>MU158805.1:2084357-2379465 GCA_015888305.1 Antheraea pernyi | reverse complement strand
GACGCTCTACCTCCCTCCTTCGTTTCCTCGGAGTTTCCTTCGTACACGGCGGCGAGAACTCCTGCCTCCAGCTCCCAGGGCAGGGAGCCGGCGAGCGTGTATGCCGCCGCCGAGGACACTGTCTGGTACGCCCGGATTGCCCTCAGTGCTACCGTGCGCTGCGCATTGCGGAGCGCACGCACGTTGGCGGCACCGAGGGCATCAGCCCAGACCGGTGCCCCGTAGGCGGCCATCGCCCGCACGACTCCCATGTAGAGTCGGCGGCACTCGGCACCCGGACCCCTATATTGGGGAGCAACCGGCCGAGCGCCGCCGCCACCCCAGCAATTCGCAGTCCGAGCCCCGCGAAATGGGTCTCGAACCGCCAGCGCCTGTCCAGCGTGAGGCCCAGATATTTCATCTGGGTCCCCACCCTGAGAAAAAATCTTACATCACTGCGACAACATTACGCATACCACTTCCACACACCTGCACGCATACACGCTTACACATGCAAATGGAAGAGTTTTATTTTTTCCCTTATCAAACTGAAATAGTTTAGAAAATTATCCGATACGAAATATATATAAGAGTTGTTGAGGTATGTATGCCTGGTCCACATATGAGGTAGATCGCAAATTGCACGTATCAGGCAATAGGCCAAGCCGAGGCGTGCCGTGCACCCTTGAGCTAGTTGTCAAATAAAATTAGCTGAGTGCCTTAAGCGCTCGCCTTAGTAGTCCGGTGAAGCTGTTAAGACCTTGCTAGGCCAAAAGCATAGTCGGTTCGAAAAAAAAAACTTACTGTCAGAATAGTTCCAAATTCTATCCTGAAATATTCATTCGAGCCTCATTTGCCCATAATCGTTAGTGTTTATTTTTCCAAATCATACACTTCGGATACTATAATCAAATATCACCATCACTGGACTCGATACTAGATCAAGAAAATAATTGTACTCCACTGTGTTACCTTGGTTACTACAATTTTATGCAATTTACCTTATGAATTTCTGTTCGAAATATGAGAGACAAAGGCAATCCCGGCTTTGTGGTTCATGAATATTATTGATAAAGAAATTGCACCTTATCCCTTTGGTTGAAGGTTTAATTCACTACGCACATTTTAACCTCTAGTTTCCTACAGTCGAAACACGATTGCATTTTTTTTCGCATGTAGATGAGCTGTTCATGTCATAATCGTATATTGAAGCTTTGCAAATAGTATTTAGATTTTTTGTATTTAATATTCATAGATGTTACTCTCTTATATTTCTGGCTATGACTGGAACGTGTTCTTTCAATGTATAAGTCCAGTTATACTGGTTATAATAATTATTTATGTAGACTTATTTCAATTATATCACTTCAGTCAACAAAATATTTTCGCTTTTTAAGTGTATATAAAAAATCTATGGTCAATCTAGTCAAATAAATATGGTTTATTATCATATAGAAAATAAAAAACAAAAATCACACGTGCTAATAATTATAAGATTTATAAACAAAATATATTAATGCATGTTTAAATCATACGTAATAATTATCATGATGAGTTTATAGAATTCCAGTTCTCATAAATTTGCTTATAGGTATAATAAACTTGTCTACTGAGTTCCTTGCTCTGTGGCTAATAGCACCGCGTCTGCCGCATCCTCGCGCGCTCGTCCGGGCTTCGGACCATTGCCACACCACACCGATAATAAATACACTCACCTCTCGCACCACAGGTCACTTCCACAATACCATCGCGATAATCCACCGGTTCTTCTCTAAATACGATCAATAAACACCGTAAAACAAAGTAAATTACTTTTAATCACCTTTCAACATAAACACGGCCGACTTGATTCATATAGTATTTTGTCTCACTCAAACACATACAGTACACCGCACAACGTAAATACCACGTTTACCAACAAATCCAGGACACAGGGCAATTATTGTAGTTCAGTAAATAAGCAATGTTGTAAATAATAATTAATAACATTGGTATTTTATTTTAAAATCGCTGTGACAGCGTAACGAACGTCAGCGCCGCGTCGTGTCGGCGGACGACCGCGGAACTCAGTTGAAGTTGAAGCGAGGAACGCTACGTGTCCCCCTGCCTGTGAGGTGTACGCGTGAGCGGGATACAACATTTTACATTAACAAAGTAAAACAGGGACAAGTTTTACGAGGCGGGTGGCATAAAAATGTGAGAAGGGTGCGTATAGAGTAGTACGCTAGTCGTCGCCACTCTACTGTTTTCTTGGATTGATCCACAGAGTGAATAGATAATGATTCTTGTAGCGTTTGTGGCGGTAAGCGGCTTCAACACAGCCGCCCATTCATTACAATAATTACACAACAATTAAACATTACGACGGAGGTCGTTGCCTGCTCACTAATGCTCTTATATCTTCGTTACCATCTGAATAAGTATAAAATATACGATTCATTGTTCAGTTATTACACTACATTTGACAGCACTGTTTAAAATGATCTTGAACTTAATATGCCAATTTTGACTTGTATTATGTATACGCAATAAATACAGATGAAGTGTCTATATACTAGGTAGGTAGAATCTTCGGCAATTGTTCTATTATTCTGCATTATCAAGATCCATAATAATTACATGATATAAGATCACGTAATGAAATGATTTGTAGCCTGTCACAATATTACATATATTGGTCATAGGAAGCCATATCGTTCGTTTGATACAATATCGATATTCAAGGGCTGATTAAACGTTAAACAATAGTACAAAACAAACAATAAGAGAGGCATAGAATAGTTTTACTAAAAACGATAATCTATCTAAAGATTGGTATCCCATCGATATAATTTTAAGCAAAATTGTGCGACACAAACATAGCGTGTGGTTTATTTAATTTAAACATCATCGTTAACACTGTGTACTTAGTAATATCTGTGTTTATACATTTATGGATACTGGATTTGGTTTTTCTATATAGCACCGCTTTTGTTTACATAAATAAATAAACATGAAAGAATATATTACCCCGGACATTCGTTTTTTTAAGAAGCATAGTTTGAGAATAAATAATAGTCATTCAGACACAAAACTGAATATAATGCTCAATAAGTCCGTCCTATACCTGACTCTTCATAATGAGGCGTCCATATTTACTACTCTTTTATACTATCTACTGCTTCTTGTAATGGATGTACGAACATCAGACATACAGGAAGATAGACCGTGGTCTATGCTCTATACCGATGATTTTATTCTTGTTGGAGATAGAAGTACAGATTTTCAAAGCAGACCGAAAAAACTGGAAAATATTGGGCTGAAGAACAAAAACTCAATATTTGTTTTGCGACTTCCGTCGTTCATTCTGTTTTTCCCATTTAGACTTCATGGTATATACTTACCAGCTTGTTCCAATTTTCGGTACCTCTGTTCATTAATTCAACACAACGATGCCATAGACACGGACTTGACGAATAGAATATCTGCAGAGAATATCTAAAGATGTCTGGGGGTCGTATGTGACCTTAAATATGATGAATGTTCTTGATACTTTTTTTTAATATACTTCAAGTATGAAAGTGTCCGGATATAAGATTAAAGAAAGACCGGACACCGTAAAGGTATGAATGAATTGTGTGAAGAATGATATGTGTATGAAATGTATGAATGCAGAGTTGACATCTGGCAGACGAGAGTGGAAAACATATTATGCATATATACTTAGGTTGAATAAAAGTAAGAAGATAATAATATATTGTTATAGTATGAACCAAACAAAATATTCAAAACAAATAATCGCTTTGTATGTTATGTATACAGACGTATCTGTTAATTTTGTGTCAGGCGTTAATTTTAATAATTATGAACAGACTTTTTGAATACGAGGAAGTTTCCTTTGTTTGATATATTTACACTTTTTTTCTCGAACTGACTACGCTATTGACCCAGCACCTTAACAGCTTCACCGGACTACCAAGGCGAGCGCTTAAGGCACACAGCCGATTTTATTTGACAACTAGCTCAAGGATGCACGGCTCACCTCGGCTTGGGCAGTTGCCTGATACATGCAATTCGCGACCTATCTGAGTTAACCTAACTATTCATATATATATATGAGTTGTTGAAACATATATGTGTACTAAGCATACATATCTCAACAAATCTTATATATATTTCGTATTGGATAATTTTCTAAACTATTTCAGTTTGAGAAGGAAAAAAAATAAAACCCTTCCACTTGCATGTGTAAGCGTGGATGCGTGCACGTGTGTGGAGGTGATATTTGTAATGTTGTCGCAGTGATGTAAGACTTTGTGTCACTGTATCGCGTGGACAGCGTAACCAAGGGCTCCACGTCGAGGGAACGGACCTAGGCTTGAGCCGCTGCAGAAGGGGGCTTAGTCTGGTGTGCGGGAGCGAAATTTACCCCCAGACCACGGCGGCTATATGTTTACCTACCAGCAGCAACTTCTATAAGAAAGGTGGAATGACTAAAATGAACACTAGTGTAAATTTTCCTATACAGAAAATAATTATGTTGTTAGTAGGAATGTTATTTTCCTTTGGAATGTATTCATGTTATTTTCATGTACACATTTCAATTTCTTCGTACATTTATATTTTTTTTATTTAATATATTTTGTTTATTATTATTAGTAGTAGTATATTTAGCTTTTTTATGAGTTTGAAACAAATAATATTAAGATATTCCTCGTAAAGAGTTACATTTAATTCCTACTAACACCGCGGTTCTTAATAGATCAAGGCAGACTTAGAAATATATGCTAATAATAAAAATTAAGTTAACAGTATCTCAAATAACCTCTATAGAGACGTTATTTGAAAATAAAGGTGACTACCCCGAGACGATATACTCCGGTGACAAATATACGCTGCGGGGAAAGACGACTGTACTGAGGATCGTGTATATAATAAGTCAAAGGTATTATTAAAACACAAAATTATTATGTACAATGATGTATATTACTCTACAGTAACAACAAAAGAACATTTAATTAAACAATTACTGTGAGAAATGTAAAAGTTCATTTCAATTTTCACTTCACTAAAATATCATTTAAATACATTAATACTATCCCTTAGATATATATAAATAATAAAACGCGTGCCTTTCGCATAGGACGTGAAACAGAAAAGTTCTTGGCAAAATAAATTGTCTTAATCCAACAATTATACTTTTGATTACTTCCTTCTAATTTATGTATTCTTGGTTCTACAGCATACTTATTCAATCATAATTAATTATATAACGTTTTTTATGATTGTAATAATCACACGAGATATTATACGATACAATCGAGATCAATTCAAACAGAAGACCTTGTTTAATCTTGCGTTCCAATAGTGTAAATTATTTTCTTTAGATGTATGCCCTATAAAAATGTTAATCGTCGTAAGGATTCTCTAAATATTTCATTCTTACAATTATAAGATTTCGTTAAACAGTTATTAATTAACCATTTCGTTTATAAAAGTTATTACATAACGTAAATAATTCTCTGAAATATTATATTACCAAAAATTAAATTATACTTGATTGAAACTTCATTTTCCGATTCAGTAGATTTAATTGGTATCATGTATTGCCACTTAATTGGATTTTAAAAAAAATGATGTCTATTAATCGGTACTAACCGTAAAATCATATAAAGTATTATCATCAGTATTTCTGAAAGAACGTCAAACTTTGTAAAGGTCAACTAAATAGCAATTACCGTGGCTCAACCAAAGCATCCTTTTTCAAATAGTTTCTTGAATAATAAAAAATAATCCAAAAAATAAATATTTAAAATTATAGGATTCAAGTAACTGACATGTCTTATAAACAGTACGACAACATTACAAGAATTATAGCGGCATTATTATTTTTAAGTTTGATATTGACGATTGTAAAGTTAACCACAGGATTAGAAAACGAAGCAGAGAAACGCTTTTTCCTAAGGTCTCATAATAACCATGATATTTACAACAGCAAATTTTTGTTCTCAACGCATGGGGGGTTCATTGCAAACGACTACGCATATATTCTCAAGACCAGACCCCATCCCAAGATTTCATTTACACTGTCAAGTCCCTAAAGATCAAATCTTATTTATACTAATAAAGCTTGTCATCAATGGTTAAGACATTCAATTTCTCGTAATGTTATAAATATACGAGAACTTATACATTATAAAATTAATGTTATAACTTTCGAATGTTGACTTCGCATTTGAATTTTTACGCCCCATTTTTAAAAAACAAACTGATATATAAGCAGATCCAAATATACTATTTGTGTATCCAACTACACGATTTACTTTTTCTTTTTTTTTCGAACTGACTACGCTATTGACCAAGCAAGGTTTTCACAGCTTCACCGGACTACTAAGGCGAGCGCTTAAGGCACTCAGCCGATACGATTTCCTTAATTTGGTTCTCTTGTATACGTATAGTTCTATTACAACTAGCTAATGGGGCATTTCACGTGAAGCGGACAACGAAAACAAGGTGAGGTTCTGAAATTCATTCATATTCAGCCTAATTGGACTTCTAGTAGGTATGAATGTGAATGCATTTTTTTTTTTCTATCACGATTATTTGTCAAGTTATGGGCTTCTAAAGAACAGTGACATCTGAAATTCAGATTTTTTGGATGTAGTTTTTCAAATTGAACATATTTACAATAAAATATTAAACGCAGCGATTTATATAGAAGAATAATTGCTCTTTTTCAAAATAAAATAAAGCTTGAAAAAAACTTTTTTTTAATGGTCAAAACCGAAAGTAAATTTGTTGAAACAAAATTTTAGTAACTTGGGCATTTTTTTTCTTTTCTTTTTACATCAAAACGTAGCTTAAAATACAGATAAAATATAATATAACTTTTAAAGTTGGCACAGAATTGGTTAAGGCGATAGATCGATTAATGTACAAGTATGTCGCACTATACTAAGATCTGGCACTACCATATTTGGGCGATGTTCCGTGAAAATAGACATACTCAGTAAAATTGTTGAGTAAATATTAAAAAGACAATATAATTAAATAACACGGTAACAGAGACAAAACGATTTTACTTTATAATTGTTATAGTTTTGTAATGGGAATTTATGTCAGAACTATTTACCTTCGATTGTTGGAATAAAGGCATGCAAATTTTTGGTTCCTGGATAGTAATTGCAGATAATATATAGCTTTGTTTACATATCTTGTTAAAGATAATAAATAACCCTTTTTTTCTGCTAATAGATGCCGTCACAAGTTGCATTTTATTAACACAATATTCTTAAATCTATTGCTACTTTTAATATGTATTCGGATAATATAGAATATGTGGAAGTACATATTAGTAACAACTGCCCCAAATCATTTTTAGAACTTAAATGAGCAGATAAAAAATGCTATAAATTAATATCACATCTTTTAAGTGTGTGTTATCTTCCAAAAAAAATCTACCTAACAAAGCGCCGACCTCGTACTCTGTATGACATTCATGTACATTAATCGATCTCTCTTAACCAATTCTGTGCCAACTTTAAAAGTTATAGTATATTTTATGTGTATTTTAAGCCACGTTTTGATGTAAGAAAAAAAGTCCCAAGTTATTAAATGTTTGTTTCGAAAAATTTACTTTCGTTGTTTTGAACATTAAAAAAGAAGTTATTTTAAAGTTTAATGTTAATTAAAAAAAGAGTAATTATTCTTCTATGTAAATCGCTGCGTTTAATATTTTATTGTAAATTTGTACAATTCGTAAAACTACGTCCAAAAAATCTGAATTTCAGATTTTTTGGACTGTTCTTTTGAGGCCCACAACTTGACAAATAAATGTGGTAGAAAAAAATAATTATGCATTCACATTCATACCTACTAGAAGTCCAATTAGGCTGAATATAAACGGATTTCAGAACCTCACCTTTTTTTCGTTGTCCGCTTCAAGTGAAACGCCCCTAATGTGTAATGTTACGTCGTATTAATCAACATTTTTTTTTATTCATACCAACAATTTTTTTATTCATACGCATTGTCAGAAAGCTAGGTTAAGTTTTATGTAATTTTAATCATTTTCAAAAGACATTATTTAATTATGCAGTGTAGATAGAGGTAAGGAGAACAAACTTTATGGCGAAAATGTTGCCGTCAAAATGTGCTAAATTTGGTTGGCGCTGGTGTAGCAACAGGGTTCCTTATTATTTTGAATTATTTTAAAAGCTTTATATATATCAGTAAACACTCAAAAATCACTAAACGTGTTATTTAAAGTTCACAAAAAATGTATCACTCCACGTATTCTCACAACAGTATAGATACTTTTTCAATATGTCTTTGGTAAGAGGGTTCTTATTATCTTTTACGCTCCGTGTATTTAATGTAGTACGTCAATATGGTGGCTTTGTAGGAAGCTCTGTACAATCCAAAAACAACGGAGCAAGATCAGAGATTTACAATCAATGCGAAATGGCCGCTGTCATACCGGCCTGTATGCTTCTCAGCACCTGAACGTACTCCGCCAATCCCGAATATAAAAGAGTCATAGTGACTGACGGATTAATCACAATGTCGATGGTGATAGTCATTCTGTCGGATGCAGATGCCTACTACCTAGCATTGTACGTCTGATGTGTGGTGATAGCAAGTCAGTAGGACACAGCTGCCATGCCCTGCCACCAGGTATTCTATGCACCAATAAGACTTACTATGGAATGTTGTTGAGGCACGAAAGTATAGGGTACGCTATCCTTATCTGGTCAGTGAAACAATGGAATAACTCGTGTCAATTCTCAATAGATTACAAAGAACTTTTTTCATTCATAAAGCTCACACTTGTAGAATTTATTCTGGCTATTTTCCAAAAATGATATCGACCAAGTGGTCACCTTTATTGGTGCTCTTTTCCTTGCTTTACCATGACATTGATCAGCGTCTCGGGCGATATCGCTGCAATTTTGGCTGGGATTCTTAGAGCTCTTCAATGATCTTCGGACTGTCAGCGTAAACTTTACTGTTCAAAAATCCCATCAAGAAGAAGTCCGGTGGCATCAAATCCGGGGATCTTCGTTGGCAGTTAATATCGCCTTTTTTCGTCACGACATGTCCCGGGACGTTCCGATGCAAAAAGGTCATGGTTGAAAACTTCTTTAGGTGTTTAACGACGCATGGCTGAAATTGTACTGAAAAGAAGTCTCTAAAACGCGTTCAAACACTCAGGTTGAGACTTGTCGAAGGTGTTCAATTGTTTCACTGACCTCATGAATCACTATTTACTGGTGAAAACCGCATGAAAATTCGTTAAGTAGTTTTTGAATTTATCGCGAACAGGCGAACAGACAGACAGACATACAGACGTGACAGAGGACTCTTTTATAGTATGTAGTCATATACATATTGATGGTCGAAAGAAAAAAACACAATTACTTTCTATAATAGTTTTGTTTTTACAACTCACTTTAGTAACTTTTAATTATACACCACTCGCTGCCTGCCTCGGCTTCATACGGGTGTACTAACGAGAAAAAATTTAAATTAAACCTTGTATTTACGGTACGACCATGTAATGAAATAGTGAACCGATAACTTAACTTGTAAATATTTTTGAAGACCTTCTGCGTTAATTACTCACTTTTTATATGGATTTTTTTGCCCAAATAATTCACTTTTTCGATCGAATTTTTAAAAAAAAATTTCATACACTCCCTACAATCACAAACACAAACAAATAATTAGCCAAATAGGTGCCCTCTTGAAATAAATTTGTTTTTAAGATAAATTAAGATTATGATAAATTTGTTTTTTTTTTCAACTGACAGACCTTCACAGCTTCACTACAGACTAACAACAGATTCAGCAAATAAATATTATTTATATGTTAAATGTGACCATTAAGTATCATGTTCTTGAATATTGCTAGTGTTCAATCAGTCACCCGGTATTGATGTTAATTTCTGGTAATACCCTCTAGGTACCTATAGTAAGTACCATTCTGAGTTTATTTTGAATGGCACCCATATACTTCTTACCACAACACTGCCAAAAGTTTCACTGTTATCTTCCGTTGACGAAATAACATAAAAAAATGCTTAAAACTGTATATTCTGAAATCTACCATAGTCCAGATATAAGACCGACTGAAACATGTACGACAATAATATGTAAAATGTTTGTCAGAGGATAGAATATCTTTACTTAATTTCCATTAATTTATTGTGTATTACGTACACAATGATATAACCAAAAAGTTGTAGATACGTCATAAGCGTTTCGACAGCAATTTGCTAATACTTGGCTAGTTAGCAAACATGATCTAGCCCCGTTAATCCGTCCGTATCTAAGCAACATACAACTATTTCTTTTTCACCACCGATACTAAGAATATGCCATCTTACTTCCACACTTTATCTAAGACAATGTGGCGTTACAATATTACTTTACGTATGTGTGCGTTATCGTGCTATTAGTTTTGTCAATATATCATATAGGTAACGTATCTACGGCTATTTAGTTATAATATCGTTCATTGTACACAAATTTGCCAATGTTTCAATACCTTTAACGTTTTGCCAGGTAGACAGGGGGAATTAGCATTTTACCGGCGGTATGTAGTTCTAAATGAAAGGGACTTATCAATAAATGTTTTCATTTAACGTAGATTTAATTATCGTAATTTGTACCCAGACTAGGTTATGTATCATGACGAAGAAAAATACAGTTGATAATAGTTTAAACATCAATTTAATTTTATAAAAATTATCTGATGAAAGATTGATTTTCTTTAATTAAATTTTGTTAAGAAGCGATACGATTTGAAAGATCTATCTGTACATGGAAATGAAAAGTGCAATTATTTAATCCAATAATTTTTATATCTCACACAGAATTTTACTGTTTTGACATCGTAAAATGTAAACATTATTCATTTTACTGACAATTTTTGGTAAAGATTAAAACAGCAAGGTCACAATATAAATATTACCATCGCTTTTAATAATATTTTAAAGAATTAATCCATATCCATATATAGTTACATATACTACGACGTTATTTGTAAAAAGTCCTTCCGATTTTTCTATATATAATACATTCAGCCTGTTTTTATAAAGTCACATCACTATAGAGTGATTCATAGAAGTCACTACAAATTTCAAATATTACCATTTCTTAATACCACATAGGTTATTAAAATGTTTAAAATTTATTGAAAGGGTCAAAATTATACTAAATATTTATTTAATTTGAGTACTACTTGTAAAGGTAGCAGCCAGCATGTGCTGAATTGTGCGCCTTTGCAATAAAACCGTGGCATAATTTTAATAGATTTTAATGTTCAATTTCTTTTGTTTTTTCCTCTTTGTTATTCTATTTTTCTAATATATTCAATTCAATGTCCGTGTATTTGCTGCAATAAACATATTTTCTTCTTTACTATATTTATTTATGGCCAAGTTTAGGTATATATTCTCTGAGTTTCTTTATAATTTGAACGCAATCTGATTACTTGCCAGTAATCGAGCCAGAGATCAATAAAAATTCCTGCAACTATGTGACACTGGCAAATATGTGTCTTTAGACACATTGCCACTATAGAAAAAAAATCAAACTATTGTTTGATACTATTACCGGACATTTAAGCGGGTACTCGGTTCTCAAAACTTCAGGATTATTATTATTTTTACAAATATTCAACTTGTCTTTTCCATGATATATATAAAAAAAACTAACTATCGACAATTAGTTTATAAAATAAATACTTGAACTTAAAAAAAATGTTATCATATATATCATCATTACATACATCTGTCTGTTCACGATAAAATCAAATGGATAAAGTGATTCATGAGGAACATTTTGGTACATATCAAGATTTTTTTTATAATCAGTGCGAGACGTCTACCGGGCCCGCTACTATCATATATAGATCTTCGTTTTAGTAAATTTAATCTGAAGGAAAATACAATATCGCAATTATACCGTGTCATAGATTGATCTCTATATTTTGCACGAACATTATATTTTTACCACAAAGTGAATATATTTGTATCTCTGTTTACTATATTACAGTAAACTAGACAAAGATCGATAAGCAACTAGATTCCCTATAAATAGACATTATCTCATAGAAATCAAACTACCAATCTAAGATTCAGATTGTGTCGGAGTATATACAATATATTCAGGTAGTATTGATACAATATTAATATTAAAACCGCATCATTTTGAGTCCGTCACTGCCATATTATACAAGAACATTATAACTTAAGATAACACTCGTAGATCTTGTAATGGGAATCACCACAATATTCCTTATATTTCAACACATTATCGTATAACACAAACACACGCGATTTTCTCAATGCATTCACTTTTCACACAATCATTTGGCTAAGACGTAACTAAACATTAAACTGATGACATCGTAATAGAGTTTATACACAAGCGAGGTGAGGCTTGTCCGGGAAGTGTGTACGTCTACTGCTGCTGCAGCAGAGGCACCTCAGGGTATGAAGGTTCCTGCTCCTCATCTGAAGAGTGGCGACTGGAGTACGACGGGCGGCCACTCTTCTCCCTTAGTCAGTATCTGGAGAAATAATGTCTTATTTTAATTTAAATTTATCTTGAAATTACCTAAATATATTAGATACTTTCTTATCTATGCCAAAAAAAAAAACTTTTAGTCTAAGTCGTCTTTCCGTCATTCCTTGTTCTTGCAAAGTCATATAAAGTACATTTTTTCATTTCTATTGCGATATACATTACTATAATTTGTTTACGGAGTTTTTGGCGGGACTTAGTCAGTCATGTAGTAGTTTTTATATTTTACGATTTATAATCTTGTATTCTTTGAATCGTATAATTTGTAAAATTGCTGGTGTTTTACGTAATATAGTTTGGTTATTATGCATAATAGCGATGGATGGAAGATAATAAATACCATGGAGCATGAATTCTGAGATACCACAAAAACTCCGTGGAAAGTACTAACAAGGGGGCCACCATCTTGTTAAACCATTGTAATTATCACAAGATACTTGTAAATTTCTACCTACTTGACAATAGCAGTAATCATCTGGAAGATTGATTGACAAAAAAAAAATCTGAATATATAAGTCCTGTATTACCTACGGTTGTCTTAAATACATTTTTAACATTTGTAACCCATTATTAAAACTACTTTTACCAGCATTAAGTACAAAAGAGTGATTTGACACTCATAATTAGGTAACCCTTTTTAATCAGTTGCATGAGAACATTTTTTTTTTTTGTAATATTTATTTAATTCGTTTCCTGGCTCAAGCAAGTAATTTATCAAAAACCTTTTTAATAGGGTAAATAAATGTTTCTTCTCAATAAATTTTGGTATCATTAATAATTAGGATTTAGTTAGATTAACATATTTTGGTATGAAAATCATTAACTCTTTTTATAGACCAAGTAAATAAAGAAAAATATTTTTTTTTTTTTTATGTCATAGGTGGCAAACGAACAGGTGGGTCACCTGCTGTTAAGTGATCACCACCATCCATGCACACTAACAACCCCAGAGGAGTCGTAAGTGCGTTGCCATCTTTCGGAGGGAAGGGTAAGGGGAGGGAAAAGGAGGGGAGAGGGGAGGGGAGATGGGTCTCCGGCGCTCTCACTGACCGAACGAAACGCAACAATACAAGCACTGTTACTTCACGTTGGTTTTCTATGAGAGGGTGGTACTACCCCGGGCGAGCCGACCCATTCATGCTGAAACCAATAATAGTTTCAGCGTGGCTCTACCACCATTAAAATCACTATAAAAATCATATTTTTTTCATAATACATATCAAAACATATTCCACCTGCAGTTTTAAACCAGTTCAAAGGCCAAGTGTCTAACTTATAAAAACGCAAACGTAACTTTCAAGAATTGCAGTTAATTTGTTAAACTACAATTAATTGTTACACATTATAACATTATGACGCGACGGTTTGATTAAGCTTTAATAATTATTCATACAATAGAAATTTGTATACATACAATTTATATTAGTTACCTATTGTTGAATATTAAGTTGTTACTGAATATTATTAAAAGCCTTACTTAATAGACACAAATCTATATTGAACGTTATTAAAAGCCTCATTAGATACGATACTATACATGAATAACCTAAAGAACAACGAAATACTTAAACAGATTTTTTTTTCTATTGCGTTTCCGGTCTTACTACTACTATCCTACTTTTATTAATATTATAAATGCGTGAATGAGTCCGTTTGTTGCGGTTTCATACCTTAATTAATCAACTAACCATTATTAAATATTGCATACACATTGTCAGGGATATAGAAAAGTATCTCAAGGTATTTTTCCTCGAGAAAGAAACCTACTGTTTCTGAAGGATAAATGAAACTTACAGTCCTCATATAGACAATTGAATTTTGACAGCTCTGAATACAGGCCATAAGTTCGAGCTTGCATATTATATAGTGAAAATTTTAATACAAATCAAAGTTCAATTATTGTTATCGGCATCTAAAATTGGTATTAATGTATTCATAAGTTGTCTCTCGATGTTGCACATATAATATAGTACATATTTCTAACTAAATTTGTGTTCTGTGCAGATTTCTTCCGAGTGTTCGAAAAGTATGGCACAGATTATATACTAACACGAGTGCAGACGTGGGCACAACCTAGTATTTTATACAGACATAAAAATTCAATTTTACCGGATAAGATGTTTGATATTATAGGTTTTAAGTTTTTGGCCACAGTCTCAACGTATGTTAAATGAAGATTTCGTCTACGGTGGTAAGTAAATATGCTATACCTAGAGCCGGTCACACGGTTCACAACACACTAACAGATTCTTCTTTACTGATTTACAACTTGAGGGTGGCAGCTAGCCAGGCGGACTTAGAAAAAAACCGTACCAACATAATAAAACAATAATTTATTATGATAAAACTTGGTAACTCACTTCCTATAATTTTCATCTCTACCCGAATCAGCGTATGGAGCCCAGTGCGCTGGTGTTGCATCATTATCATCTCTTTCAGTGTTACTCACATTATTACTGGTACCTGTGTGACAAACAAACAAATGTATCACAAACAATTTCAATGATCGAAAATAGCGAAACTTATTATTATTCCTCTTATTCTTGTTTTTAAAATGGCAACAAGTGTGTGCAAACAATTTTGCCAATGTCAAGTGAATAGACCCGTAAACAATGGAGATCGCGCCAGACAATAAAAAAAAATCTTTATATCAAGACCGGGCTATCTACAAACAGACACAAGAAAGAAAACACATGTACACTATTTTTTTTTTCTCGAATGGATTACTCTGTTGACCTGGCAAGGTCTTCACAGCTTCACCGGACTATGTACACTAGACATACAACATAATTACACTAAAATCTAAAGTTTAAAGTTTTTAGTACTAATAAATTTCGACAAGCGCTCTACAATTAAGTGTAGAACATCATAGAGAGAGAAACTGTTCCACGGGTACTTAAAAAGTATGTGATCTGGTTATTCATCATCAAAGCCACATTCACAAATACAGTGATCCCTGATCCTTTATATTTATTATAGTTCAGTTCATAAAAGAGCATTATACTCAGTTTTATTTCTCATTTATTTTATAAACGTATTTTATGAACGTTTTTTGTAGGAATTTTTTCATAATATTACTATATAATTTTAAACTTATGATACAAATTAGTCCCAAACAAAAGTTTATGTTTGAGCTGTATATTGGAATATTTTTATCCAGCTGTGGATAATATTTCTTTGCCACATTCTTCATATTTGAAACGGTCAAATGAAGAGTCGTAAGAAGGGGTTTTCGGCCCTTTAATAACGCTGACTAAATCTATGAGATATACAAAAATAATGTACTAGAGAATTAAGCTTAGTAAGGAACTATAACTGACAAACACATAGTATGGTGAGTTCTTAGTATTCTTGATTTGTCTATTACTGTACTATCCAGCTACTATTATTCTATAGTTTTTACTTTTATTTTATTACTCCCGTAATAATTATATTTATATAGTGTCTTCATTCTTATATCTAATTTATGCAGATATTCTATACGTATGTATATGTCCTTTCAATTCAAATAAACAAGTTTTCGTAAATTAGCTATCAAAGGCCTGGCAATGGTGGTTATTCTGCTACATCCCTATTACTTAATATAATAGGCAAAAAATCAAGAGTCAGTACAGTAAAAAAACCGTCAATTGTTAACACGCCAAATCTCAAATCTTTATTTTGAGTCCACAAGTTCACTTGTGGTTTGGATTTATGTGGCGATTTTTTTTACAAGTTCGCGGTGAGCCAATCAAGATGAAAAGTAAGTTTTATTTTTAATCATACATATATTATGATGTTGGCGCCCCCTGAAACTGCTATCTAGAGGGGTATCCTGTTTGCCTCCCAAAGATACAGATCTGACCTTTTTTTATTAACGTGGGGAAATTCTCATGAGCATATCGGGGGAGACAGTGGGTAGTATGAAGCGTACTCACTAAAACTCCACGTTGTACCCTCTACCGCCATAATGGGACAACATGGGTTCGTGTCAGCTAACCCCATATAGCCTGGTACACCCCAATTGTCTCTCAGAAGGCTTAACCTGTGCAGCGCAGAGATGGACACACCGACCCATCTCCCGTTGGTTCCTACATGCTGGGGTTCGAATTTGCAGACATAGAATTGATATACTATATCGGTCAAACCACTCGATCATCATGATTAGATTCGAGTCTGAGCTAACTTAGCCGTTAACTGTGCTACACGCAAGGCCGAAGTTAAAGCTAAATGTTCAGAGCAGGCAAATAGTCTACAGTCATTACAATTTCGAATGGGATGTCTGTGTGTACTATACCACATGTACAATGGAGAGTGTTCTGAAGAATTTTTTGGCATGATGCTATCATCGACATTCTAAATTTGCACCTCACGATGCTAACTAGTTTCTCATCGACATACTTTATAATTTAAAAATATAACTGCAACCATTCTGCAGAGCTTTCATTATTCATAAGCTGGCATCCACTCCGGGTTACCCGGTACGGTATTTCCAAGAGTCATGACATGGATCTCTTCAAAAAGGGATTGCAATTGTCCATAAGGAATGGTAATCATTTATTATCTGATGGGCCCTCTCCCTGTTTGTTACCCTTTGGCATAAAATATAAATCATTTCATTTTTACAACTATTATTTTTGTTTTTGTTTTATGTATTATAGATAGGATTAGCGTTGTTTATCTTTTTTATTGGATATATTATTGTTTTAAATTTAAACTTTAGTTATTTTTCTTTTATATTTTACTACATACGCACCGTTTCAATAATGTAAGCTGCATTTACGTCCAGAAGTGTTTAATTTTAACTATATATTTTATAGAATATCTTCGATCAACAATAACTAGATAAAGGGTCACGTACAAATCGAAGCTAAAAGCCGTCCGCGTAAATATAAACTTATGCGTAACTATTTCTTTACTAAGAAAAGGAGAAAAAAAGTTTTAAAATTGTTTTAAGTTCAACCTAATTACAACCATAACACCTAGTAATAAAGTCACAAATGTTCAAAATATTATCTAATACTTACGATAAAATGAGCAAAGTAATAAATTACTCCCCTCACAAATGAAAAGACAACATAAACAACAATTACTGTGAATTCAAACTTACCACGTGAATAAAGTACGTTTTCTCGTTATTGTGCGTGTTTGTGTCTGGCGAGGCCAAACATTTGTATGTATCACAGGTTTAAAATCGGTAATTTTGTTCAAAATTTGATATTATTTGTTAGTTTAAAGCTTAAAATATAACTTATTCAACATGTATTTAGTGAAAGTAAGATACTCCCGCCGTTAAATTGCTTTTTCGGGAATTATCTTTGCATCTTTTGAATACACTGCGGCATGTGAAACGGACTTACATTGGCTGTGTTTCAAACAAACTAAACAAAATAAGGGCAAACATTTCAAGTGAGCTCTTATTTACCGAGACGTATTTTTCGCGCCGACCCTTTATCTAGTTATTGTTGATCGAAGTAGAATATATAATTTTAAATTGTACGATTGAATAGTTTCGTAGATCTAATAAATAAATACAAGAAAATGTTAATGTTAAGGAGTACTGACATCTGTCGACGGGCGTGATGGAGAGGTGCGGCCTGTCGGGGAGCGGGTCCTGCAGCAGCGCGTGTGCGGGCGCGGGGGGGTGCGGGTGCGGCGACACGGCCGCGGGGGGCGACGGGCTGTCCAGCGAGATGACGGCGCCGCCGCACGCGCCGGGGGACCGGTACCCGCTCGACGACACCGCTTCCACGCCTGCACAACAAACATACATACATCATACGTCTCATTACAAAAACGACACCGGTTTCACACGAATTTTACCATCCTATATATTCATGTGTTATATAAATACAAGTTAGGTTTTTTTTTTCATAGGAGGCAAACGAACAAGTGGGTCATCCGATGTTAAGTGATCACCACAGTCCATAGACACTTGCAACACCAGATGAGTCACAAGTGCGTTGCCACCCTCTGTTTGGGCAAGGGGGAAAGGGGATGAGGAGGGGGGAAGGGGAAGGGGCGAAGGGGTGTCGAATAACATCTAAGACTTGAGACACTCAAGCCAACCTCACCTGCGCGTGGTGCACCCTGCTGAATAACGAACGAGGCAATGGCGAAAGCGGGGTGGTAGGGTTCTTTCTACAGCTCGACAGAGTCGCAACTACCATGTATATGGCGAAAAAGCCCGTCATAGTGAGTCGCTTCTACGGGTCGCGTTTCGGAATCAGCCTGTGCATAACCAGTTTTTCGCAGGCCGGCATGACAGCGGCGACCGGTGATGGATCGTGTGACACTCGGTGGTCGCCATTGTTTTTGGATTGTAACAGCTATTTTGGCGTGCCACAATAAAAAAAGGTGGGTTATCCGGTGCTCTCAAAACGTATATGTATACGAACACACACCACAGATCGCGTCAGTCGATTACACCACGCTCCCTACTACTCGACTTGTTTCGCTATAAAAGAAGTAGGGGGTATTTAGTTAGTCGGATGAAACTGTAAAAGCCTTGCTAAGCCAATAGTGTAGTCAGTTCGAGAAAAAGCTGCTAGGGCAGTCTTGGCTCTGGCGTAGCGCGGACACACTTTTTGTATTCTACTAGTAGCTAATCCTGGACTCTGGATAATTAATCTGTACAAACGAATTAATCTGCGACTAAATTAATGAGAAAATAGAAATAATCGGAATCAGTAATAATCAATTATTATTCTATATAAAGATCCGTTATATCGCCATCTTGGCATCTTTTAATTCACTATGTCTGAATCTACTAACTTCCTACATACACAATGTGTATAATGGGAGTTCCTAAATTTTTTATGTCCGCAGCGTACTTCCAAGTGTGGTATTTTGTCACGGCGCCCTAACCTAGCTAGCTAGTCGATATACAGTCGGCATAAATACGTACAATGATACTAGTTAGATAAGCACAAACAACAAAATTTATTGTGAAGCTTTGGTGTATAGTGTAATAAGTGTCTTATCAAAATCAATTAAGAAACTTCTATCTTGAATGAATAAAACTTACCATTTGATGATGTATAATCATCGGTTTTGATCACAGCATCGGAAACCGGTGGAGGGGACTTGGGTAAAGGTACCTTCCTCTTGAGAGGCAGTTCATCCTCTGAATCAGAAGTTAAGTCTACTAAGACCTCGGCAGCCGGCTTAATGGTGCGATTCTCACCAATTAGGGCCACTTTGGCAGCTCCGTTGGTTCCACTGCCTTCTATGGGTATCACTTCTGCAATAAAATTATATTAACTAGTGATATTGTTGTATTAAGCATTAAACATGACAAAATTATAAAAATATTAGATTAATTTCTTACTTTTTGATATACATTGGAACATTTAAAGTATGTCATGTTTTAGTATTATCAAATAGTAAAAACAAATAAATCAAAAAGTTGGCCAGTTATGTATAATTTGAGAGATAGAATAATTTATATTTCGATGACCTCAACATATTTTAATCACCAATTAAATTATTGCTAACTAGCGGTCACGGCAGACGTTGTCCCGCCTTGATTATAAAAAAATCCTGAACAAATTATGTACCAAAACGTTCCTCGTGAATCACTTTATCTACTGGTGAAAACCGCATAAAGATCCGTTCAGTAGTTTTTGAGTTTACCGCGAACAGACAGACAGACAGACGCGGTAGGGGACTTTGTTTTATAATATGTAATGATGTTTATTATTGTTATTAATTGTAAGTTTCATTAGTCTCGAACAGATGGCGCTTTAAATTAGTTTACTGATAGAAAACTGTAGGACCTACTATTATAAACACCTCATAGATGGCACCACGTTTTAATTTTGAAAATACTTAATCATAATTTAATACAACATTTACTAACTAAGCTACAGCAACAAGTGACCGGGTCAGCTAGTAACTTAAGAAAAAAGTTACACATTTTAGTAGTAAACCCTCGTTATGGAGTGGAGAAGTAAATTTAAAATAAGTCGGTAATATGCATAGCACAATTGTCAGTTCCTTGTCTGAGTGTTAAGTAGTTGAATATATATGGTACATATATCGACTATTTAGTAGCCACAATGTAAGTTATGCTTGACATTAATGACCCGGTATGTAATTAATTAATTTATACTACTAAGAGCACTAATTATGGATAGATAAATTGAACCAAATTAAATGCTTAGTGTTTGTGAATTGTGACAAGGATTATATTTATGAATTCTGCCTACCTAAGTCGTCAGATATAAGCGTGACGGGTTCAGTGACAGGCTGCAGTTGTTGCGGAGCACGAGGAGGTGGGACGTGAGCTGACCAGTTGCCATCTGCGTGAAGCTGGATCTCATTGCAATCGCTTGACAGGCGAGACGACGTCAACACTTCTTGAAAATACCTGTTGAATACGAGACAACAACTACAGTTACTACTGTCCTTAAATTTCATGCGGACGAATACGCGGGTAACAGCTAATAACCTAAATTACTTCCTATAAGGTCTGCTATCGGACGGTGAAAGTTCCGTAAAAATCGGTCCAACCGTTTTGGAGATAGCACTGCGGGCGAAGCCACGGTTAACAGTTAGTCTTAATTAAAATAGACTACATTACTTATTATGATGTCCGCTTTCTGCCGGTGAAAGTCCCATTAAAATGGGTGAAACCATTTTGGAGATAGCATTGCGGACGAAACCGCGGTTAACAGCTAGTCTAAACTAAAATAGACTAAATTACTTCTTATAATGTCCGCTATCTGCCGGTGAAAGTCCCGTAAAAATCGGTCCAACCGTTTCAGAGATTACCCGGAATAAACAGACTGACAGACCGACAAAAATTGCATTTTTGTTATCAGTAGCGTGTTTACTTACATATCCAATCAGTAAAAAAAAATGATATTTTGATATTACATATACACACACATTAATAAAACACATACACACTCCAATTTTATTATATGTATAGAAGATATAGATATGGATACTAATCAATTTTCATTTACGATAAGTCAGATTGAAACATTCAAGGCAAAGAAAAGGTGAATCAACGCTATCTGAACAATATGTCACCACTTTTTTTGTAGAATTCTTTACTACAATTCTTCTTAGCTGCCTTGAAGTCTTTTTATAGCACACCCTACAAAATCGTAATAATTGCTTACAGCGCCGTGATCTCCACCGTGAAAAATAATTCAAACATGATTTTATAACTCATATTATTTGGTGGAAACAATATTTCATCATAATATGCATCGCATAATGAAAAGTCCATGTTGGCACCTCGAACAAACCATTGAAAATTCGTCTGGCAGTCAACGTGTTAAGTAGACAATATGTGTATACATATTGTTTGCTTCATGGAAAGCCCAAATTAAATTCAAGACCTTCTTAAATGATGATTAAAATCATTGAGCTTTATTTGCATCTGATGGACTCTGCTAGTCGTCATAAGCCGTGAATTTCAGCAATCATTTCATGTAGAATGTTACCATTGAAATTATTGATAGAGAACATAAAGAAGCAGGGTCTATCACCAATAGTAGTTATGCAGGTGATAGAGCCACGCTGAAGCTATTACTGGTTTCAGAATGAATGGGTCGGCTCGCCCGGGGTACTATCATCCGACCCACAGAAAACCGACGTGAAGTAACAGTGCTTGCATTGTTGCGTTTCGTTCGGTCAGTGAGAGCGCCGGAGACCCAACTCTCCTTCCCTCTCTTCTCCACTCCTCTCCCCACTCCACCACCTCTTCCCTCCCAAACACCTCGCAACGCACTTGCGACTCCTCTGGTGTGGCCAGTGTCTATGGACGGCGGTAATCATTTAACATCAGGTGACCGGCCTGTTCATTTGCCTCCTATGATTTAAAAAAAAAAAGATAATAATATACTTATATTTATAACTAACTAGCTCTTGGTCGCGGATTAGCTTCCCTTAATGTAGATTTGGCATTTCTCTTGGGAACAGTATATTTTTTTTATACTTTATAGTGGTTTACACCATAGGTTTTATTTTTGCGTTTAACCACAATATCATCTGATGTTAAATGATTACGTGGTCTAAGATGATAAACATGCCGAACATATAGGGTTAATTGGTTCGTAACGCGTGACGATAATGTTTTCCTACGACTAATGCAATATTGTGACTATAGACAAAACTACGAGGCGATACATGCAGGTATGAGAGTCGCAAGAGGACAACTATGAATTTGATTTTTATTTTTAATACAAGATGGAGGTTATGACAGGCAGTTTACATTGTAATTTTTCATAACGAGATAGTAGCTTATTATTACTAAATTTTTTCGGACTAAATTATTACAAGATATAAATTAAATATGTTTACCCATCTACAACGAGAGAGTCATATGGTGCAGGTCTATCACAAACAGGACAGAGCCAGGTGGGTTTCCTTTCGTTCATCTGTAGGAAGAGTGAAGCGTCGAAGCACTGCAGATGTGGACAGTTCGCTGGTCGACATGGACATGACATACGCATCTTGCCCAATGGACACATCAATGACACTCGTAGCGATGTTGTTGCTATTTCACTGTCATAATCTTCAGATAACTTTTCTTTTACTGCAATGATTTAAAAATCTATATTGATACCTTAATATTATATATATGCTTAAACCTTTCAATAAGTATAAGTCTGGGCTATAACCCAGACTATAGGTAAAGATGAGAATTATTTGTTATTTTTACTTAGCACGCGAAATGCTATTATGAATTTGCGTGCGATAGATGTTGCTATAATTATAACGACGTAAAAAATCGTGAATAAATTATAGCTGGATGACACAAAATAATAAACAACAAAGATAGTTCAACGGAAAAAAATAGTGCTTGGAGTGCCTCCTCGCGGAAGAAGTGTAACTTCGTAATGTGGAAATTAAAATAGGAAGGGGTAGAAATTGATTTTTAGTGAAATCATATTGTTTCTTTTAAGACAAACTTTATTAACATTCCTTACAATTCACAATTGATCGCATCTTTTAATTATCATTTTCGAGTGGAGAAATATCCAAATCTATAACATTTACAATGGGATTATGATAACTAAAGTAAGATATGAAATGTTTGAATTCTATTTTTTCAATATTTCTTGCAAAAACTGCATCGAGGAAAATTGGATGCTACTCATTGCTAACACTCGCGTTGGCCTGTAACATTCATTCACTCTCGCCCTGTCTATTCCCCCTTAGCGTTAAACGTTTAACGCAACCTTGTTGGAAGTCGTATTACAAGTTTCACTTCAACAAAGATTAGTGTAATAATATACAAAACAAAATGATTTAATAAACAAAAATTGAACAAGCAGTGTAAACTATTCCAGTCTGATTAATGAATACAGAATTCGTAAAACTTATATAAAATTATGAGTTTTTGTCTCTAAGGTGAGCCTTGAAATATATCACATAATGGCACACATTATGGCTAGTTATTGATTATTGATAGTTTCATCGTGTTTTAATTAACTTTATTTATACCTCACTATTCTAGCGGACAAAAGATATAATAAACTAGCGGGCCTGGCGAACGTTGTCCCGCTTTGATAAAAATAAACTTAAGTTTATTGCGAACAGACAGACAGACAGATAGCCGTGGCGGAGGACTTTGTTTTATAATATGTATGTAGTGATTCCGAGTTTTTGCTAAGATGAACCTTTAAATATAACACATATTGGCATTATTGTATGTATGTATGTATGTAAGTAATTATGTATGTATGTATATTTATGTTATATATGTATTTATTTTATTATAACATTGTATACATGTATATATTTATTTATCCATTTTCTTTATTATAGGCACTACCTACAAAAGTTTTTGCTTAACATCAATACCGCTGGTTAGCTGGAAGAAAATGCCTTATGGTATTAAACTTGCCAGTGTACAAATCAAAAGTGCAATAAAAAATTAATTAATTATTTATTGTTTACTTACATCTCATTATTTTAGGGAACAAGACATATAATATCATAAATTAAAGTCGCATTAAATATATCTACAACAGAAAGACACTTACTCAGCGATCGCGTGTAGTCTGGATTCTTGGTGCCCTTGTTCTTCAGCCGCTGCAGGAGTTCTGATGATGTGAGCTTCCTCACCATGAACACGCTGAGTACGTACGCGCGCGTGAAGTCTGACGCCCAAGTCACATCAATAGTATTCGCCACCGTCGGTGATAATTTCACTAGCGAAGAGATGTTCACCGGTCTCGGAGGCCGCTTTGGTTCTGGTGTTGGTTTGTTCGTCGGTATTGGATTCTGGGTAACGACAAGGAAGGATTTTAATACTGTGCTTTCCAAAGTGGTCTTTATCGACCCTCAGAGGTCTATGAGGAGTAAAAAAAGGGTCGGATTTCAGCGAATAAATTATGGGGGGTCCATGAAATGCAAATGCAAGGCAGAGTCAACGATAATGATCACATAAATGTGATTGAAAGTAGGCGTCCACATTTTCGCATCGTAAGTAACGGATGAATCGCATCAAACGGATTATTTTTATACATTGCGTTCATAGCATCAGATGCCGACACCACTTTAATTGGGATCTTCGTTGTGATAGGTAGCGTAATATTCGGTGGAATGTACAAGATAATGGAGTAAATCGAAGAAGAAAAATTTGTTGTAATTGTATGTTTTTTCGCAGAAGAAAAAGGAGAAACAAAACCTAAATCATGTAAAAAAAGAATGAGTAATATATGGGTACACAATATATTAAAAGAAAACATCGCAATATGGAGAATATCACACATAAATGTTGAATATCACACGCGGAGTCTATTCACTGTTCGGCATTCCGTATGACGTCATCGGTACGCATCGCAAAAGTTGCCACCCGGAGTATCGGCATAAGCATTGTTTTTTTTTTCTTAACAGCTTCACCGGACTACTAAGGCGAGCGCTTAAGGCACTCAGCCGATTTTATTTGGGCTATCAGCATTGCTGACGGGTAAATCTGTACATCGCAAAATGTTTTGTGGAGATACATTATATTATTTATTGACTTGCCTTGTGAGACTGGCGTAAACATATTTTGAAACGCAAGTTTAAAGAATAGAGACACACTTTTATAAAGCAAGGACAGCATAGTTAGTCATTCCCAAAAAATACATATTTAATAAAAGCCCCTTTGGGTATATCATCATATATTAATATATATGATGTAATAATACGTGAAGCCTAAACTTTGTATCCCTTTTTAACGGAATTGGGCGAACGGATGAACGTGAAATTTGGCATAGTTAAAGTTTATATGGAGGAGAAGTGCAGAAAGCTATTTATTTTATATAAAATGCATTAGAAGTACATTAAATTAATTAAAATATGCATTACTCACACTAATGCTTCAATTTTACACAACATATACACACATGTAAATAAAAAAGACATTTTGACATCTGTCAATAAAGAACTTCAAAAAAGGTTGTGAAGGAGGTTGCAATGCTCGACTGTATGTATTATTTTACTCTTACGTTCCAATTACCCTTTTTCATTCTACATTCTAGAATGATATTATAACATAATACCATATGACAAAAGAACCCTAATATAATTCAAACTTAAATTCAATGAACTATGGTCGAATGTCGACCTCTGGGCGCCCACTAGTACTTTTAAAAACACAATTAATGTCATAAAAATGTTTCTACTAGAGCAAAGCTTACTTAATATTACTGTACATATAATGAACTAGTCTACTCACTGGCAGTGGACACATTTTATTGTTAACTTTGACGTTAACACTCGGTGGAAAATGGTCCTCTTGCTCGCATGATGTCTCCAGAAGACAGAATCTCAATTGTGCCTGACAATAAATGATGAATAATATAAATCTTTATATATACACCACATTTAAATAAAATGTACTCGGTAAAAGGTACTCGATATTACAACTGATAAATCTAATCCACTATTCCTACATAATAAATAACAAATTGTTGAAGAAATCGTTATTCTGCTGTTGATTATTCGTTATCCGTTATTTTTAACAATGACACTGTTTCACCGGTGCACTAGGTTCAATATTTCGTATCGAGTATTTTAACTAATCTAGAATAAACAAACAAACTCACTATCGTATTTATACTATTAAAAGAAAATCATAAACTATATCCTCGAGTAACATGTAATCTTGGTTTCGTTAAAATCGGTTCAATCTATCAAAAGTTATTGTAATTTTAATGACGACGTGACTTAAAGTACGAGAGTAAAATAGATAAGTGGTATAAATGGACTTAATACATTCAGATGATTTTGATTCAGACGATGCAGACGAATTCGCGGGTATCAGCTAGTTATTATGCATACGTACCTGTATAACGTAGTCCAGTTTGTTGCTAGTACCAACTATATCCTTCCCGGAGGCTATTTCCGTCGCCTGTTGAGGCGTCAAGTGAAATATATAGGTGCCTTCTTGCATGCGGCCGGCCTGTACTGGTATCATAGTTGAAGGCTTCATCAGTTCCGCTAACACGTCGTAGAAGGGTAACCTGCCGTGATTTAAGACAACACTCTTTACCAATGACAAAATTATCAATACCTTTTTTACTACAATCTACTAGAGTAAAGATGAGAATTATTGGAATTTTTTACGAGTACTTAGCATGCTAATTGCGAAATACTAATTAAACTATTTTGCCGCTAAACGAAATAGCTACTAAGTATAACGATTAATGATCGCTATAGCATATCGCAGTAATCGCTAAAATGAACGAATCGAGTTCTGTCAAATTTTTAACCAATAAAAAACATTGTAACGACTGTTGAAGAAACAGATTCTCCCTTTATGTCCTCACTCCTTATAGTCCCCTCCTACTAACTAGTAGTTTTAAAGTTCATAAGGGCCATCTCAGGGCCTAAATTGAATAAAGGATATTTTGATTTTGACTATCGTTACGTGTCTCTTAGCTTTAGTGAATAATAACTCTTTAATTTTACATGTCTTGTCATTATTTATTAAAATTAACAAAATCAAACTTTAATCATATCGTCTATTTCTTAATCGATATGTATCTAAGTTTGGCTATATGTATATTTGTGGGAAATATACAATAACTCGGTCTGACCACAAATTAATTATCTTCGTTTCCGAATTATATTTTTCTAATCGATCTCCTTCGTTTATGACACTATCTGCCATAGATAGCGCACACTCTATATCTTCATTACATTGGCGGAATTGTGTATTGCTTAAACACGGTGCCATAAATTAAAGAAGAAGAATTTCGTTCACGAAATTAATATGTGGTTATAGTCGACCAATCACAGTAAATCTCATTCACTTCAATTTTTAACTGAAATCGATATTTTTAGTATTTGTATTTAATGCGGTATAAAAACGCATGATAATACATCTACTCTTTGTCAAAATATTAAACGGCCTGAAGGACATGTCAGGCAAAAATGAGTTGGCACGGAACGTATTAAGATCGGACTTGATTATAAAACAGTTAAGAGTTCGTATTGATTTTATTCTGAAACCAATAATGTTCGATGGATGTATGTATGTACATACTTTTTGAACTTGACGTCGGGGTGTACGGGGAATGGCGGCAGCTGCGCGGTCGGCGACGGGGACGGCATCGGCGCGAGAGCGGGCGCGCTCGCCCCCCCGCCGTACCCGTGGTACATGCCGCTCGCGTACATCTGGTTCTGGCGAGCCTGCAACTGCACTTCTGTTCTCCTTTGCTTTTGGACTTGTATCTTAATGACAAAGTACGATAAATAAACAAAAACAATACAACAACAACACTACTTCTATCTAATACCACTCTTCTCCATGCTTATACTATACATACAGTGGATTTCATTTATAACGACCTCGTTTGTAACGAATTTTCGGTTATAGCGACGTCAGACTTACGTCCCTTGAATTTAAAGCATACTTTCGTAGGAAATTCATTCAGTAATATTACTATTGTTACCAAAGGATATAATTTGAATTTCGAGTATAGCGAGTTGTTATTATGAATCATTTGTGACAGAATCTTAGAAATTAAATGCGCATATTGCGACTGACTCGGCCAAGGTACAAAGACTCATTCATAAAACTATTAAGCTTTCTTATCCTTTGTTTACATTTCCGTCTGTAGGTGGTAGAGCCACGCTGAAGCTATTACTGGTTTCAGCATGAATGAGTCGGCTCGTCCGGGGTAGTACCACCTTCTCACAGAAACACCGACGCGAAGTATCAGTGTTTGCATTGTTGCGTTTCGTTCGGTCAGCGAGAACGCCAGAGCGACTCCCCTGGTGTTGCTAGTGTCTATGGACGGCGGTGTTCACTTAACATCGGGTAACTCGTCTGTCCGTTTATGTTCTATTATCTATTTAAAAAAATTACAGATGGCTAGATATGCGTATTTTGTTTCTAGGTAGGACGTCTAAAGCACGTTTACAAATTTGTACAAATTATGCGATATAACAACACTAAAAAAATTACGTTTGGTTGATCAAGGCAATAATCATTTAAATATTGAAGAAATTATGGAAATGGAACGCACCTTACTGCGTATACAAAAAACTATACTTAATGCACAATATCACATTATTTCAATAACACAAGTGTGACATAGATACATAGTTCGATAAATAAATAAATATATGTACATGACTTTCTGCTGTTTTGTATATAGCGACGACATTAAAGTGGTTCCTCTCCAACGTCGTCATAACCGAAATCCACTGTATATCATTTTTTAACATCCACCATAAAAATATAGTTATGCGTTCGACAGGACATATTATAGAAACGAATTCGCTCGAAAACGTGTGTAAGCATCATAACTCATGGGAAGGATAAGTTCGTTATTGTATAGTTTTAAACGGTTGTACACGTCTGTACATTTCTGAACAAAACACTCATATAAGTAAACTTTTATTACATAAAAAAAATTGTATTTTTGATGATTAATGATATTCAGTTGTAATATCACTCCCATAAACTTGACTATATACACTTTCCAGTAGCAATATTTTCAATTCAGACACAGAAATTAACATTTTCCTGTTGTAGCAATAACAAATTAAAAAAATAAACGTAACTGTTACAGTGTAACATCATAGGTATAAGAACTTCTTACATAATTACTTCAAATATGATGTTTCTGAATGGTAGAGACAGTTTTTCAACTTCTATAGAGATAAATAATAGATAGACATACAGTTCCTGGCCATATTATTAGACGCACCATAAGATCTTATATAAAACGTTAATTAACAGGTGATACTGTACAGATGTATTGTTTTTATGAGATACAATGTATATTTACTATATTATTAATAACGTAAGTATCTGTAAAACTAACGAAACATCGTCATTATAGAAAAAATATGTATTTATTAACCCTCGAACAAAAATGAAGAAAATGTTATGAAAAGTTAATATTTTGTTGATCCACCTTTGGCTGCTATAAGAGCTCTAATTCTGCGCGGCATGCTATCAGTGCAAGACTGTACTGTATTCTGCATTTGAGGATGATGATTCCAAATGAATAATCATTTCTAAGAGCTGAGTTTTGTTTGTAATCACCACTTTAGTCACTTCTCTTTTCATGAATAAATTCATTCAAATTCATCTCCTGAATAAAAGTTCATTAAGTAAATACTAATCAACCTTTAAATATAACACAACTGTTTGTAAACTTCATCGAAAACATGTATTTTGTAAGAAAAACAACGGTGCGTCTAATAATTTGGCCAGGGACTGTATATCCATCTCAAATTGAAAATGTGTCGCCAAGTATTTATAAGTCTTACGGCAGCTACACGTGAGAGTCACTACCACCATAGGTTTGGAGTGTTTAGCATCATGGACCACATTGCCACTTAAGGCTGAGTTGCACCGAAATGTCGGTTATTGTAACCATTAAAGTTAACAATGACAAGACCCACTAACATTTACATTTACCAAAACGCTTTGTAATTGTTAAATATCATAGCCAGTTCGAAAAAAAAAATTGTTAAAGTTATTTTAAGTTAAGTTAGTTAAGTATTTAGGTTAAGTTATTCGGGTTACTGCGTAAACAATGTAATAAGTCCCAAAAATCAAAGAGGGTAACATTATTTACTTGGCAAGTCTTTGTTATATCTGTAACCAGATGTTCATTGCGACCAAAAATCAATGCGTTGTAATTACTTTCCTTTGTTATTTACTTTGCATCTGTTTCCGTGAAGTTGTATATTAGATATTTAAGTATCGATATATTTATGTATACGGTTAATTCGGAGAAAAGTAACACAAGTATATCATATATTTTATTATATATTATATTTTGTGGTGCATATTGAATTTCAATAACGTGTAAACAGAAGTAGTTCATACTTCATAGTCAGCTGTTTTAACAAATGCTCTAAGTACAAAGCCAATACGTTAGCAAATTTTTTAGAAACATGATATCTGTTCAAGAATAATTCTTCGTCCCATTTTGTAAACCGATCAATTCTAGACAGTTAAACTTTTTTCTTCCTAAGATGCAAATTATCTTCAAATATAATAGTTTCGTCATCGGACGAACTATTTTCAGTTTACCACAGGATGTCTCTCAGCAACGACATAATATTTTAAAGTTTTTACTATTGAACTTGACAACCGATTCAAAAATTGACAATAACAATAACGTTAACCAGCCAACATCGAGCTACGTAATAGGTAACGTTAAATCGTGACGTCACTTTAACCGTTGTCAACTTGTGCAACCCGTTTTTTGCTTAACAATAACTTTAACCGGTTTTTTAACGTTAACATTGACTGGTGAAACTGAGCCTAAGATCAGATGATATTGTGATCAAATGTTAAAACCGATAAAATATATTTAAAAAGTACAATGTTGGATGTTCAGAACAATATAAGTAAGGCTATAACTCCAAAGCAAAAATAGAGCCCATCCCAACATTTGAAAACTTAAGAAGTAGTCCTGTGAAAAAAGCAATTTTATGGTTTACCATTTACATATATTTACCATAAATTACCATTATTTGTCACCAAATATCTATAATAATGTTGGTAATAGTTTTTATCAATAAAATATGTGGATGCTAAAATATGACAAACTCTTTTTGTTGTACATTAATTTTAATTATAGACATTAAAGGTGTTAACGAGAAGAGTGGTCAAGTCAGCAAAGCATAGGAATAGGTGTGCGCAAGTAATAGCAAAAAAAACCAATCACTATCTACAAAATATAATATAATCAATATTCTACTTATAAAACGACTACATAAAAAATTAAGCATATGCAATCTCTAAGAAATCAGTGTTCTAATTTTGTGCATCAAATACGAAAGCTTATATTAAAATAAACATTACTTCTGCATATATAAACATGAGTTAGTGCTCAACACATATTAAATTAAGACATTACTATGTATAAAGTTACTACTCTGCAATTAGATATATAGCGCTATTGTTTGACAAACATTCGAGAAAACCAATTTTTCATTAAAAAAAAAACTAAAATAAAAAAAAAACATAATTTTCTCAATTACAGCTCTTTCATTCTACACAACTGTTATTAATTTAGGCATGCTAATGATATTGACCATAGAGGCAGATCATAAAACAATCTACATTAGGTCTAAAATGTCACATAAGTTCTAACTATAGTTGTATCTATGAAATAGACAATATATACTCTAAGAGTTTATACATTGACATATAAAAACCCAAAACGCAGTCTCGAATATGTATGCACGTGGTTATATTTTTTTTTTCTCGAACTGTCTTCGCTATTGACTTAGCAAGGTCTTAACAGCTTCACCTACATACATTTTGAAGTTGTCTTTACAAAGACGCCAGACTATTTGAATTGAGTGCATAATCCAAAATTAAGCACTCATTTTTGTGTGCCGGCTGTGAGACGTTAAGTGTGCATCTTGGGTTTTTTTGTATATCAATGGAGTTATATCACTTTTTTATACGTATTTATACACAGAAATACCCAGATTCAATATGTCAAGTATTAAAGGTTTAAATCTTTTGAAATGAATTTTACTCGTGTTAGCAATATTAACCCTTTGCACTCGAAGCTTTTTTTCATTCGTATTACCAGCAACTTGAAATCACGATCGTCTGCTGGTAGCGAGAGCATAAGGCTATGTGCACATGACTAGCGCTTAACGCGCGGGAAAGTTTTTGTATAGTGTTCACATGGTGCTCGCTTGTCAGGCGTGCGAGTCGGACATATCCCATCCTCTCCCCCGAGAGGGTGGCGTATCCATAAGGGATTTCTTCACGTTAATAAAAAAAGGGCATTGTCTAGTTCCTGCAATTCGCGACCTAACTGAGTTAACCTAAGCTAAGCTACATATTTATACGTATATAAGTTAGTGAGATATATATGTGTACAAAGCATATGTACCTCAATAACTCTTAGTGTAAGACCAGAGTAGTCGCTACAATCGAGCGTCGAGCGTTACGTCGCGTCCGGCTTTCGTTTCAAACATATGTATTAACAGGTAGGTGTCCTGAGTGGCGGGAAGCGTTGCTTAACAATGTCACTTGAACCTTGCCTCTACTCATTATAATATTTTAGCGACAAATATTCTTCCTAATAGATCAATAATATCGTACAACGCAGACGCCATGATTAAAACGTGACTGATTCACACGAACGCCGAGAGTTCGCTATGGCCACTCAGTGAACGCGCTCTCGACCGCTCGATGCCCCGCAAAACGCAACGCCGGACGCAAATGCACTCAGGCCGTACACTTATATTTCGTGTCGGATAATTTTTTTCTAAATTAATTCAATTCGATAAGGGATTAAAAGGTGCGTTAGCATGTGTACGGCCTGAATAAAATACATGTAGTTGTAAATGCGCATTAAGCGCTATTCATGTGAACATAGCCTAACAATCCGCGAACCGCGACATGCATTTTTCATCAACATTTTAAATGGCTCCGCTCCGGAACCCTCGAGTGCAAAGGGTTAAGCAAGAATAGCACATTCTTACTAAGAATAGGTCATTAGTGAGGTTGGAGTCAATAATTATATCTTGAGTTAAAATGTTATATCGGAACCAGTGAGAGTATTATTTTATTTACACAAGTTCATCATGTGTTTACATAGGATTATGTAATAGAATCTATAAAAAATAAGTTACAGATACCGGCATGCCTTGGGAGCGACTATCTTGTGTGTTGTAGCCGCTGACGGCTGGATGCTGGTACATGTTACGCGACCCTGCCAACGCTGGCGCCAGGGGGTCTTTTCCTTGGGAACCACTGCCCGGCCTCACGCCGCCAGATGGTAGTGCCTGACTGTTCCTGTTCAGAAATAATAATAAATAACACCTAGGGATCCTTCATTGGCAATACGCTACCGAAGAATGGCAAAAATTGTATAGGCTAGACACTGCCTATATATAAAGACTGCATATGTGACCATGCACTTTGAAAGAATAATTCTTTATTTTAAAACAGGGTTTCTCACACTTTCAGCTCCACATATATCTATTACATTACATATACACCTGTGAACCCCTTTAAGTAATCTTGTTGTAATAAGAAATAAGATTTTATATTTAAAGAAAAGATAAAAATATGTTGTCAAATAATTAATATGATGTGTAGGCTTGGTCCTTGTCACAAATTTAGTCAATTTTACAGCAAATTTTGCTAAATCTTTAGTTGATTTCTGTATTTCGTTGTTACTATGACTAGCTATGAAAACATGCAAACCACAAAAGGAAATTGACCTCTATGGATGAGAGATGTTTATATTCTTGCAGTGCTGCTGTGGAAAAATCGATTAAAGATATTTTTTCAATATCAGTTTGAAATATCAATTCCAATATTCATTCCAGTTTCTTAGTGCTAACACCTCCATTTATGCTTTCAGTTGTGTTTGGTATTTAGTCTACACTTTACAGCATTAGCAATATCCGGAAAGTCTCTTTTCAGTTTGTCAGAGTAATCAGAAATATGTATAATATTTTCAGCTTTCACTTTGGTTTCCGCTGATGACATGGTTTGCAGACACGCATACTGAATGCAGAATTAACCAGTCACCCGTACATTAATCTTGTAGTGAACCCATTTCAAATAACCGACGAACCCCTAGGGAAAACTATGAGAAACCCTATTTCAAAATAGTTGTCAATTTTTGTTATATCTAGATCCCAACACCAGAAGCAAGGAGATTCATGCGACTCAATTTCCTATGGAATCAATTCACAACCAAAAATGCTGTAGTTGTATTTCATGCTGGCTGCTGTCCAGAGTAACGCGACAATATCTGACACTTGCCTAGAATTATTGAAGGGTTTTTGTTGTTTGTGGCCATTTTCGGATGTTTTGAGGCGCGTTCTAAGTTCGGAAGATGTTCCATTTTCAGCGGGGGCAGACGCGGTCGCGCTCCCTACTCTCGCTGAAGATCGTGTTTTAACCATTGTTCACGAGCGTTCATCTCATGTTAACTGAAATTCACGGGTCCAAAAATGGACAAACTATAAATCAACTGTAACATTAATAAGGTTTTCTGGAAAATTTCTTCAACATAGTGAAAATGAAACACCGCGTCAATCCTTATTTCTCTTAAGCCTTAACTGAAATTAGGGGGAGGGATATTGATTTATAGAACATCTGCAATTGAATAATTTTTTTTTTGATCGTCAATGGTTAAAACAAGTCTTTCAGCTTTATAATATATATCAAAACAAACCGTAAATCCTTTAACGAAGATATTGATTTGGAACAAATGTTGATGATCCTTTAGTAAATAGAAATTGGCAAATTATTCCACTGCAGCTGTGAAGGAGAATTGCTAAGGAGAGAAAGTACATTAACAGTGTACATTAACCACTTCTTTTTATTTTAAGCTAACCACATTCACAATTGACTTTAAGTGACAATGTGGTTGAAGATAATAACAGAATATGCCTAGATAGGGGGACTGCCGAAATAATAGATAAATATTTGGCATTAGGTTTACATCTTAAGAGTGGTAATTTGCCAGGTAAGTAATAAAATTACTCTACCACCATTCCGTAGTTGGATCACAATGATTTCCTTTAAAAACTCTTATATACATTGTACAATTTGATCCATCATTATATAAAAATTATGAACTGACAGGATCTTTATGTAAGAGAAATATGGGATTGTCCTGTCAAGGAAATTTTCCAGAAAAAATAATTCAATAACAATTATAATGATTTACATGAAATCAATCATATAAACATCACAACAATACAGATACCCAAATAAACCCAGGAAACTTTATATTTATTCATTTGTCTGAAAATTTTCAATAATTCTCTTTTATAAAATTTAGTAAAATTGTACAACTAGATTTTTTCCTACTCATTCTCAAAGAGCAAAACTAATTAAAGGCAGGAAGATAGGAAAATGTAATATTATAAATTTATATATTATACATATAATATTCAAAATCATATTTACTTATTAAGCTTCTAATGTGAAATATAACTATAAATGAGAAAGTTTAAAATGCAGTGGTCACAACATACAAAAAATTAACTATATATTATCCTTTGCTTGTAGCTACACTCTCATTTATGTAGACTTTAAAAATAAAAGTGTTATAATTAAAAGAATACCACAAGAATTAAAATTAAAATACACCCGGTGTTGCTTGCTGTTACTCTTACTTTCTGTACATGAAGTAATTTTAAAAATCAATATTGCAAATTTTTGTATTTATCCATTACAAACAAAAAAATCAAATATATTCACTTTATAAATTATACTACAAAGCAGGGATCCTCAAACTGGGTTCCATAGAATAGTCATCAGGGTTCCACCTAAAGTATTTATTATTAGCTATTAAATAATACCACAATTACAAATATTATTTTGAAATAGCGCATAATATGTGGTGAGAAGGATTCATTAGTTTTATGTAAATAGGTAGGTAGTTAGCAAGCATTCAGCCTGGACTATGAATGGCCCAGCAGCGCACGAAGCCAGAGACAAATACACATTTCTTAAAAAACATTCTTATATAAATTTTAATGTTTATTTGTAATCATTTGATATGGAGTTCCATAAAATAACAGATATTTGGTTGGTGTTCCATTATCTATAAAGTTTTAGGAACCTCTGCTATAAAGATAATAGATGAAGAATTATTACCATAGACCAATAATCAGAACCTTTACCAAGTGAAGATTTCCAACATACATTTCCTCAATAATATAGTTGGCTAAACCCTATCTGATATGCTTGAATTAATTGATTCAAAATTTTTTATAAATACATTTACTTAGTTATTTTCTTTTACCAAATAATATAACATTTAAGTACTTCTTTGTTATTAAATCATAAAGAGAAAAGTGTTCGAAGGTAGATATTAAAAATACCACGAGAATCAAAGTGTTTCGGATATCAATAAAACAAATTTATGAAAAGTAGCTATTATAGTACACATTCACATTTTTTTTGGCTACTTATGAATACTAATCAATAATTGAAGATCTCGTATCGACATATCCAGATTCGTGACAAATTTCGACTAGCGCTTGTTGAACGTTGAATTTTTTTTTTAAACCGGCGAACGTACATACAGTAGGAAATACGCATTTTAAATACAGCTAAAAAAAATTCAGATCGTTTCTTCGATTTAAAGAAACAACAACGCGTAAAAACTATTTTCTAAAAGAAAACGTACACAAAATTTAGCAATATGGATGTCAAGTGTTAGATTTAAATGTTACTTACCATGATAGCGCGTTACTATAATCGTAATATCTACTCATATTAAATAAACGTTATAGAAAATACAGTCAAATTCAAAGTACGACTTATAAATCATTTACAAATGTCGTTCACATCACAAAACAACATATCTTGACTCTTGCTGCACAGCGCCACATTGGCCATAAACAAAAACATTAGTTTTTTACTGGGATAAGCACATGTGCGGCTGTTGCCTATTTTACAACATTGGAAATCTATTCAGCTGATCAAATCGGTTACTATTATGGTACTGTTAATTTATTTCCATAGTTTGTAATAATTTGATGCATGAGCAATTAATTTCAATGTAAGAATTATTTATTTTGTATAAACAGTATGTATGTAAATTTTTTTTTAAATAATGTAACCATAGACATTTAAATAGTTGTTACTTCCTTTTCCTATTTTCTAGTGCTGTGAAATATTGTATGTTCGGATACACACAAAAATACTTTTTTTAATTTCTAGCATGATATAGTCTACGAAAGAAGAATTACTTATAAACGTTTCTTGTATAGCCTCCCAAAGTAGTGTTGTTGTAATTATTATAACTTCATCATTAACAAAATTGTTTTTTTTAAACAACTTTAACTTATATTTAACTTAAACTTATCATTAATTTAATAAAACAAACGTTTAATAATATAATAAAGAGCGATAGCACCATTTGGGTTGTAATTTAAAAGATACATAATTATTTGCTTTGTGATTAAATAGGTAATATAAATATATATTAAATAGGTATAATTTATTAAAATATGAACGTAATTACGATCCTATTGAAGAAGTAAGTATCTAGGTTATATAAGTTTCTATTAATTGAAATTTTAATTTATATAACCATCTATTTTTATATTGCTCAGACAAAAAAGTTTTAATGCGTGTAAACAAAAATAAAGAATTTATTGTACACATCGGCGTCAATGCTAGGAAAGTTTCTAATTAACATATCCGAACAACTTTTATTCAAATACCTAAACAAATGTTTACAAATAAGCTCTATACAACCTTTTCTTAATTATTATATTTATAAAATGGAATTATAATAGAATTATCAAATTTAAGTAAAAGTTTAAAAGAATTTCTGATAAAATTTAGTTTATTTCGGTGTCTAGTTTTAGGAGTTTACCACAATATTTTTGTGTGTTAGTTTTCACTGGCTGTTAATTGTTTGTATTCCGGAAACGGAAATATAGTTAAACGTTATTACGACATCCTAATCTTTGGGCACGAAGGTCCAAATATTCAATCGATATCGATAAATTTCAATTATTTAAATTACGTGTCTCCACACAGGTACACCTATATAATACAAATCGGTACTTTAAATGACCGAGTGGTGAGGTTTTGTTGTGCAGTTCGTGTTACAATTACGAATTGTGCTTACAGTCGTGTCCATATAGTAGGGAACAAAATTGACACTAATGTACTGCAATCCTACTACTAGATGTTTAAAAAATTAATACATCTGTTTATGTAAAAAATATTTTATTGATAATAATTTAATGATGCTATTCAAAGTCGGCCTTACTTTTGGGTATATTACTATATTCATTTTCTTAGATAAAACATTATTAACATATGACCTACAAATAATCTGTGGCACATATATTTTTATATAATTATGTGAACATATTTATGTTAATGTTCCAAATAATTAAATAAGCTCTTAGTTTTATCTAAAACCCTTTTACCAGCATAAGGATTTATTATTACTTATGTTTTAACTACAAGTATATGTATTTTGAGTACACCAGAAGGACCACAGAGGTGCGGCTTTTATGCCTCGCGTTGCTAGTCGAGACATATGGAAGTCGAGTCTGGCGTAAACAGGACGTGTTGCTCCTTCTGCTCGATCTGTCCATAGCCGTTCGGCTAACGCTGCAGCTCGAGGCCAAATGTGAGCGTCGAACGCTCCTTCGTTTAAAGCTGATGACCATACTGTGGCTTCTCCGCCCAGAACGAGATCGACACCGTTCCGAGTCCACGGTCGATGTTCATAAACTCGTTGCCACGAGTTATACGAAGCACCCCCGCTGTCCTCGTGCCACGCTCCCATCCCATTATTCAGATCCCACGCATCCTCATGAGAAAAAACCGTTCGCACTCCCGACACGTAATTTTGTGTCCATTCAGCACTACGTACTTGTAACCCTAATACGTGCATGTATTCTTTTAAATCAGATTTGATACGGTCGTTTATCTTTGATGACCACATTAATGTTACATTTGGTAACTTACCATATGCGTTTTCTAGTCGCTGGAATGACGTACGCGTAAATTCAATCCAAAGTTCCATTGGATCTATATCACTAAAGTGTTGCGACCAACAACGATCGTAAATATTATCACCACCAAGGTGAAAGATATCGTCCACACCAGTTAGAAGTAAAATTTCAGCATAAATAAATTCTAGAATTCGATATAAATGTGGATTGCGCGGATTTAGTTGTACGCATGGAGGCTCACTGCAATATTCAACCCAAGGTTCAACCTCGGCACATATCGAAAGGTTTCCTATTCCCGCAAGCAAACCCCAATTCCAAGCATGGCCTACCCGAGCTGGAGTGTTAATCTCTATTAAAACTCGTATACCACGAAGTCTAGCTCGATGAACCAAGGCCCGTACCTCATCTGTAGTGTATACGTCATTCGTACTATACGCTCCCCACTGTGCAAGTTGAGGTATATTGTTCAGTTTTAACGAAAATGCCTGTGAATCGCTCACATGCCAATGAAAAGTGTTTAGCTTGGAAGCCGCCATAGCATCAACAGTCCGTATGAGATCGCTTATGGGAAAATAATTACGGGCTGTATCTATCAGCAGTCCACGATATTTGAATCGCGGAGCGTCGTTTATATTAGCAGCTTCCAGAATTAGTAAGGAACGAACGACAGGATCAAACCAAACTAATTGAGCAAGAGTTTCCAGCCCATGACGTGCACCACAGAAAGATTGTGCAGTTATATCCACATATATAGAGGTAACGTCTATATTCGCACGTAGCGAGAGTCGGTAGCTTTCGTTCGTATTCACTAGCATTCGAGGATCACCACTGCCCTTGATCGTAGCTCTAACCACCACTCTGTACCAGGATACGAAGCCATGATCTTTTTGCTCCATGTAACGTAAATCTTCTTGAAATATTTGAAAAGCGCTACGAAGATGTTCACGTACTGAACGTGTGGGTGCAGTTACGACATTAAGTTGGAATATGTCAGCTCGCACAGGGAGAGCAGAAGTGGCTAGGCTTACAGAGCCCGTGGGTTGCGGCCAAATTTGTATTGACGAGCACAACATATTGCATGTTTCCAGCGATTGCAATCTATCCATCCCTGACGGTTTTGATGGTATGCATTTTTCGTTCACGCACTCCCATGTCCACAGTGGCAATCTGTTCCTTCATAAATGCAGTAAATATTAGTTGTGATGTTGTAGTTTGAAAGAAATGTTATTTATAGGACTTGAAACTAGATACTTACTGAAAATCAGATTTGCAGATATATATTGGAAATGTAAAGACAAACAGCAAAGTAAATTCATTGCTTAACTGTTTGTTACACCGCATTACTCTACAATTTTGATTTATAATTAATACACAAAAACAATTTTTATAAAGTTCCCTCCATTTGATTTGTCAAGCACTGAATACTGTCAAACAGAGACAAATAAAAGTTATTCAAACAATCCCATAGATATTTTAAAATTTATCTGTGAATACAATCAGAAAATTGATAGTAGATTAATTTTAACGTTTAATATTGAATTAAATTATTATTTCGTTATATTGATGTCGTATTCGTTCAGCGATGTGTTTGTTCTAGCGGTGGAAGAGTAGGTCAACGGTATCAAGCGTATGGTTAGGACAACGCAAAGGAAGTTGCGGGTATCAGATAGTCCTAGTTATAAAGTAAAAATAACAATGAATAGCCATGAATATGAACGTAAATATAAAAAATAACCATGAGTATGAACGTAACCTTCGATCAGTAAAATAATTTTTGGACTTGAATCAGTATGTTATTGTAAAGATTACCTCCTACAAAGTATTTATACATTTTATATGTTGATATACAAAAATTCGAGATTCACACTTAACGACCCACAGCCTGCACACAAAAATTAGTGCATAATTTTGGATTATGCTCTCATTTCAAATAGTCTCGCATGATTGTAAATACAACTTTAAATCATTCAGGTAAGGTTGAATTTACAAATTCTTAAGCTTATCGTATAGCTGTAACCACGTATGTACATTGGAGAGTTTTGAACGCTACTTTTATTCGAGACTGTGTGTCTTGGGTTTTCATATGTCAATGATTTTATATAATAATATCTACGTTTAATAGAACATCTGGTTTGCAAACAATATACGTGTTGATAAAAATAAAGTATTTGCAAGAAAAAAAGGATTTCTCATATTAGAGTTTTTATTTGCTTGAATTTTTTTTTTGTGATTTTACAACACGCTGATAAATTTGATTATTATAACAGATTATGTCACTAAATATTAGATTACATGTTTAGATTCAAGTAAATTAATCATTCATTTTTTTATAAATACATCGAAAGCATTCAGAGGTCGTGAGCATAGATAATGAATAAGAAATAAGAAGATCCCAAATAAAGTATTTTCTTATATTTTATTTTTAAGGAATGGAAGGTATAAAGTATATTTATTAAAAACTAGCTGCCAGGCTCAGCTTCGCACGAGTACTTTAAAAAATATTTTTTTTACAGTACGAACATTTAATGCCAACCAAACAACTATCTCACTCACTCACTTTTTTCAATGCACATTTTTTAACCTACGTTATTCAGATTTCCATATGATTTTTCTTGGATTTCACATACTTTGCCGTAACTTTGACAACAAAAAATTAAGTTTTTTTATCAGTAAATTTCATCTCGAGTTGGAGATCATTACAGAGACCCGAAACATTATAATGATGCCTTATCTACTACACTAAAGTTTATGTTGCATCGTTGCATATAGTATAATTATGATGGCTCAATGACGGGGTACGGAAGCGGTAGCTTAGATCGAGATTTGTATCAATACATTGAGTTGCAGTTTCAGTGAAGGGAAGTATTGTGATGAAACTATAGTATGTTGGTAGCGAGTTTTCTAATGCCTGCCTTTTTTTTTACGTGTGGAAATCCCTTATGGATACGCCACCTCCCGGGGGAGAGGGTGGGTTATGTCCGACTCGCACAGACTAAAACCCCATGGTGTACCGAGAGACTGTTTTTGAGAGACGAGAATTGTGGGGGCGGCAAGGGATCGTTCAAGCTAATCAACCTTGTAGAGCCGCCCCCATAGTCGGCCCAGCGGGAGGTAACCGCCGGGCTCCTACCTATAGAGAGACAGACCGGGTACACACCGGCTGCCCCCCCTCGTCCGCCGGACCTGTGCAATGAGGAGATGGCCCCCCCGGCCCACCCATCTGGTTCGGCTACAAAAACTAGCCTGGCATGTTTAAGTTAAAAATCTATCGCCAAACACTTTTGCAGGTGTATTTCGGTAGCTACGCTTGAAAGCCAGCTAGCGTTCTAGGTAGGTGGTAGAGCCACGCTGAAGCTATTACTGGTTTTAGCATGAATGGGTAGGCTCGCCCGCGGCGGTACCACCCTCTCACAAAACCGACGTTAAGTAACAGTGCTTGCATTGTTGCGTTTCGTTTGGTCAGTGAGAGCGCCGGAGGCTCACCTACCCTCCCCTCACCCTCTCTCCAAACACAGGCTAGCTACCCACTTGCAACTCTCCTGATGTGGCTAGTGTTTATGGACGGCGGCGCTCACTTAACATCAGGTGACCCGCTTGTACGTTTGCCTCCTACGATATAAAAAAAAAATCTAAAAACGGTTTTAACGTGTAATGTATTCGAAAATTTGCTTAGGTATATGTTAAAAAGATGGACTCGGTCAAGTTTCTTGCCGGTTCTTCTCGATGACTGAGTTGTTTTCCGAACCGGTGGTAGTTTTGTCGTTCATAAGCGCCTTATTAGGGCTAAATGGAGTAATGCATTTTTATTTTTAGTTATTTAGGCTTAGTGTGTTACGAGCCTCATTGTCACTTAATATCAGATATTATTTAATAACACTAAAACTTATTAAACATTTTTTTTTAAATAAAAAAACAATTATACTTTTAAACTTTTTATTTCACAGCACATAAAATATATAAAAACTTTTTATATATATTCTGTATCGTATAGCGAGCTTATTGACAACAAACGAATGTAGATGAGATAGCCGCATAAAACCACGCCAAAAATAAAGGAAATCAATCCCAGGATTATGATGAGAATGTTCTTCACGAGGTAGATGTTATACCTTCCATAGGGGCCGGGATACATGAGGCTCACTTCCATCAAAGCGGGGAAGATGAGAGCTAAGAAAGTCGTGCAAAGGTTGCCAACGAAAGCCACAAACGGCCCTTGGAACGGTATCAAATAGCATACTAAAACTGGAAGAAATATTTAACAATAGATGTAGCTCGTTTCTTAAAACAAAGAAAATAGTCCGGTTGACTTTGATCAGTGGCCACTGCGATCCGCAAACAGGCTTCAGACGAAATTAATTTCGTGCATCACGTCATATGAATCGTCACTTATGTACAATAATCGAAGTATATTACGTGAAACGCCACCAATATTATAAAATATAGAGTCAAATAACACAAGATAATGAATAAAATATAATATGGGGTGTGAGCGGTGTCAAATATCATCTACGACTTGAGACATCCAAGCCAACCTCACTTGCATGTGGTGCACCCTGCTGAATAACGAACGAGGCAATGGCGAAAGCAGGGCGGTAGGGTTTTACAGCCTGACTGGATCGCGACCACCATGTATATGGTGAAAAAACCCGTCATAGTGATTCGCTTCTGCGGGTCGCGTTTCGGGATCAGCCTGTGCATATCCAGCTTTTTGCAAGCCGGCATGACAGCGGCGACCGGTGATGGATAGTGTGTCACTCGGTGGTCGCCGTTGTTTTTGGATTGTACTGTGCTTACCATCAGGCACCGTGCAGTCATTTTGCCATGCTACAATATAAAAATATAAAAAATCTACTACATGACAGACTAATACCTTGACAAAAAATTGTACCAGCAACTGTAAACAAATCTTTAGTTATGGTTACACCTTTAACTTTACCTTAAAAAAAGAGCATTAATTTTTCAATTATATTTAAAAACCAAAAATGTATTACTTACAAGATATTAGAACGAAAACAGGTCTGGCGATTGTCTCAATCGTTCGCAGAGACCTTTCCAACGGAGCGTCTTCGAGGTTTAGATTCTTATTTTTTATCACTTCTATAATGATCTGTATGGCCGGGTAACATTGTATAGGGTAGGCCATCGCTATTGCTATTAAATACAAACCTATGGCAGCCAACGCTGTACTGAAAGAAGTATTTTAATATATTACTTTTATGTAATACTACTTTGGTGAAAATAGTTCTGTTCTTTCACGGGAACTGCATATTTTAGCCTGGATCGGATATCCAGATACCTTTTATTTTATTGTAATTGTAATGTTGTCATCTCCTTTTTTTACATGGGGATACCTAACAGATACCCATCCCGCTGGGCAGCTCCATCCTGGTTTATATTCTATTCGCACGGACTAAAACCTCACGGTGTCTTCATACACCTTTTAGGCGGGGAGCAAGGACTGCTGACTAACACTGCATTTGCTCCCTCCAAGGGGCCCTGACTGCGATCTGAGGGGTCAAAGATGGTAGAACCCCCACTCCGGGTGTTACTAGTTGTTGACTTTTTAGTACGAAATTCTTTGTGGTAGGAGTTGATTGGTACAAATCGTCATGTTGGCAAAATGCGTTATGCCGCCTCCATGCTACTTTTTCTCTGTATCTTTCAATTATCTGTGAAATCGTGTGTGTGTGCGTGCGAGTATTGAAATTTAAGCAGACGAGAAGCGTGCGCTGCCGTTTGTATAACCTCATTGTTGAACGCATGAAAATTTCAGTAAAACCGAGTAGTAATTGCTTTTCTTTTATTTATTTAGCGTCTCTTTAAGTATATAATTCATAATTTTATATCTAATTATTAATAAGTGAATATTTTTCCTAAAACATTAAATGAAACATTTTAAATGAAATGATGAAATGATTCTTTACGTTATTTGCATTGATAAAATGATAGTAAATAAAAAAACTGTACAAATCATATAAAGAGAGTGTTGCATGGAGGGGGCATGACTCTTTTCATTACATTTATAACCTCTATGTCGAATTACATACAGAGTTGAAAAAAAGCTTATGGAACTTCGTTTCTGACGGAGCCGCGACGCGGTGCGCTGGTCCCGTGACCGCACATGTTTCTATTTTATTTAATGTCTATTTTTTTAATCTAGTAGATTTTATCATTATATTTTTCAATTATAGACAAGGATAATTATATGTAGCTTATCAAAACATTATGAAAATTACTTGCCTGTTGACGGCCTGTAAAAATCTCGCCGAAATTATTCCGGAGAAACAATAGGCATTACAATTTCATTACATAGTATAAAACAAAGTCCCCAACCGCGTCTGTCTGTCTGTCTGTTCGCGATAAACTCAAAAACTACTGAACGGATTTTTATGCGGTTTTCACCAGTGGATAAAGCGATTCGTGAGGAACGTTTTGGTGTGTAATTTGTCAAGGATTTTTTTTATAATCAGGGCGGGACAACGTCTGCCGGGCCCGCTAGTTATTTATATACTAGCGACGACGGACATTATCCTGAATTCTACCACAGCACTACCTAGCGGGCCCAATTGTGAATCTAAAATGTTTTTGAATCCACTTGAACACTCACAAAAAATTTCATCAAAATCTGTCCAGCTGTTTAGGAGGAGTTTAGTCACATAGACGGACACGGAATTATATATAGAAATATATATTTAACTAATATAGTGAATGTATCTAAAAGAGCAAATAAGCACATACTCGCTATCAAACGGCAGACACCTTAGTATATTCTCTTCCATTGTTCCGAATGACCAATATCCCAACGTACCAAAAATTATCGCAATTATTGTGGGCACCATAATGCCTATAGTAATAACTCCGAATTTCTTTGTCATCTCTTTAGGGTTTTGCATTGCTTTGTCTAATGACAAAACCTGTATATTATAAGAATTTATTTCTAAAAATGTATGTCTACCAAAGTTAAGTAAAATAAAATAATATATGTTTGGAATCTTAACTGATTTCTACTTATTCTTTCTACTTATAGAAAGCTAAATTGTCAGAGAGTAACAAGGTCCGTATTTTTTTTTCAAAATCTACATTAACGTTAGCTAAGCCGCTAGCAAAGGTTAGTATCTGGGGTATAAGGGGTGTCGAATAATAAGACTTGCGACACGCAAGCCAACCTCACCTGCACGTGGTGCACCCTGCTGAATAATGAACGAGGCAATGGCGATAGCGGGCTGGTAGGGCTTTACAGCTTGACTGGGTCGCAACCACCATGTATATGGCGAAAAATCCCGTCATAGTGATTCGCTTCTGCGGGTCGCGTTTCGGGATCAGCCTGTACACATCGAGCATTTTGCAGGCCGGCATGACAACCGCGACCGGCGATGGATAGTGTGTCACTCAGTGGTCCCTATTGTTTTATTGTACTGAGCTTACTATCCGGCATAGTGCAGTCATTTTACCGTGCTACAATTAAAAAAAATCTTATTTAAATGATGTTGATATTAAGCAAACGTTTAAACTATTTCGGATAATTTAATAATAGTTTCATTAGATGGTATAGCGGTTAAAAAACTGTCTTACGACTCCAACGGCGCTCGAATTGAAAAGAAATGTTCCAAAGACAAGCAGAAGAGGTAGCGTTTCTATTGAAGCGATAATTAATTCTCCATGCGGCTCATCAAATATGTGATAAAAAACTAACACCAATGCAACAAGATTCAATAAGTTACCTACAAAAAAAAATACATTTCTTAATAAAACCTAGGTGGCTTTTAATTGCACTGGTCTTAGACTTGATCTTGGTATTGTGGTCGGTCTTGAAACAAAAGTCTCACAAGTCTTGCCTTACTTAGCATAAAACAAAGTCCACTGCCACGCCTGTCTGTCTGTTCGCGATAAACTCAAAAAGCACTCAACGGATTTTCATACGGTTGTCACCAGTGTATAGAGTGATTCAGGAGGAAGGTTTGGGTATATAATTTGTCAAGATTTCTTTTATTATCAGGGCGGGACAACGTCCGCCGGGCCCGCTAGTTGCTATATATTAAGAACGTTAGTTTAGATCTTATAACAACACTACAGAGTACGTATCTACATTTTGGGCTTATATTCACTTAAACACTTTATATTAATTCTATTAACCAAGAATTAATACAAAGCAACGTAGTCCGGTGAAGCTGTTAAGACCTTGCTAGATCAATAGAGTAGTCAGTTCGAGAAAAAAAAAATTACATAGGAACTATCTCGTTGGCTCAACATTTGACCTATTTCTGTATTTTATAATTACTATGATGATTGCTTGATGAATGATTTAGAAAATCATCTTTTGGCGGGTACTGAAGTTTCCTATATTTAATGAAAATCACGGGCCATTTTGGATAAAATCGGATATTTTGTTTCACACGTCCTTCCCACAAAAATTCCTTAAACTCGTTGATTATATGTTGTGATATGCCTTGGAAAGTTCAGATGGAATAGAGGAGCATACGAACAGTTATTTAAAGTCTATTACGTCTTTATCTTCATAATATAGACATACTTTCTTGTCATTTCTTGATAGATCTAGAAGTTCATGAGATTTAGACAACGAGTGTAGGTTTTCATGTTAGTTATAGAGTTCATTAAAGCGCAGGCTGTCCGAGCAAGAACAAGATAAGGGGGGAAGGAGGGAGGGGGAGGGGAGATGGGTTATATACTTCCCTTCCTCTTTCCCCGTCCCCTCTCCCTCTCCTCCCTCCACCCTCTCCCCAAACACAGGGTGGCAACGCACTTGCGACTCTTCTGGTGTTGCAAGTGTCTATGGACGGTGGTAGTGATCGCTTAACATCAGGTGACACACCTGTTCGTTTGCCTCCTAAGGCATAAAAAAAAAAACCTTTTGCTGATCGTAATGTGCCCGATTACGTCTATAAAAATAATTAGTAGCGGTAGCCTGGATGTAGGCATTACATAATAATAATGCTGATGTCTCATGTGGAGTTAACTTCACGGCATCATTTTTTTCGTATGATGATTCACATCAGTTGTCTATTAAACAGTAAAAAATCTTGTTCTCGGGAAAATGATTTTTGAAGCGAAAACTAGCGTTGAGCGTCAAAAAAGAACACATTTATTTAATTGTTTTGAGTCTCCACTTCTTGTCGGCTGTCCTTGTAACTTTTATTTTTTATAGTTCTTTTATATATCTATCTATATCTTTTATATCTAACTTCATTGTATTGTATACAATCCTTATAACATACGTTGGTGTATGTTTATTATAAAACAGATACATGCTGCGAGAACTTCAACAAACCTAACATAGAAACGTAGCTGACGATTTTCAAAGTCTTCATAAAGAACTCCAATAACAAGTACGGCAGTAACAATGCCAACATAGCGGGCTGTGAATTTCGCCAGTCCATTAACTGAAACAATGCCAAGTTTTTGTTTAAAACCAGTCTTTCAATATTAAAGTATAAAATTGTGTCATACAGCATGTGTATATAGAGTAGAGTTTTTTTTATTTTTTCGTACTGACTACGCTATTGACCTAGCAAGGTCTTAACAGCTTCACCGGACTACTAAGGCGAGCGCTTAAGGCACTCAGCCGATTTTATTTTGACAACTAGCTCAACGGTGCGCGGCACACCTCGTTGTCTGATACATGCAATTCGCGACCTATGTAAGCTAAGCTAAGCTAACTATTCATACATATATGAGTTTTTGAAACATATATGTGTACCAAGCATACATAACTTAACAACTCTTATATATATTTCGTATCGGATAATATATAGAGTTGAGGTTTTGACGTGACAACGTCTTATGAATCGATGAACAACGGCTGCACGATCGACAAAGCATGTCTCATTGTCACGTTCCGCCTGAGCCGAGCGTGCAAGCGAGAGCGCGGATTAAGCGATAGAGAGACGCGATCGGCCTAAGCGTTCGGCGCATCTATCTATATATAGAATAATTCAATTCAATTCATAAATGTATGCAATTTTTCATGAATGTTTTCTTACGACGTTAACACGTAAAATTATCGTCCGTAAACCGACTTTACAGATTATTTACAATATTTTAGTAAGTAATTTATAGTATTAACATAATATTTAATCAATTAATAGAAAAAGAAAAATTCATGAATAATATTGACTAGAATTGTGGTCTTTTTAGATTGAGTGTTAACTGCAGTAACCATTTAATGTGTTAACAATTTATATAATGTGTACATGCTTTTTCTATTCAAATAGATATTCATCTGATCGACCGTTCGATATTGTTACTCAACAGTAGCGATGGTTAATAAATTATATAGCAAACATAGCAATTACATGAAATCATGAATTTCCAAAATTATTTTATAAACGACTAGCCTCTGCCCGTGACTTCGTCCGCGTGGAATAATTATTTTGGGCTAACTGAGTAACTCTAACAGGTAAGAGCAAAAAAACGATTTTGAAACATTCTTCATTGGTGCTCCGCTCCTATTGCTCTTAGCGTGATCATATATAACCTATAACCTTTCTCGATAAATGAGCTATATAAGACTGAAAGAATTTTTCAAATCGGATCAGTAGTTCTTGAGATTACCCCCTATGCAACGTAACAAACTCACAATATTTACCTCTTTATAATATTAATAGCCGACCCGTGCCCACTTCGTTGGGCGGTAATACGTAAGCGTGGAAAGCTAAAACGCAGCGGAAGCTCTGAAAAGGAAAAAAATACCCCGATTTTGCAACATTCTTCATTACTGCTCCGCTCCTATGGGTCTTAGCGTGGTGATATATTGCCTATAACCTTCCCTGATAAATGAGCTATATAACACTGAAAGAATTTTCCAAATCGGACCAGTAGTTCCTGAGATTACCCCTTACAACTTCACAAACTCTACCTCTTTATAATATTAGTATAGATAAATCTGCTATTAAAAATGAAATAATAAGAAATTCAATCTATATCTTCTATATCGATACGTATAATAATAATGTAAATCTAACGTGCCTGTACTTTACGAGTTTCGTGAAAAAAATTGTTGCAGGTGTCTAGGAATAGTTGTCAGTTTGGGTCCCTTAGGAGGGGACAACACCTGTTGGAGGAGCAGATGTAGTGTCGATTAGACAGTCCCTGCTCCTCCGGCCAAAAGGTGAAAGAAGGTACCATGGGGTTTTAGTCCGTGCGACTCGGGCATATCCATCCTCTGCTGCCCGGCGAGATGGATATCCGTTAAGGATTCCCACATGGATAAAAAAAAAGTGTCTAGGAGTAAGTAATAAAATACATTTCAATCAGAAAATCATAAAGCATATCTTCGAGTATAACTTAGTCTTTGTTTCATTAAAATCGGTCCACTCTATCAAAAGTTATTATAATTTTAATGATGGCTCGGGTTAGGAACGTGGGAAAAGTAGATGAGTAAATGGACTTAATGCATTCAGATGATTTTATTAATCAGTATTTTTTATATAGGCTTCTACGTGGACGAAGTCGCGGACACAGCTACTTTTCAATAAGAATGGAAATAAATTAGGTAATTTGATTTATCGAATATTGGTCGACCAGAATTACATTTGGAAATACTATTTTTACTATAGCAATAATTGATTGTAATATCGGCAAAATATGATAATTCGCGTTTAATCAGTACAGTTCGTTTCTTAAGTCTATATAATTATAGCAAAATTTATCGAACGCGCGAAATAAAAATAGCATTTCGCACTTAGCGTGCTTAGTCAAAATAGCAATAATTCTCATCTTCATTCAATGGTAACAACACTATACGCATCGAACTACTATAATTACTTATAGAACAAAATTATAGATTAATTGCAGTGCAATTGCTATAAACTAATTCCATTATCCCTTAAAGTAGTAGCTACTACGACGTAAAGGATTCCAATCAAAAGAATATATACTAATTGGATCACTGTTTAGTAAAACTTACATCTCTCAAACTATCCGTAGTAAATATAACAAACACCGTGCATATCCCGATTTGAGTTAGTATCATAAAAACAGCTATGAGCGTCCTGGAATCAGAAAGACACTGTCACTACACCTATATATAATATCTTATAATTATTATATTAATTATTATTCTATTAAAATAACCTTAATGTTTGAGTACCTTTCTATAGAAATCGATTATAAAGATCGATAAGAAAATTAAGGGAGCACATGTAAAATGTGTACAGAACGCGCTGAGCTTTTGACCGCTCTGTATATTAAAGTAAAGGATAAATAAATACCAGTTTTAGATTCTTAGTATAATATTGTTTTTGCATTAAACTTTTGACAATATGCAAGCTCGACCTTACATATTCACAGCGGCCAAAAAAATTGACGAGGACTGCACATAAGTAGAAAAATGAGTGCACCATGTTAATCATTAAAATAAAGGCACTTATTTATTCTAAGTTACTACATTAAGACTCTGAAGATATTGTATTGCGCCTTTGTTCGTAGTCACTTAGAATATGCTTCTCAAGTTTGAACCCTAACTATAATATATACATCTCATGTATTGATCGGATTCAAAAACACTTCCTTCGATATTTGCAATTTAGAACTTCTTATTACTTTACCGATTATATAGAACGATGTAAACATTTCCACTTTTTGCCACTCTACGCGCGACGTAAAATAGCCGATTTAATTTATTTAAGTAATATAGCCAATGGAATTATAGACTGTTCAGAATTATTATCTAGAGTTCAGTTATGTGTCCCTACAAGTACATTAAGAAAACCGAAGCTATTACATGTGCCACTTGTCAGGACGACATATCGCCAAAATGCCTTTCTGATCCGAGCATGTAAATATTTTAATTCATTAGACAATAACCTAGATTTATTCTCAGATATGCCTTATGAGATGTATCATGCCTTAGACAATGTTTCTCTAGAGATTTTTTTACATAATATCAACTTTGTTTATGCAATCATGTTATTATTTGTACATCTATATTGGTAGCTGTCTTTTCTTTCTTTATTTACAGTTTTTATAAGTGAAAATTTGTAATTAGCCTTTGTATGTTATCTATTTGTTATTTCATTAGTGTTAGCTGTAAGCTTTCCTAAATAAAAAAAATAAAAATACTTATACTGAATAGTAGATAGATACAAAGAAATATTTAAATATTCTGTAATCGCCGATTTTCACAAGATAACTGTTTGAAAAGGACTGATCAGAAGAACCAGTTCGGCGACTGCGCGCACTACGGTACGGTGATTAGCAGCGCGGAATAAAAACCGCATAGGAAAAAAATCCACAATAGTTGATACGCGCACTGCGATAGAAATTCCGTCCAAGAAAATTGCGGTAGAAATAGTCCAAGAGCCCGTGAACTATAAATAATGATTACGAAACTGCATACATTGTTGGAATTGATACTCACGGACCACGTTCTCCTATCCACTGGCAGACTCCTGGTCCATGCAATAATGCTATACGGAACCCGTATCTGTAAGATATGTACGGAATCTTCAGCTGTCGACTAACTTCGTTCAGGGATTTTAACTAAAACGATTTTATGTTCACTGTTTACTTTGTTAATATAAAATAATGGATTGCAATCATGAAATTAATGCAATAAAATAACGATTTGAATAATCACTACTTTGAAATCAAAGTCTGTAAGTAATGTATTGTTTTAGATGATTTTATTTTAGTTCCTGGTGAACAATACTTTAATAGTTAGGGAATAACAACCCCCAGTCGCTGGCACACTAGCGCTGTATGCACGAAACAGGGTATGTACGTATTACATGCGTACCTCTCAACGCATTGTCTCTTTTGAACTTGAGACTACAAAAGGCCCCTTATGAACGGCTCTCGCCTATCGGTAAAAATCTTACATAACCCTCTATATGCTGCTCGATGGAGGTTTTGTAACAAATGAAAGATTTCCCCAAACAAAAAAAGCAAAATGTATAATCCAATGCCCTTAGAGAAAAAAGCTAGAGATCTATCTTAACATTATGATGTCACGTGACGCGATTGCTTTGAATAATCAAAAATAAATTGATAAAATAAACAAAAACTCTACATGTCTTAAACTATATGGACAAATATAGAATTAATTTAATTATTTAATTACGGCTACCAATCAAAAAAATATTGAGAAATTGATGCAGAGCCGATTCTACTGATACTACACAATAACCATTTGGTCCATTGGTTCTCGATATCATATAACAACGTAAGAACAAGATCCTTTCCAAACTTTAGTGTTAAGGATGTAACAGTACAAGTGAAAATTTCTGTGAAATTTTTACCAGTTTATTATAGTCATATATTGGAAGTTTGACATCTTCAGTCTTGTCCAGTCTTTCAGTTTGACTTCAACATGAACATCTTTGGGAACATCTCGTGCTAAATGTAGATGGCATATTAATGTCACATTTGAGATTCGCTGATGACATAGTGCTAATGGCAAAAACATCAGAACACCTAAATAAAATGATAAAAGAACTTGCGACAGAAAGTGAAAGAGTAGGTTTGGCACTGAATCCGGAAAAAACTAGAGTGATGACAAACGGAATCAAACATACCATAGAATTAGGGAACACCAAAATTGACTATAGCGATGAGTACTTCTACCTGGGACAGCTTATCACACAAGAAAAACCCATGCAAAAAGAAGTAGAAAGAAGAATAACAAACAGTTGGAAGAGATACTGGAGCTTGAGTGAGGCTATGAAAGATAAAACGATTCATATAAATACAAAAAGTAAATTATTCAACACCTGCGTACTACCTGTTCTTACGTACGGCTGCCAAACATGGCCTTTAAATCAGGAAATATTGAATAAACTAGCAACTTGCCAATATGCAATGGAAAGGAGTATGATAAATGTCAAAAAGTCTGATAGATTAAAAAACTGCGTCATCAGAAATAAAACAAAAACTACAGATGTAACAACCAAAGTCAAGAGACTTAAATGGAGATGGGCTGGCCACGTAATAAGAGGATACGATAAATGGAGCAAAAAAGTGACACAGTGGTACTCCAGGGAAGGAAAAAGAAAGAGAAGTAGACCGCAGAAACGTTGGGATGACGACATCCGAAAAGTGGCAGGAGTCATGTGGAACAGAGTGGCTCAGGAAAGAAACGAATGGAAAAGGTTGGAGGAGGCCTTTGCCGATTGGCAAACACATCTGGAGATGGTAATGAAAAAACAAATACTAGTTTAAAAAGTTTAATTAGCATAAGAGCTAAGTATTAGTTTAAGTTTTAAGTTTAAGCTTTCTGTAAATCATTCTAAGGAGATCTGAATAAAAGGCTATTTATTTATTTATTATTATTGGAAGTTTGATACGTAAGTTCTTTTACTAGATTGCAAATAAATAAAGACGTATGTATAATATTTTTGGGAGATGGATGTATAGAGAGAAGTGATATAATTTGTACAAGGCTTAACTGTGACAGCACTATCGCTATTTCTGACGCAAAATAGTAGCGCGCAAAAGTGTTCATGTCGCTGTGTTCCGATTTGCAGGGTACGGGATTAGCAACACATACTGGCAGACGAACCGTTCCAATAACTACAACCTTTACTGATCATTTTAAGTAGAGCCACGCCGAAGCTATTACTGGTTTCAGCATGAATGGGTTGGCTCGCCCGGGATACTATCACCCGACGCACAGAAAACCGACATGAAGTTGAGTTTCGTTCGATCAGTGAGAGCGCCGGAGGCATCCCTCCCATTCCCTTCCCCCTCCCTTCCATCACCCTCTCCCCCCAAATACAGGCTGGCAACGCACTTGCGACTCCCCTGGTGTTGCTAGTGTCTATTGACGGCGATGATCACTTAACATCTTTTATTTTACTGCACTAGCGGGCCCAGCGGACGTTGTCTTGCTCTGATAAAAAAAACTTGTCAAATTAGGTACATGCCTAAACCTTCCTCATGAATCACCATATCTACTAGTGAAACCCACATGAAAATCAATTCAGTAGTTTTCGAGGTTATCACGAACAGACAGCCAATGACGTGGCAGTGGACTCTGTTTTATAATATGTAGTGATAATAATTCTTACCAGCATCAAGTGTGTGTGCGTTACCAATGCGCCGGTAAAGAGTGCTAGCATCGGTCCCAAGATTAAACCGACCTGGCTAATAGCGAATGGCAAACCTAGAACACCAGCGCCGAAGACTGTACGCAATAGATCAAAGTACGCCATCCACAGTCTAAAGATAAGAGCACATTTAAAAATAAAAAATAAATAAAAAATTGGTTGGCTGTAACGTCGGTTTACTGACGATCCGTTTACGTGATAACGTAATAAGAAAACAGTAATGAAAACGAAGGAAAAATTGCATACTTTTATGAATTAAATTGAATTATCCTATATATAGATAGATGCGTCACAAGCCCAACGCTGCACGCTCGGCTCAGGCGGAACGTGATAATGAGTCACACTTTTTTGTGCGTGCAGCCGGCGTTCGTCGATTTATAAGACGTTATCACGTCAAAAATATAGCTCAGAATTTAGTAGCTACGCTATTTATTATATTAAAAAAAAACCGTTACAATGACGTGTAATCCACGACATTGTTTGTAGTATTTGGAATGATCGTCCGGCTCCTCCGGGGTAGTACCACCCTCTCATAGAAAACCGACGTGAAATAAAATTGCTTGCATTGTTGCGTTTCGTACGGTCAGTGAGAGCTCCGGAGGCACACCTCCCCTCCCCTCTCCTCTCTCCTCTCCCTCCCTTAACCTTCCCCCCAAAGGTGGCAACGCACCAGCAACTCCTCTGGTGTTGTTAGTGTCCATGGACGGTGGTGATCACTTAACATCAGGTGAGCCACCAGTTCGTTTGCCACCTAAGACATAAAAAAATTATTTAAGGTCAACATTTATTTTTACCGTTTTTGTACTGTTTATAGCTGTTGTGCTAATGTATGTTGTGCTAAATAACATATTAACTGTTCCCTTACTTATCTATACCTATATACCTTATCTTATATATACCTTATAAAACCCATTTCTACCTTTCGTTGAAGTCTATTTAATGCTTAGACCATACTGTCCTGACAATAGGGGTATAGTTTAGACGTTCATAAGCGACTTCTCAAGGTCTGAATTAAATAAACTATTTCAGATTTTGAATATCTAATAATTAACAGCAAATCCTCTCTTTAAGTTTAAGGTTTTTTCAGCTACCATCGTAATTTTACATGTTATATCATTGTGTTAAACTCCAAAAAATGCATTTATATATTAAAGAAACTATATAATTATAAAATAAAGGAGCAATTACTTTATTGGAGATTTAGGCTCTCGATGCTCTTGTGGATTAAAATCATCTAGTGGTGGCCGATGAACAGGTAATGTAGCTGTTCGAAAGTCTATGTATGACATCCGATTATGAGGTTGAATCGTAAGTTTACTTACGGCTTCAAACGCAGCCCTGGAAAATATAAATCCGGTTACAAAAAAAATACCTCGGTAAGCTTATCGTAGCGGTTTGCAATCATATTTCTAAACAGTCTATGCATAGGCCAGGATATTATAATAACGAAATGTACAAACATTTTTTATATTATTTGCTTTGTAATATAAATTCAATTTTATCAGGCGAAATATTTATTTTTACGAAGTTTAGTTTGATGTGTACGAAATAATTAGCTTTTATTTGAATATTTCCGCTACAAGTCATATGTAAAAAAAAGTCAAATGCTCTATGACAATTAAAACTAAATGTAGAGTTTGCTTGTCACCAAAATAATAATAAATTGATACTAGCAAGTTATATCTATAGAACAATTAAACGTTATTTATATTCTGTAATACTATCTTAATTTATAACCATTTACATGGTGAACCATAAAGAAATATTAATGTTTTTATGTTAGTATTAAGTATACTAAACATCATATTTGTTTTGAACTGTATTCATAAACGCGCTCATGCTATTTGACAGCGGCATTTTCTACTTTATCTATTACCAAAAATGACATCCAAAAGAAAGTGATAAAGGCGGAATTTGCGGTTTTCGATAATATACTTTCATGTTATTTTCGTTTTGATCATTGTTTTAAACCTATTAAAATAGAATGTCAACAACAGAGGGAGATCTAGATGTCGAGGTGTCCAATGAACGAGAGGAAGGGGAGGTTAGGACGCCGTTTTATCTTTTTTATTTTACTTTTTATGTTATTACAAATAATATTATAACTTTGCGTATAACAACTAAACAATTGCGTGTATGGTGAATATGGATTACAGAAATTACTGTAAATAGTAATAGTTCATATGAAATAAGAAAGTCTTTTTGGTATTTTTAGTCGTACAAATTTACGTCGTATACGTATGAAACTGAATTATATTCAAGGATACTTTATATTTTCCGTTTTTGTATCAATTCTACATATGTTCTTAAAATTCCATAGTAATTTTCAAGAACATTTTTCTAATATTACCTATTTAGTTCGTTTTACTCCATTTAAACCACCAGCATTTGCTTTGTAAGGATTCAATGATATTATTCATACAATAGTATGCTGAAGTTATTATTATTCACAGTTGGAGGACTCTGACGTTGAAGATGGTACCTATATCCCTCTAGTGAGACCAGAAGCTTTCAACCCTCCTTCTCTGGTTCACATGCAAATACAGGATGAACAAAGTGATGACCCATCTCCACTGGAATCTTCTGGATCTGAATCAGATGATGAACCTCGTCGACATCCTAAACGCACAAAGTTAAGACCGCAGAGACCACAGCCATCTGGAAATACTAACAAAAAAGATAAATATAATGTGTGGTGTAAATCTTTAGAGGTATGTTGAAGCAATGATTGTTCAGTTAGAAGCAAATGATATTACATGTTCTGTCTATAAATATAATTATGTAAATATCACTTACCACTGACTACATAATTTAAAACTATATAAATTAATCAGTGGCTTAATAGTAGTTTGTAGCACCCTTATTCAATATAGGCTTTAGTATGAAATAAAATACTTAGTATACGAATATTTTATTTATTACTAATTGACAGAACCTAGATTTTTTCGACAAATTTAAACGCTTCATTACTTCAATAATAAAATTAACATAGTTTATGACAACCTGAGCTCCCTTTGGAAGAAGATCTTGATATTGTTTTTTTTTCTATATCGGGAGGCAAACAAACATGTGGGCCACCTAATATTTAGAGATCACAGTCCATACACAGTTGCAACACAGGAAGAGTTGCAAGTGCGTTGCCACCATGTGTTTGAAGGAAGTGAGGAAGGAGGAGGGGAGGAGGATTATCCAGCTCTCTCACTGACTGAATGAAACACAACAATGCAAGCACTGTTACTACACATCGGTTTTCTGTGAAAGGGTGGTACTTCCTCAGGCGAGCCGACCCATTCATGCTGAAACCAATAATATCCTCAGGGTGACTCTACCAGTTTTTAGTTTAGTTACTACATATTAGTTTTTAATTATTAAATAGGACTACAGGAATTTAAAATAAAAATAAATTTGAAAGTAATATTAATCTAAAAACTATTTTAGAACTAATAAATAAATGATTGATGAAAAGCAGTTATTGATATACTTAAAAGAGCACAAAACAGCAATGAAATTATAAAAAAAGCTATTCGAAATAATATATCCAGGTGGATTACTAAAACTGACATATACAACACTGACATATTATGCTTGTAGTATGTATAAATGATAAATACATGAAATATAATTGAACTCCATACACCACATAGAATGTTGTTTGTCTATTTCCTTCGATCAACAATAACCAGATAATGGGTCAGGGCGAAAAATATGTCTCGTTAAATTACAGCTCACTTGAAATAAGTATTACATAATATTTTGAACATTTGTGACTTTATTACTAGGTGTCAATGGTTGAACTTAAAACTTTTTTTTTCTCTTAGTAAACATATGGTTACACATAATTATGTATTTACGCAGACAGCTTTTAGCTTCGATTTTGTAAGTGACCCTTTATCTATTTATTGTTGATTGAAGTCTATTTCCCACACAACTTAGTTCACAAATGTCTGATATTGTTTTGCATGTGTTAAATGTAAGAAATACAGAGTGTATATTTTGTTAAACAACTCTATTAATCAATTAAGACTAATTTAAAATAGCAATCTTTGCAACATGCTGTATCTTAAAAAAGCAACCTAAACTCCTCAAAGTACTCTGAACATGCATACTTTAATTAACTGAGCTATAACTGAAGTTACATAAAATATAATCTTTATTCTAGGAATGACTACATATTATAAACCAAAATCCTTTTCCATATCTGTCCGTGTGTTCGCCATAAACGCAAAAACTACTGAATGGATTATCATGTGGTTTTCACCAGTAGATAAAGTGATTTAGGAGGAAGGTGTATAATTTGTCATGTTTTTTTACCAGGGAGTTACAATGGAATTTAATGGAATAGTAGGAATATAAATAATACAACTATTAATTATTTTATTATTCCTTCCAGGAAGATATTCTTACTGAAGATATGGTTAGCTGCGATCTGACTAAACGAAGTCGTTATGGTGTTGAATCTTATGATTATACAATTAAGTATAGATTAGATGATAATCATGTATCTAAAAAAGTCTTTGCTAATGACACAAGTTATGTAAATGATAAAGCTTCAAATAAACGTAGGCATTCAGACAGATCCAATGTAAAGTTACGTTTGGGCAAGAGAGTGAATAGTAATCAGCAGAAGCTACCTAAGCAGGAACCGAAGTATTTGTCAGATTTATCAGTAACAGCAACTGATTCTGTAGAAATTATAGGTGCTGATATAGCTGGTAAATTGTCTGAAGAAAAGAAAGATTTAGTAGGTAAGTTAAAGTTCCTTTTTTTTTTCTATGTTTAGTAATGCAATTCTCATACCTGGATGTATTGTCAGAAAGTTTGTCTATGGTCCCAATACTATTTTGATTTTTACTTAACATGCTATTTTCAAAATGCTAATTTTACTTCCTGTGCCATAAATGTTGCGATAATTATTATTACCTAAGAAACATACTGTACAGAATAAATGGGGTTTATCATATTTTGCCCTTAAAGGAAATAAAAGGAACAATCCTTGCTATAGCAAAAATAGCATTTTGTAATAATCCTGACATGCAGGACCCATTCTATAAAAATCGAGTGTTTAACCACAGTTACCAAATTTTTTCACATGATTATATTCGATCAATCAGAGTGCTTCAAATGGCTCTATATTTAAATAAAATCTATGTTCTCACTTTTTAGCTTTTAACATGTTATAACTATGGCTAATTTGTAGTTTATAAAAAGATAAGAATAAAGTTATTTCGGAAAATGGATTTATAAAATATTAACCAGCTATACTAATAACAGCCAGTCAGATAACCTCTATTGGGATAGAAAATGCAAGTAGAAATCACTTAATCCCTCTCATATTGGATGATTACTATAGTGTTTGATGTGAAACAGCTATAGGCGCGGGTAAACCTGATTATTGGCTTGACGAGACAAGATGTTGCGACGCAAAACACGAACTTTGCACTATTACGTTAAACTCAAAAACATTTGCATGCCTATATAAACATAAGATTCAAATTGTTTCGTCAACCACAAACAATTTACACAGAATGCAAAAAATTAAAATTTAACACATGCTAATTTCAAGTTATTGAAAAGAGGCATGAGTGGGATTATTTAATCTGCACCTCTATCAAAACAATGTTTTACTTAATTTATCATGACAAGTAGTCGAAGATTCGTTACGCCGATATGGGAGTAGCATAAGACAAAGTATATGGTATTAAATTACTATATGTCATTTCCAAGTATCCTTGTATTTTTCTTATTTAAACATGTTTACTATTGCTGTCAATTTCCCGGGTGCTAGGAAATAGTAATTAGGACCTAATGGATTATATGTACACCAGAAATAAAGTCATCCAAAGGTGTAAACTTGGACTTAGATGTGTCACCTTCCACAATCAGACGGTGTATATCTAATAGTCATGTAGAGTGGATGAGTGTCAGTATCTGACTCAATCGCTATCACCATGTACATGATAATGTACCTGTCATAGTAACTCATAATAACACCTGTTCGGAAAACAATCCAGTCATCAGTAAAGTCAGCAAGAGACTCTTATCTAGTGTATTTACTTTTATTACAAGTTATGTTATTTATAGTCATTATTTATTATATTATTTATAGTCCTAGTAATTTTTTGCAAAGATGTATAGGAAGGTGTAATTTCCAAGCAATATAATGATGCACCCAATAATATCCTTTTGATATACAATTTTGACTAAAATATTACATACACATCATATATTATATTGGAACATATTTTTGCTTGATTCCAAATATATTGGAAAAATGCAATATAACAGAAAACAGCAGACTACTCTTTTTTTCGAACTAGAGACATTGTGAACTAAGGTTGAATAGCAATCTTCTATAAACAAGACTGTAAATCTAAAGAGGTAGTCCGGTGAAGCTGTTAAGACCTTGCTAGGTCAATAGCATAGTCTGTTCGAAAAAAAAATTCTGAAGTGTCTGTAAGTATCTAAGAATAAGTAATAAAATACATTTCAACAAAAAATGTTACAGGTTTAGAAATGTCTGTCTGTCTGTTTGTATGAACACGCATCACTGCTAATATACTGAATTCACAATATAAGATAGAAAATCATAAAGCATATCCCCAGGATTAACTTAGTCTTTGTTTTATTAAATTATAAAGGTTTGTTTGTTTAGTGAAGTAACGGTGCTTGCATTGTTGCGTTTCGTTCGGTCAGTGAGAGCGCCGGAGACCCATCTCCCCTCCCCTCTCCTCTCCTTTTCCCTCCCCTAACCCTTCCCTCCGAAAGATGGCAACGCACCTACGACTCCTCTGGGGTTGTTAGTGTGCATGGATGGTGGTGATCACTTAACAGCAGGTGACCCACCTGTTCGTTTGCCACCTATGACATAAAAAAAAAAAATATAGTTAGTTTAGTAGGTTGAACATGCTAATCTCAAACTACTGGTCAGAATTTAAAAATTATTTCAGTGTTAGATAGCTCATTTATCGAGATAGGTTATATATCATCACAATCAGACCAATAGAAGCGGAGCACCAATGAAGAATGTTTCTAAATCGTTTTTTTTTCTTTTGAAAGCTTCCGCTGTGTGTAGCGTTAACCCAAAGTAACTATTCCACACAGACGAAGTTCTTATTCCTATTTGTATATAATCACTACACTCTTATCTTGTTTGAATCATTTGTTTTTTATTATTTATTCACATTCCCCGACATACAACCCTGTCATTCTTAAAGTTGTGAAGGGTAAGAATGTACATACACAAGAGTCACTCTTAGAAAATTTGGTAAGAGTTTGGGATTATTGAATGTGATTTCTAATGAAAATATTTGAACACTAGCAGATAGTATTGCTAAGAGACAACAATCATGTTTTCTATAAAATTCAAAGTGATTATTAATGGGGCAAAGCATCTCTGACATAGTCACAATTATGATAAATATTTTATCTTAGGAAAAAGAAAACTGCAGTTTTTAAAATACTGGAGAACTAATAGTGCATAAGTTACATTTTCTAGTAAAAGACTTAAAACCTATAAAGAAATGTAAGAAAAATCTGTTCTTTTTCTAGAGAGGATTGTACAAGTGCTCGGAGCTAGTAAAGCTATTGAAGTTTATAAAGAGACACAAAGGGTCGAAGCTGATGGAGGCATGCTTGTAATGGTAAGTGGTCAAATCGCTAAATAATCCTCAAAATATATAGTAAATATTTTTCGAAAAGAAAAAAAAATACTTCAGTATATACATACTGTACAGTATATATATACATATTCACTATATACTTCAAGTTAATAAAGAAAAAGCACTTACATATATATATATATATATGTATATATTAATATTTGCATACATTACAATTATACATGTGTCTGTATAATTGACAATATACTAGCGGGCTAGGAGTACGTTTTCCCGCCCTGATAATAAAAAAAAACGGTACTTGTGTATTAAATGTACCGCACTCGCCGTCTTGCGTTATTTTTTTCGCAAGTCTAACCTAACCTAACCAAACCAAAATAAAAGAGCAAGCAGTCGAGAAAAAATGAGGAAGTTCTATCTTCAACCCATTTTCCACGTAAATCTTAATATTTTTTTTTTTTTTTAAATAAAGTCTTTTGGAATCTAAAAGTATTTTAAAGGGCTGCATTTGAAATTCGCAACTTGATATAAAGATTGAAGGAGTTGGGAGCAGCGGGGAAAGGAGTGATTTCTCCTCCCCGCGGAAAGTCATAGTTACTAAGATATTTATGATCAATGTTTTGAGGTTATGTGTCATTTCCGAATAATCATTGGTAATTTTGCATATTACCAACTTGATGATTTTTAAGTTAAAACAAAACATTTTCGTCTCCATTTGATTAGGTTAGGTTAGACTTCCGAAAAAATAACGCGAGCCGGCCGCGGCAGCGGTCGGCGAGCGCGGTGCATTTTATACACAAGTACCAAAAAACCTTACAAGTTGTATATCTAAACCTTTCTCATTAATCAATTTATCTACTGGTGAAAACCGTATGAAAATTCGTTCAGTAGGATTTGGTATAGTGTGAGTGTATCACGAACAGACAGATGAATGAAATGAATGATGAATAATCACTACAGAATTTGTGTTACGATTATTCTATTTCAGAACGGTACCCGACGAAGAACACCTGGCGGTGTATATTTGTATTTATTAAAACAAAATGACGACATTACTCCAGAGATGATTAGTCAGATCTTCAATGAGGAACGAAAACAAAATTCACGTAGAGTTAGAAAGAGTCGTGCCAAGAGTCGTCAAAAAGTAATGGAACAATTAAAACAGAGTCTAACAGGTAAGTCTACGGCTTTCTGTAATATGTTTTAACATGATTAGTCTGCACTTGAGTGTATTATACAAGCCTAACTTTGATACTACACACCAAGTTGTTGTTAGCTAATAATTTTAATTGGAATTCATAGATTGTTTGCATAAGTACATATATGGTAATAATGAGTAAACATTAATATGTTGTCTTGTTATTTTACAACAATTGTTGTACTGACAATGACTGTTATTGTGTTGTTCACAGGATAATAAAATAATTATTTAATGTTCTTATTCATCATCTTAACCTTATCCCACCTAAGTAGGGTCGGCACAACATGTTTTCCTTTTCCACGCTCGCCTATCAGATGTCATCTCGTCATCACACCTTTTACACACGTATTATTTTTCACACAATCCATCCATCCTTTTTTCGGTCTTCCTCTACTCTTATATCCATCGACCGTCATACTCAAAGCTTTTCTAATTACATGGTCTTCATGTCTCTTCATAACATGCCCATACCATGCTAACCTATTACTCCTTAACTTCTCTGTTACTGGTGCTATTTTCAAACTTCCTCTGATATATTCATTCCTAATCTTATCCATTCTAGTTACACCACACATCCACCTTAACATTCGCATCTCTGCCACATGTATTTAATGTTCTTATTATGGTTCTGAATGTGAGCAACATGAAGTTATATATTTATACATATAGGCAAACGAACAGGTGGTCCACCTGATGTTAAGTGATCACCACCGTCCATAGACACTAGCAACAACAGGGGAGTCGCAATTGGGTTGTCAGCCTGTATTTGGGGGGAGGGGTTGATGGAAGGGAGGGGGAAGGGAATGGGAGAGGTGCCTCCGGCGCTCTCACTGATCGAACGAAACTCAACAATGGAAGCACTATTACTTCATGTCGGTTTTCTGTGCGTCGGGTGGTAGCACCCCGGGCGAGCCAACCCATTCATGTTGAAACCAGTAATAGCTTCGGCGTGGCTCTACTTAAAGTGATCAGTAAAGGTTGTAGTTATTGGAACGGTTCGTCTGCCAGTATTTGTTGCTAATCCCGTACCCTGCGAATCGGAACACAGCGGCATGAACACTTTTGCGCGCTACTATTTTGCGTCAGAAATAGCGATAATGCTGTCACAGTTAAATCTTGTATAAATTATATCACTTCTCTCTATACATCGATCTCCCAAAAATATTATGCATATCTACGTCTTTATTTATTTGTTATCTAGTAAAAACACTTACGTATCAAACTTCTAATTTATGACTTTAATAACCTGGTAAAAATTTCACAGAAATGAGTGATTTGAGGGGGAAGGGAGGTGGTCCTCCCGCGCTCTCGCTGACCTAACAAAACGTAACAATACAAGCACTGTTAGTTTACGTGGGTGTTTCTGTGGGTCGGGTGGTAGTACCCCGGGCGAGCCAACCTATTCATACTGAAACCAGGAATAGCTTCAGTGTGGCTCTACCAACCCTCTCCCCTTGTCGCTCCTATTAGTTGTTGCTTGTTCATGCATGTTCATACTGGCCATTTTCCTAGTCTATAATAATAATTGAAAACTGATAATGGCCAACAGAATAATGATGTCTTCAAAAAATTGTAATTCACCGTCTAGCACTAATGTTTCTTTTTATAATAAAATCGTGAAATATTAGGAACCGCTAAAATTGGGTTTAGCTAATTTTGAAATGTAATGACTCAATTGCAGATTCAGAGTTACCGTCGCTTTTGTCACGTGGCGAGGCAACGGTTCAGTCTGAACACGGGTCGAATCCACCACCATCTCCGGCCACAGACGCACGTGACTGTTCGAGTGATAGTGAAGCGCACTCGAGTGACCCCACTGACCTCTCTGCCGGGTCCAGAGCACGCTCAGCCTCGCCCTCGCCTCCTCCACCCGGGCTAGACCCTCGTCAGATACAGAACTACGATGACGATGACTTCCTCGAAGTGATGTGCAACGATGATATGGATCTCTTCTAAAAAGCCTTGAGTTATGGCATCACGATTCCTGAACGGGATGGCTCAGTAATGGCCAGTCTTGTAGTCAATTGCTATTCGTATATCAGAGATTACACTATATGCAACGTTGGTGCACTCAAAAGACTGCAAATAACACCTTATTTATTGGTAGACAATAAGTGTTTTATAAGGTAGCGTATGTACGTAATTTTAGCTGTGCGTATTAGTGGTCAGTGTTTATGTTACAAAATTATCATTTCAGTACTTTGTATCTTTATTATGTAAATAAAGTGAAAAAATCGTTATAGTGGGATACAGTGTGATTAGTTATTAATAAGAAAAGTAGTGAAGCTATACAAATGAACCATCAGCATGTAAGTGAAACCTATACCAGGTGTTAGATTAGTCGCTTTTTTTCTAGAACTGACTACGCTATTGGCCTAGCAAGGCCTTTACAATTTCACTGGATTACGCTTAGTCGCTTACAATATTCTAAGAGATGGTAGTTCGTGGTCCCATTTAACATTTAAAATAATAATATCAAAACAAATACTAATAAACAACAAAGACGACCTAAGTTAAAGTTTGTTCTAAGACTTTCAAAGTTATGAATACAAACGTAATAAACTTAGGTGCAATGACCGATGCTGAAAGCTGCAAGGGGCGATCCGGAGTTAATAACTTTCGATAATAAAAAGGAACATATAAACCCTTTTTTTTTATTCATGCTGTTCCCACGTTTTCTTACGCTTCACTTTCACTTCACCCGACGTTTATTGACACTACTTTAACAAAGCAGCTTAATGGATTGAATATAAGTTTTGCGTTTCTCTAGATAATTAGGTCAGATATTAAGACCAATTTATTTTATGATTTAAAACGAGAAGCGAGTACTGAATAACCTGTGTAAATATTGTGACCGACTATCGTTTCACGCGCTATACACACCTCCGTTTATGTAAATTCTGGTATTAATACTGTTTTTTGTTTTAATCGTATTATTATTCATTTAACCTACATAAATGAGATATATATATATTTATGTGTTTAGGTTAGGTTAATTAGTTAATTCGTGTGCTTGTCTTCGTATCATAAACTGTCCAAGAGTGGCAGTGGAATGTAGGCCTGTGTAAAAATCAGTTGTATCCTGTAATAGACATAGTTCCCATCACGAGTCGTGAGCATATAGTGCGCATGTCACATTACATATGCCCGAATTATGAAATAACAATCTCTCCTGTTATACCAACATTGTATAAGTATTGAACACAGAGTACGTTATATAAATAGAGGTCGCACTCGTTCTTTCCAATCAGCGCCTTTATATTACTAGTTTCGAACTAATATCTGTTGGTTATAAATGTACATTTATAGCTATGTATGTATGCATACAGCGGTACTGCGTAAATCGTATACAAGGTTTTGGTCACTTTTATTTCTAATGAATATATTCATCGTAAGGCAAATCTAAATCCAAGTATGTATATGCAGGAGTCAATGTTTATAAGTAGATCCGGAGATAGATAAAATTGTTTGTGGGAGGCAAGAAAATTTAAGGGAGCACACTCTCGTAACAGATACGTAAACAATGAGAATGAAAATAAATATTTGAAAGTTGTCAGTTTGAAATGTCAAAATTAATTGTTGTCCAACATATTTTATTATCAAACTTGCCAAAAAAATTATATAACAGTGCCATCTAATAAGTTGATTGATAACCAAAACTAGACGAACCTTTTCCATATAAATCCGATTCTGAGGAATGAAAATAGCCTGGTATTGAACATGTCAAAAACGATTACTAAATGTACCTACAAAGCAGTTTAACATACAATTATACATCATTATAATAATATGATTTAATAACTATTAATATATATTATGATATACATATATATAATAAGGCGTTAAAAAAAAACTCGGAACCAGGCTCAAAAGTTTCGTTTAGATGCCAAGATAGGCCTCTGAAAATATGAGCCATTAATATGAAGGTTGTCTGCATCGCACTTTTCGATTATCCATTAATGAACCATAAATTGCTCTGCAATCGAATCACCTCGAATAACTTTTGAATTAGTTGATTTTTCTAAAAATAATATCAAGGCTTTTTTAGAGCGTTTAATGCTCTACAAAAATATTCAATGAAAATTGCAGAGCAATTTATGGTTCATTAGTTACAGAAATCAGAAAAAATAAGACATTTTTTCCTGTGTAATTCTTATGGGAAATCAAAAAGTATGATGCTGACAGCATTAATATTAAGGGCTCATATTTTCGGAGGCGTATTTTGGCATTTAAACGAAACTTTTGAGCCTGGTTCCGAGATTTATTTTTTAATCACCCTAATATTTATATAAAGGCTATAAATATTCACATCAAAGTTATAATATTTAAATACTCCAGTTTACCTAAAAAAAATGATTACTTCAATCTGCCCATTAAAATGGTTAAAGCACCATTACATTTTTTTTAAATCTTTTTTAGTAATCAATTGTTTGCCTGTGCCTAATGCCTAAAGTGAATTTAATAAAAATCATATTAAATATGTTATCAAAAATATATGAAGACATATTTACTTATATTCCAGAGTATAACAAAATCTGTGTAAAGAATAAAGTTGAGAATCTGGTTTGGTTGAAGCATTTTTTTTTACTGAGTTGTGACCTTTTACCTGAAGTCTATTGCAGTGTATCATACACTAGGGAATTTAATGGATATAGGAGATGAGGAATAGGTAATAAGGCTTTCACAATACATTATACCATGTTTACCTTCATTGAAATGTAACTTATTGGAAGATAGTTCAAAGTAATGTGACCTCAGAATATTTTATCACTTAACTATTATTTATAATGCAATATCTGAAAAATCCTTATTTTTATTACTATAATCATTATAAATGTGAAATAATGACATCTGATTAGAAATTGATCAGATTTCAGATTTTCATTTGTCTGCCTAATGAAAATGACTTTGAAAATGATATGGCCACTATTAATGTTAGTCTTATGAGTGTTACCTATTAGTATTGTATGTAACAAATTACTTATAAACGAAATTTTCAATGCGGAGAGTTAAATTTGTTTTGTTTATATGTAAATTTGTGTAATAAATCCTGAAATATTTAGTTCTAAGTTATCAACGAAAAATAATAAGAAATTTGCCAGCTTCAAAATGGTTACAACATTCATTTCTCTTCTAAATTTGTTACATGGATCTAAAATTTTAATATTCTATGTATCTCATACATTAAAAATGATAAGAGTATTTTTTTATATATATTGACATTTTCACGTTATAGATGGTAAATGTCTTATGTATTTTTATTTGGAAAACGATTATTTGCAGTTCGTCTTAGGATAAGTGATATTATGTATTTAATGTAAGTAAATAGAATATCGTCGTTTCGCTTACCAGATACGCTACCTACGTGCAATTCACATTTTCACATATTAATTAAACTTTCAAACACGGCATTAATAAAATTTCAAGGCTTTTCGGCAAAATGTTTCTAACACAGAAAGGTTTTTTTTTTTCTAACTGACTACGCTATTAGCCTATCAAGGCCATAACAACTTCATCGGGCTTCGAGAACAGAAAGGACGAATATGTAGTTAGATAAAGAAAGATAAAACAATGAATGCTTTAAATCAATAGAAACAGATGAGACTTAGAACAGTCTATTATCAATTAATCCTTGATTTTTATTTTTGGTCTAAGTTATGTCGAGCTTATACATGATTCAAAGAATATTTATAGTATTTTCACATCTGACGCTGTATCAGCACAAACTTTATCTATAGTCACAATAAATGCGGGAATACATTTTCGTCATAAGTTACGAACCATCGGGCTGCGTACAGATAGACTCAGCACAAAAACTGGGCCTGTGACTTTGCAAACATCAAAGGAGCTTGGAAACGGAAATTTGGGGTTATTTATTGGTATGACATAGGAGAGAGCATTTATTTTGCGTCTTTATCGGTATACACTTTAGGGTTAGTTTTTTGTGCGATATAATGCGTGAATGGTTAAAGAGTTGTAGTATTCACAGAGGTTACTAAGTACTCATTTCTGGTTCTCTATAAACTAGAAAAATAGGTGCTTAATATTTTACCTAAATATCTCGAGTAGCGCAAAACTGATATTCGCTTAAAATCAGATAATTTACGTAAGGCTGAAAAGGTGTAATGAATACTGACACGGTGAGTTACACGCATTCAATGTGCGCCGCCCTTTGCTGCGCACTCCGACCCATACCCCGCTTCGCTTTGTTCGAGCGTGCCGCATTCCAAAATAAGCAGTTACGTAATGATTAACCTTGAAATGCGCAGCTTCAATTTCGTTCATTGAACCTTGGTGTGATTTTTTTACGTTTAAAAATATGGTTTCCAAACTTTTAAAAGTTTTAGAACAAACTAAGACTAAACCTTACTCTTTGATGTTTATTAGTATTTGTTTCGATATTATTATTTTATATGTTAAATGTCACCATGATCAATTGATAACACGATTGAACGTTATCACACTTTAAACAGTCACTTGATGTAGCCAAAGCTTCGTTACGCAGATATGGTAGTGGTATGACACGTATACTGAATGGCTAGTGTTTTTTTTTTCAATAAAAAAATTGTCATATTACATGTAATAAAATCATCTTTGCACCTATTAACTAAAGTGATTTTACTAAATTATAACAAATTTCTCTCTTCTAAAAAGTCAAATTTGTACATCGGCATCGAATTTGGCAAGCGCAACAACGATATTTTAACATTCAAATATTATGTAAAAACCAATAACATCGATATATTTATAATAGAGTTAACAAAGAATGGGCTATAATGAGTAAATATGTGAAATTCTAAGGATATTTATTAATGGTAATGATTAGATTGGTTGTATATGAATATATTTATTCGTAATTACTATTAATTGAAACAATAAAAAAAAACTAATCCATTGGAGAATTAATCGCGAAGTCATGGGAGGCCCTTGGCATAAAAATGTAAATATATTACTGGACCCCCCAGACGACCTTTTCTAGTGCTTACCTACACATGAAAAGTATAGTAAATGTGAGACTCCAGGCAGTTATTTTAGTATTGGGATATACGTATATATTATATACCGCCTCTAAATTGATAAATAGGTTTTTTTTACGTGATAACGTCTTGTAAAGTAACGAACGCCGGCTGCACGCACGAAAAAGCATAACTCATTGTCACGTTCCATCTGAGCGCTCGTTGCAAGCGAGAGCACGGAACAGGCGATAGAAATGCGCGATCGGCATAAGCGTTCTATCTCTCTTCCACTCCACCGGCCGATGCGTCTGAGTTGTTATCACGTAAAATTATCTCGTCCGTAAACCGACTTTACAAGCAAACGATTTTTTGTTCAGAATTTCATTAAAAATGTTATAGATTCTAGAAGCACGAGGTTTCTCGATATCCAGAAATCTTCCTAGATAGGGCTCTCTCCGCTTTGCTATTCTTCTTTCGCCACTGCTGCTTTCATCACATATGTCTGTACTATTAGTAAAATTAGTTGATGAATCTATGTGGGCATTAAAGTGTTCATATCCGCCTATAAAATTATTTTTGTAACTGTCAACTAGTTTGGGGTCATCTTTAATTACATTATAATAAGTTTTGTAATTTACATTTCTTCACAATTGCAAATGTAAAAAAAATGCTTATAAAAAAATATTGAACTCCATTCATATTTCGTATGACGTAACTTGCGGATGGTCCCAACTTGTTAATTAACTTGGCTGTATATTTAGCTGTAGATGTAGACAATAATAACTTGGTCTTTAATATTTTACTTAAGTTTTTAAACTACTAGTTATTAAAATGACGTTTATCCGATTTATATTATAGAATTCATTTATAATTCATTTCTGAAATATTATAGTGTTTTATGGGTTTAATTCGAATAAATAGTTAGTTTAACGTTGCTTAGTTTAAAATTAACAGCTCATGTTAGCCAGAAAAGGTAACTAAATAGTTAAATACATATAATATCCATCTCAATATCCTCCTTAACAGTAGATTGCAGGAGTTATTAAAAAAAAATGTTTCATTATATTTAACATAATATTTATATCCTTATGCCTATGTTTTTATCTGAAATTAAAAATATAACAAAATCTGAGTCGTTAAATTTCAAAATGAGTTAAAACCAAATTTAGCTGTTCCTAATATTTACCGTTTTTTTTATATCATAGGAGGCAAACAGACAGGTTGGTCACCTGATGTTAAGTGATCACCACTGTCCACCGACACTGGCAACACCAGGAGAGTCACAAGTGCGTTGCCAACCTGTCTTGGGGGAGTAAGGGAAGGGAGAACGGGAGGGGAGGTGAGACCTCCGGCGCTCTCACTGACCGAACGAAATGCAACAATGCAAGCACTGCTACTTCACGTTGGTATTTCTGTGAGAGGGTGGTAATACCCCCGTCGAGCCGACCCATTCATGCTGAAACCATTAATAGGTACATGTAAAATATGGAGATCATAAAAAAAACTAAAAACTGTATGAATGGCAAAATTTTAATTTATTCTCAGAGTATAAAAACTGGAAATCTTAAAAAAACAAAACATGTTATATATTATGAATGATTAAAATTGTATCTAGCTCATTTTGAAATTTTAACGACACATATGTTCTTGAGTAGGTTTAAAATTAATTGTTTGTGTCAATTGGACCAATAAATTTTTTGTTTAATGGAAAAAGTAATACAACTGAAAATAGCATAGGTTTTAGCATTTTAACATTTATGTTATAAGCTTACTGCCTTGGTTACACCTACTGACTCGACATTATTTTTTAAACAATATTTGTAATTATAATAAAAAAATGTGGTATTTTCAATTATACTTTTCTCATTTAACAGGTTTTAAGTTTATACAAAACGACAATGTTTGTATAGCTTTTATTACCATAGAATTTAAATATATTTGTTTATGCATATATTATAACTGTATAGTTGGTCAAGAATATGTATCTGAGTTATGAATATTGACTATTCATAAGTACTGATCGTCTTTTATACAAATGGATTGCTTTAGTATTGTTGTGAAGTTGGCACAGTATAGTTGATTGGAAGTTACAGAATTGGTGTCTCAATATTTGTATAATAAACTTTTAAAAAATCTTTGTTTTTTTTTTATATTGTATCATACAAATCGAGGAAATAAAGGCAATCAAGTTATGACTTATTTTCTTTTAAATCACTTCGTCGACAAAGACAAATCTATTACAGGAATATAATTTTGAATACAGTTACGGAGTATCCATAAAGATATAAACTGCGTGACAATTTATGCGTGAATTGAGTTACCCTGTTGGCCTAAAGGAGCCATAGAGTTCAACCTAGTGAGTTGTAGTCCGGGGAAGCTGTTAAGACCTTGCTAGGTCAATAGCATACTCAGTTCGAAAAAGAATTTAAAAAAATCAACCTAGCGAGAGCAGAAGTCAGACGAAATAGCAACTAACACGAGGGTGCCAGTCTTCGAAACTCAGCTTGTACTTCTGCTATGTAGGTTATTTCGCGATTTGTTTCTAATTATCCATGCGAGATAGCTATATAAATACATGTATTTGTAGTTTGACAATTTATGTAAGTCTTAACTAGCCAAAAAATGAGTTAAAACTATGAACAAAACCATACCCTGACCGTCTACAGGTGCAGTGTTGTGCGTAATATTTGTGACTGTGATGTTACAGTATCACGATAGCGGTATGCGTTCAAAGCGGTTAGTATTTAGTAAGTTGGCAGCGTGTTCAGATACCACGTCGATGGACGTAGGTACAAATCCTAGCAACTGAGTCTCACCTTTAGCAAAGGTGTAACTCTACAGCATGAAGGTGGGGCTTTTTCTAAACCCACCTGGCTAGCTACCACTCTCAAGTTGAACATTATCGCCAAGCACCTGTTGATGTTCCGGCAGCAGCATTGGAAAGGTAGTCATTCCTAGGTTTAGCGTGTCTACCAACTTATACCACAGCGTTATTTAATTTAATTAGATGAGGCTGTGGTCAGACGTTAAAACGTATAAAGTATGAAATGGTCCATGGCCTCAAGTTCAGTCATATTTATGGGAACTTAGTCGAGTGATTATATACAAATTTCCACTAAAACAAAATATTAGTTACTGTAGTTGCATAATTTTTTTACCTATCCTCGACTACATACATATAAAGGTGACATCTGGAAATGACGCCCCTCTCTGTGTATCCACCAAAAACGAATGTAACATATGTTTGTAAAAATATGTATCATGAAAAGGTAAACTATATCGAGTTTCTCACCGTTTCTTTTCGATGACTGGGTCGTTTTCCAAACCGGTGGTAGCTTTAACGCAGGGCTGTAGCTAGAGTCAAATTTGAGGTATGGCAGCATTGGTTACAGGTAGGGCGGAAGTAAAAAAAATATCATAATTTATCTGCCCTCGAATGTCACAAACTGTTACATTTTTAAAAATCTAAAACTATGAACAATCAATTTAATTATAATAATTTATCTTAGTTTTTAGTATTTTTAAGGTTTGTAAGGGCATTGAGATTTCGAGGTTAGGTCATTGCCCCACAATGCCACCCCATCTAGCTACAGCTGTGCTTTGACGTTCGTAAGCTCCTTCTCAAGGCCTAAAATGAATAAAGTATTTTGATCGATTGAATGGTATAATACGACATAGTTGGTATAACAAAATAAGAACGTCGAAAATATAGATTTTAAATGAAGCGTAACACACTATACGCTATAAACGCTTTTGTAACAGAATGTATACATCACATTTACAATAATACCACAGTTTCATGAAAATAATTTATTAATAATCTACAACATTTTCACAAATATCATGTTTATTCTCTAAATAACATTATAATAATTATTAAATAATAAAAAGCAAACATAGTTAGAACATGTTGATAAAAATATAATATTTCGTTATTGTTTTTATTCTGTATACAAACATTTTAATTTTTATCATAAAACAATATTTCTTATTCTACTTAACTAACATAAGGGTATGATAGAGCTGACTTATATTAAAATCTGTATGTGTAGTCCAGTGAAGCTGTTAAGAACTTTCTTGGTAAATAGCGTAGTCAGTTCGAAAATAAAAAATGTGTGTGGATGGGATTCATCAAGCACAGTTATATCTAGTGTATGAATAAATTTTCATTAATTTTTAAATTCAGTTTCATTTCATGTTCAGTTTAGCTTCACACTAAAGCCCAGTGATATAAAATGATTCTAGGAAATTAACTGACATTCAACACTAGGAGGCTTTTATCAATTTCATGGGAAATCCAGCATCTGAAAAATAGATTTTAATAATTATTACATTTTACTTATCACAGCTCTGATAGGGTTAATACATAATCATATTCCAGTTGTCTCTACTGACATATTAGTCCTTGTGTTAATGCAGTGGACATTAAAATTTATAAAGAATTTGTAAAAAATACTTTTTGTTAACTTCTCTCTAATTCCAGCTACAACTTGTATTAATGCGTTATTTATCTAACCAAGTATTGCTAAGTTGTGGAGAATTCTCTGGAATATGAGAAATTTCAACTTGCCTAAAGATTTTATGAAGGTCTTCATGAAGATGATAGTGCAAAAAGCTACTTAACTATAGAAACAGTGGGGTAAATGTTTCTAAATTTTAAAATTTCTATGTTCTTATTGCATCCATTTGCATATAATTCCTATAAAAAGCATGTCCAATTATCTTGTAGGTGGTAGAGCCACTCTGAAGCTATATCTGGTTTCAGAATCAATGGGTTGGCTCGCCCGGGTTACTACCACCCAACTCACAGAAAACTGACGTGAAGTAACAGTGCTTGTATTGTTGCATTTCGTTCAGTCAGTGAGAGCGCCAGAGGATCACCTCTCCCCCCCATAAAGGCTGGCAACGCACTTGCAACTCCTCTGGTGTTGCTAGTGACTATGGACGGTGGTGATCACTTACCATCAGGAGACTCGCCTGTTCGTTTGCCTCCTATAATATATATCTTTTTAAATCTTTAAAACAAAAAACTGACTTCTTATAAACATACTGCATATATGGAATAATTTAAATACAAGCACTGTTCACCTTAAAACAATAATCTGATAAAAGATTATTAAATTATAATGAATTAAAATATAACAAGGAAAATGTGACCACATTTTCACTTAACTGTATAAATTTCAATTTTGCCTAAAACTATAATAGTAGTTCTTATTACAGTCAAAACTGTTTATGGTGACATTGTTTTGAATGACATACTGGTTACATTGTGACCGAGAACAAAGGTCCCGGCTGAATCCTGTATCAGAAAAACGTCATTGGTTGTTACCACTAAATATGAGTAGTCCTGTCAATGTCATTATAACAGATTTTGACTGTATATTAATTGCAACTGACATTTTTTTGTTAGAAATCAGACTTGTTATTTATTTATGAGATACATTTATCTTCGAAAAAACTTCGAAGATTCAGTATTGCTTCAAATTATGGCTGATATAATTACAAATTATAAGTTATACAGGTACTTGTGTATTAAATGCAAAGTGCTTGCCAACCGCTGCCACGGTCGGCTCGCATTATCTTTTTTCGCAGTTTCACCAAACTGGAATAAAAGAGCAGGAAGTGTTTTGAGGGGCTGCATTTGCAAATGCATCTTGATATAAATATGAAAGGGCGGGAGCAGCAAGCGAAAAGGTGATTTCTCTTGCCCGTGGAAAGTCATAGTTACTGAGTTAAATAAAATCTAAAAGTTATTTATTCCTAAGGAATATTAATGAAACCCTTACCATTTGTGGTAAGCATTTTTCTATGTGTTCTATGTCTACCTTGTTGCAACCTTCACATAAAGCCTGGTTGGATGCCCTCAAACAGGTCTCCATAACAAGACATTTCGCTACTTCAACCACTAATGACAGGGCATCATTACCATGTTTGGTTTTGTTGTCTTGAAATGAGTTGTTCAGGAGCTCCTTTATTACTTGCTAAAAGGAAAAATCAGAACAGATAATTTGAAACTAACGTTAAAATTTCTACGTTTCGGATTACCACATAGTGTTTTTTTAAATATTTGAAATGGGAAAACTGTTAATAAAATATAGAATGGAATAACACCTGTTTTATCGTATTTTTCACATTAGCAGTTATGGTAGCTGGATCAATTTTGTCTTCATTTTCATTGCTGTTACGAGCCATAGTATAAAAGATTTTTTATGTAATTATTCTGTACTGAAGGCTATAAAATATTTAGAAATCAGATTTCACAGATGATCGTAACAAAACAATCACAGACTAATAATACTGTTGGTGATACTGACAATAAGTACGACAACAGTGTTGCCAGCGGTAAATCCTTGGTATATCTATTAATGCTACTTGCGATACTATAATACAATCAATATAATAGCGATATTTCCCGTAGAACATTTTTAGTAGTTCGGTAAAGCTGTTAAGACCTTGCTAGGTCAATAGCATAGTCAGTTCGAAAAAAAAACGTTTTTAGTAGAAATTTACTGAATTCAAATTCTAACTCACTGTAACGTATTCATACTTGAAATTGTACATCTCTATTTTGAATCTACTATATAAACCTGTTTACTAACTAATACTGAATTTTACTGAACGAATATAAAAAACCATCAGCTTTTAAAAGAAATATTTCCCAACTAAAGAGAGATTTGCTATCAACAATTTTAGTGGAAAGCCTATTATACATTAGCAACATAGAATGACAGCAGTGATATAGAACACGGTAGTCCGGTGAAGCTGTAAAGACTTTGCTAGGAAAATAGCGTAATCAGTTCGAAAAAAAAAGATAAACACTACAAAATTTATCACTTTTCACAAAACCTTCAAAATAAGTGATATTAGTTTTCTAATGGAATTATTCAGAAATACTATTACTTGTCCTGATTTCTTGATAAATCATGCTTTGTACTGATGATCTAAGTTTAAGTCGGGGACTACTGTTACAAATCCCGTTAGCCTGCACTAACTAAAGCCAAAAAGTGTTTTATTATCGTTCTAAAAGCTATAGCCCATTCATTGTCTTTAAACTTCACTTACACTTAAAATAAGTTATTATGTAACTGACTCGTTAAATTTGAAAATGAGCTAAATCCAATATTAGCTGTTCCTAACATTTCACATTATTTTTCAAGATCTTCAAACTTTGTATGTAAAATCTGAAGATCATAAAAAAACTAAAAACCTTATGAACGGCAAAGTTTGAACTTCGTTCTCGGTGTTTAAAAACTAGAAACCTTAAAAAATAAAATATATTATATGAACGACTAAAAATGGATTTAGCTTATTTTATTTATATAAATGTAACGACATAATTTGAACTCGTATAATCGCACTTTACCTTATAATGCTGTTGTCGCAGTCCTCGTTCGTTCGTCCCGATGCCGCTTTGTTCCGGATGGAACCTTGCACTGACCTCTTTTTCGAACTGACTACGCTATTGGCCTGATAGTTCTGTACACCTTCACCGGACTACACGTGCGCTGACGCATTGTTGGGACTTTAATAATAGGTCTTTAACTATAAAATTGCCGTTCTGCAGTACTGGCCATTTCAAATCAAAATAATTTTTGTCTGGCTAAGAATTCTAATTTCAAATTAATTATATTTTAAAAACATGGAATTCTTTTTCCAAAACTAGTTACTTGTTTATTGATTAGTGTTACATTTTCATCGCATTTCAATCTTTTTTGTCATCATGGATACGTTAAAAATTCGAGTAATTATGGAATATGAGTACCGTCGTGGCAGCAACGCAGCACAAGCGGCTCGCAACACCAATGACATTTACGGAGCTAACACTACAAACCAACGCACCACCTGTTATTGGTTTGCTCTCTTCCGTTCTAGGAATTTAGACCTGAAAAATGAACCTCGCGGTCGTCCGAAGACTTGGGTCGACAATGACGAATTAAAGGCGATTGTTGAAGCTGATGATACACAATCTACGGCTGAATTATCAGCAGCTTTCAACGTTAGCGTCAAAACGATATTGGTCCTTTTGCGTCAAATTGGCAATGTAAAAAAGCTTGACAAATGGGTACCCCACGAACTCAATTATCGCCAGCGCGAAGTACGCGTCGAGGCGTGCCTTGCACTGCTCAACAGACACACAAATGAAGGAAGTTTGAACCGCATTGTTACCTGCGATGAAAAATGAATTCCATTTGATAACCTCAAGCGCTCAGCAAGTTCGTTGGATCCTGGTTCAGCACCTAAACGAAAACTTACCCCTAGAAAAGTGATGGTCACTGTTTGGCAGTCTAGCGCCCGTGTGATTCATCACAGCTTCTTACCAAACGGGGTCAGTATTACTGCATATGTGTACTGTGAAGAACTGAACACAATGATGGAGAAGCTGGCACATCTCCAACCAGCATTGGTCAATCGCTCGTCTCCGCTGCTCCTGCACGACCTCATACCGCACAGCAGACGGTCTCCAAGTTGCAAGAACTGGGGTTGGAAGTTCTCCGTCATTCGCCCTACTCACCAGACCTTGCGCCTACAGACTACTACTTTTTCCAGAATTTGGATAACTCCTTGGCGAGAAAAAAATTCAATACCCGAGAGGTAGTACAAAATGCCTTTGAAAAATTTGTTGCCTCCTGTCCAGTTGATTTCTTTAAGAAGGGCATCAATAAACTGCCACTGCATTGACAAAGATGCATTGATTGCATGGGTGATTACTTCGATTAATACAAATAAAAAATACATGAAAAAAGCTCGTTTAATTTTTTTCATACAAAACGACAATTTCATAAGTAAAGACTTAATATATGGAGGGTGGAAAACTCTGGAAACCGTCAGACTTCCGCCATTATTCGAACAACTCGACAACGTTCGAGACGATATATTTGTTAAGCCCCGTTATATTACGTTCCCACGGTCGACGAGTCATTCTTTATTTATTTATATGGCATAGAGGATTTTTTCCCATTTACCGTTATTTGTTCTCAGTTACACTAGTGTTCGTGTAAAAGCTTTTCTAGAACTAGATAAGATTGTTCTTATTTATAGCAATAGATTATTATAAGTATCCTCCCCTCTCCTCTCCTATCTCTCCCCTAACCCTTCCCCCGAAAGGGTAGCAACGCACTTACGACTCCTCTGGTGTTGTTAGTGTCCATGGACGGTGGTAATCACTTAACATCAGGTGACCCAACAAAAATAAAAAACTACTTAGTTCCTTCATTTTTGTCTTCACTATCTCGTACCATGTGGTAGCCACGGCAATAAACTTATGTAGCAGACCTCCTAAAAGTTCCTGTATATCTTGTGCTATTGTTAAAAATGTTGATTTATTTATATTTTATATTACTTAATAGAATAATGCAGATACCTCTTTGATAACTCTTTGACAGTAATCCTGGCGGCGCCCGTGTGCTAATCTAGACATATAACAAAATGTAAATTTCAGGTGGCTGTACTTTTTAAATTTTTGTGAAAAAAATGATTACAAGTTTTTTTTTTTCGAACTGACATATGCTATTGACCTAGTAAGGTCTTAACAGCTTTACCGGACTACCGATTGATATACGGATACATGATTGCAACTGACTAAGAATAAATAATGGAATACATTTCAATCATTTTTTTGGAAATGTCTGTTTGTTTTTGCACGCATAACTGTTAAAGTACTATGTTTATAGTAAAATGTCAAATCGTTAATGTTAATAATGTTAAGCCTTTGTTTCATTAAATTCAGTTAACTCGGATCAAAACTTATTGTAATTTGATTAGCGGCGCGAGTTAAGTACGGGAGAAAAGTAGATAATGCATTTAGCATCGCAATATCTTAAAAAAACCAGGGCATCTTATAGAATATCTTGTATCTATATTACATAATATATTTAAAGAAAGCGACCGAGGTGTGCCATTGTGCGCACATCCTGGATAAACAGCTGATAGCGATATTTTTTTAGTTTTATTTTAAAGACACTTGGTTTTTTAATTAAAAAAATATCACGATATCTTAATTCAATACGGATTTATGAATGTTTTAAAATAATACGACTTTTAAAAGCACTACCCATTCTTACCGTGAGAAATGGCGTGAGCGGTGTGGCGCGCATGCCTAGGACAAAGCAGACGAAGTCGCGGCTATTAGCTAGTATGAAATAAAATAATGAAATGTATTCTTCTTAATTTTATTATTGAGATAATTACAATAAAACATAAAAATGATTTCATAATTTATCACACACATACATACAGTACAATAAGATTAATTATGAGTGTTCGCTTAGAACTAATATCTCTAATAGATACAGAATCCGTTCATGTATCTCGTCTATAGTTTTATCTGGTAATGAGTTCGAAATCGTATGCACGAATTTTTTTTCTTCTAAAATTTCAATAATCGTTTTGTTCTTCCTCTCCTCGGGCGTTAAGGATTCTTTCAGCATCTCGAGAATTAGTTTATCCTCGTCTCTTTTCCACTCGGCCGGTTCAGATTTTATGTCCTCCTCTTCTATAATGGTCAAGGGATCATCTGAGTTGTCACTCATCATTTCTTCATTTTCATTTCTTTGCGGTTCACTTATTTCTCTCTCAGAGTTGTTCGTCTGCAATAAATTCGTCATATGTAGGGGTGTGCAATTATTCGTACTAACGAATCGAATAATTCGATAACAAATCGAACCGAATAATTTGATTCGAAATTCAAATCGATCATTCAGATATTTTTTTTATATTTGAATACGAATTATTCAAAATATTTTAATATTTTTTACGAATTAGATTTACTATATACTCAATAATTATTAATATACAAAATTAGTTCACTAAACTCATCTATTAATCAAAATCAAAAATTATTAAATTACTTTGAAAATGTATAATAAATAAGACAGTTCACTGTTTATCTAACAACATTATTTCATTCATGATTTTATACGAAGAAAACTGGGAAATGTTGTATCTTTTCCTATAATTCTTTAATAATAATATTTCATAACATTTAATAATTCTTTATTATTTTATAAATACTCGAATAGTTGACTAATTCGAATTGTTCGAAAATGTTGAATAGTTCGAATTATTCGATATGTTCGAATATTCAATCGATATTCAAATTGAACATTATTATTCGATTAAAGCATTATTCACACACTCTTAATTTATACATTTCTTTAACTTAAAACGAGAGTTTTATGAACATAAAACAAATTGATACTTGTGTCGTTTAGAATCAGAAGTGGTCAACTCCACTTTGCAATTTTCTAAGTCTCATAACTTTAAACTATTGTACTATAGCATACATTTTTATTTTTTTAGCTTTCTATACTAATTGTATTAAAACTCTACAGATACCCAAATGTTTCATAGTCTCTGCAATAAGCTCAAAATGGAAAATTGGCTATACCCATAAAAATTCTTATATTTGAAATACAATCACTTACTGTTTCATACACTATTGTTTTATCAGATTCGGGATGAATTACAATATGCTTTGAATCACATGTAATTTTTATACATCTGAAAGAGAGGAAATATAAAAATTAATTAGCATTACTATAATATTCAATACTAACTTTTGCTCACGGCTGCGCTCTGCTTTGCTTTTCGTTTCTGGACGAAAAATCCCTATATATATTTTTCTGTACCCTAAGTTAAGGCGTGGAAACGTAATAAGTAGAGAAACAAACTTACTTTTGCATTATAATATTAGTTAGGAGAAATGTATTGACAATAAATCGTAATTTAAAAAAAGTAACTAATCAAATAAAATAGTCACTATCAAACGATTATCTAAATATATAAAAATCCAGTGCCATGATGTTTGTCCACGATGAACTCCGAAACTACTCAACCGATCTTCATAAAACATTGGCATTTATGTATAATTTTGTCCAACTTGAGAAATAGGATAATTTATATTTCCATTAATGGAATCAATATTTTGTCAATGTTGATTATTGTTATTAATTGCAAGTTTCATCAGTCTCCAACAGATGGCGCTTTAGATTAGTTTGTTGACAGAAAATTGTTAGATCGACTGTTTTAGATATCTAATAGATGGCGCCACGTTTTCATTTTCATTTTTTTATCAATTTGAATTCTACATGTATTTACTGAGCCACAGCAACGCGTGGCCAGTTCAGCTAGTATTAATGTATGTATCTTACAATACGCACGGGAAAAATATATAATATACACAATTAAGGGAAATAATTACAGAAGAAATGTATGAAGAATGATAGTTAACTAATAAAATTATAATATTCATTTGAAGATTAATAAAAACAAAATGAACTATCAAATATCGACAGACATACAAAAATCAATTAACAGTTAATGCGTATTTCTTATATCGACATTGGCAAAATTGCTTATATTGTGATATAATGAAAAATAAAGTCAGACAAAGTCCTTTCGACCAGAACAGATAATATTCGAATTTATCGGCTTTTAATAAAAGCAGGTTAAATTGCAAGTAGCTTAATTTGTGTATAATTATTAATACACAAATAAATAAAATTGAAATGTCTAAATAGAATGTCAACATAAAAAAAACGCAATTTTAAAAACGCTTTTCTGTCCATTTGTTATCGGTAATTTCCGAATCGGTTGAACGGATTTTGACGGGACTGTCACTTGGCAGATAACAGATGTCACAAGGAGTAACATCGGCTAGTTTATTTTGATAAAATAAATAAATAGGGTAGCAGAAAAATATTGTAATTTAGAGATAAAAACACAGACGAAGAATAAGTTACTGATTATATATATAAGTGTGAACTCTACTTATATTTGTTTCACAAGGTGTAGACACAAATATATAGCGATAATATAAACTTACCATTAAAATACATAATAACTAACATTATAAATACGAATGTGAGTTTGTCTATTTGTTTGTAACGTTTTGACACCCTTAACTTCTCAACCAAACCTAATGAAATTTTGCATACACGTACCAGTTTTTGGGGTGTAACAGGGGGTGTCAAATAACATGTAAGACTTGAGACATCCAAGCCAACCTCACCTGCACGTGGTGCACCCTGCTGAATAACGAACGAGGCAATGGCGAAAGCGGGGTGGTAGGGTTCTACAGCCCGACTGGGTCGCAACCACCATGTATATGGCGAAAAAGCCCGTCATAGTGATTCGCTTCTGCGGGTCGCGTTTCGGGATCAGCCTGTGCATATCCAGCTTTTCAAAGGCCGGCATGACAGCGGCGACCGTCGACGGATCGTGTGTCACTCGGTGGTCGCCATTGTTTTCGGATTGTACTGCGCATACCATCAGGCACAGTGCAGTCATTTTGCCGAGCTACTATAAGAAAAAAAAAACAGTAAAGGACATGGGGTACCTTTCAAGAGTAAAGTATTGTTCCAGAGTGATACGTTAATTCTACATTAATACGCGCGGAGACGGAGGCAAGAGCTAGTATGTAATATTTTATATTATACAATAAGATGTATACAGGAGTTTTGGCGGGATATTAGTCTGTCAAGTAATGGATTTCATATTTTATTCATAATCTTGTGTTACTTGTAATATTGGCGGTATTATGGACAAGTGTATGGGAAATAATAGCATGAAGCATGAATTCTATCACAAAAAATCAATTGCAAGGTCTAACACGGGGGCCACCATTTTGTTAGAACATTGAAAATATCACAAGAAACTTGTAATATTATTGGTAATATTATTGCCTAATGGACAATGGCAGTAATAATGTAGAAGATTGGATGCTTAAACAATTGACGCATATAAATATATCAATATGTATAGATTTGGTTACCTTGTTGCTTGGACATCTAGTAATTCCTTATTATCCACCACCGTTGCCTTATTTTCTTCAATAGTAATGTTATTATTTTGTTTCGTGCAACTGTAAGACAAAACAGAGTATTGACATTATGAACAATTAAAATTAATGTTAGTGACACATCTTTTTATTCCACTGATTATTTGCTCTATAAAACAATGAAATCATATGTATGTGTTAAATATAAATACTTTATCGATCAAACACTTTATATCTGTTATTTTATACAGAAAAATTATCAACACTCAGCGGTCGGAATCCAATTTCACAGACAATAAAGAAATGTAAAAACAGAAATGAAAAAGAAAGTAACGGCTTTCTTTAAGTATATATTACTGTAAGATTTTCTGGTTTCTTTTTGTAAGCATCTGTTGTCTAATTCTAATAAATAATAAACCCATACAATTTATATATATTTATCATTGCATATTTACTGTCAAATCAACTTGGTTTAGTAAGAAATCGAAATCGATCTATACGCGAAAAGCTTGGTTAATTAAAAAATCTCTATAAGCGAAAAACTTGATTTAGTAAGAAATGTTTATAAGCGAAAAACTTGATTTAGTAAGAAATGTTTATAAGCGAAAAACTTTATTTAGTAAGAAATGTTTATAAGCGAAAAACTAGATTTCGTAAAAATGTTTATAAGCGAAAAATTTGATTTAGTAAGAAATGTTTATAAGCGAATAACTTGATTTAGTAAGAAATGTTTATAAGCGAAAAACTTGATTTAGTAAGAAATGTTTATAAGCGAAAAACTTCATTTAGCAAGAAATGTTTATAAGCGAAAAACTTGATTTAGTAAGAAATGTTTATAAGCGAAAAACTTGATTTAGTAAAAAATGTTTATAAGCGAATAACTTGATTTCGTAAAAAATGTTTATAAGCGAAAAACTTGGTTTAGTAAAAAATCTCTACAAGCGAAAAAGCTCGCTTATGCAGTTCAATATATTAGGTCTTTGATTCTTGATAACCTAGAAATTGCCGTTTGGTATGAAAAAATTTAAACGAATTTTTTTCATGTATTTTTTATTTGTTTTAATCGAAGTAATCACCCATGCAATCAGCGCATCTATGCCAACGCAGTGGCAGTTTATTGATGCCCTTCTTAAAGAAATCAGCTGGACGAGAGGCAACAAATTCTTCAAAGGCATTTTGTACCGCGTCTCGGGTATTGAAATTTTTTCCCGCCAAGGAGTTATCCAAATTCTGGAAAAAGTAGTAGTCTGTAGGCGCAAGGTCTGGTGAGTAGAGCGGATGACGGAGAACTTCCAACCCCAGTTCTTGCAACTTGGAGACCGTCTGCTGTGCAGTATGAGGTCGTGCGTTGTCGTGCAGTAGCAGCGGAGACGAGCGATTGACCAATGCTGGTTGGAGATGTGCCAGCTTCTCCATCATTGTGTTCAGTTTTTTACAGTACACATCTGCAGTAATGCTCACCACGTTTGGTAAGAAGCTGTGATGAATCACACCGACGCTAGACCACCAAACAGTGACCATCACTTTTGTAGGGGTAAGTTTTCGTTTAGGGCATTATTTAGGTGCTGAACCAGGACCCAACCAACTTGCTGAGCGCTTGCGGTTATCAAACAGAATCCATTTTTCAACGCAGGTAACAATGCGATTCAAAGTTAATTCATTTGTGTGTCTGTTGAGCAGTGCAAGTCACGTCTCGACGCGTACTTTGCGCTGGCAATCATTGAGTTCGTGCGGCATCTATTTGTCAAGCTTTTTTACCTTGCCAATTTGACGCAAATGGACCAATATTGTTTTGACGCTAACGTTGAAAGCTGCTGATAATTCAGCCGTAGATTGTGTATCATCAGCTTCCACAATCGCCTTTAATTCGTCATTGTCGACCAAAGTCTTCGGACGACCGCGAGGTTCATTTTTCAGGTCGAAATTCCCAGAACGCAAGCGAGTAAACCAATAACAGATGGTGCGTTGGTTTGTAGTGTTAGCTCCGTAAACGTCGTTAATGTTGCGTGCCGCTTGTGCCGCGTTGTTGCCACGACGGTACTCATATTCCATAATTACTCGAATTTTTATCGTATCCATGATGACAAAAAAGATGAAATGCGATGAAAATGTAACACCAATCAATAAACAAATGATTACTTTTGGGAAAAGAATTCCATGTATTTAAAATAAAATTAATTTGAAATTAGAATTCTTAGCCAAACAAAAATTATTTTGATTTGAAATGGCCAGTACTGCAGAACGGCAATTTCATAGGTAAAGACCTATCATTATTGCAAAGTTATATTGCAAAAAACGACAAATACACCCCTTTCCTATGGTCGATGGTATTTTAGATCTTATTTATCTATATATAAATTAAAATGACAGATGCTTGCGGTTGTGCGCGCGTCATTTAAAAACTACTCGATAGATCACTTTTTTTTAGTTTTACTTCTGAGTCGGTCTTTCTCTAAAACAGCAAACAAAGATGCGGATGTGAGATAGTTTTAAATAGAATACTTTACCTCAGTTTTCGTGTGTGAGGGAACAGATCAAACAAGTGCTTAGCAATTCGCGGGTACCCCTCCATCTTGTTTAACAGAGCGCTGCAAGTCTGACAAGGCGTTGAAGTTTTATCCGTGAAAATTGTTTTGAACTGATTTAATAACGCGTCCCGTTTCTCTTTGTTTGTCATCTCTTCCTAAAACAGTACGCCATTAAACCATTGGTTTTACTAGAGGATATCATATCTGTTTTATCGAAACACGACAAAGTGTTCGAACTACACCGAATACCAAGCACAGTGTATCCCAAAATCACAAGAGAGTGGGAAAGTAGATTAAGTTAAAAACGAGTTTGTCGATAGATTACAGCAAAATATCAAATATTTAGATTTACCAATGTAGTACTAATAATGAGTCAATAGATGGCGTGACATATTTAACATTCCAAAGTAACATAAAAATATATTGTTATCAACAATCTAGAATTCTCTATGAGCATATGAATAGACTAGTAGTAACTAATAAGGTAACGTTGCGCAAACATTGAAACCTTATGGTTCCGAGTATTATGAACGCAGAACAAAGCGTTAAAAGAATGTAAATCGCAATTCACTCTCCCTTTAAACGTTATTAGTCTTAAATCTTAAATCAAATTTAGATTCTTTCTAGAAACTTCCATCTCTAATTTTATTGCATATAATAAATACACGTCACAGTAACACCGATAACAGTTCGGCTGAGTGCCTTAAGCGCTCGCCTTAGTAGTCCGGTGAAGCTGTTAAGACATTGCCAGGACAATCATAGTCAGTTAAAAAAAACTAATAACAGTTCTATTTTGGAAATCGAAGCGAACACATGGAGCGACAAATGCACGTATTCTATCTAATAATTATTTGTTATGCTTTTGTCCGTATGTCACAGGGAACGGCATTTAATTGATCATGGAAGTAGGTTTTAGGTATTTAAGGTGGTAGAGCCACGCTGTAGCTATTACTAGTTTCAGCATGAATGGGTCGGATCGCCGACGTACTACCCGATACACAGAAACAACCACGTGAAGTAACAGTGCTTGCATTGTTGCGTTCCGTTCGGTCAGTGAGAGCGCCGGAGGCCCACCTGCTTTCCTTCTTTCCCTTTCTCCTTTCCCTACCCTCCCCCATACAAAGGCTGGCAACGTGCGACTCCACTGGTGTTGCTATTGTCTATGGACGGTGGTGAACATTTAACATCAGGTGACCCACCTGTTCGTTTGCCGCCTTTTGAATAAGTTATATCAATGATACTATAATTAATGTGTAGATACGTCACTAGCGCTTCGACAGCGCCTTGTTAATACTTGGCTAGCTAGCAAACGTGATCTAGCCCCGTCAATCCGCCCTTATCTAAGTAATATATAACCATTTCTTTTTCACCATCGAAATTGAGAAAACGCCATCTTACTTTCACATTTTATCCTAGACAGTGTGGCGTTACAATATTACTTTACGTATGTGTGCGTTATCGTGTTATTTTTGTTTTGTCAGAATAGTATTGTAGGTAACGTATCTACAGTTTTTATAATATCATCGAGTTGTATATCGATTTTTTTTTTCGATCTGACTACGCTATTGACCAAGCAGGGTTTTAACAGCTTCACCGGGCTACTAAGGCGAGCGCTTAAGGCACTCAGCCGATTTTATTTTGACAACTAGCTCAAGGGTGCGCGGCACACCTCGGCTTTGGCTGTTGCCTGATACATGCAATTCGCTTACCTATGTAAGCAAACCTAAGCGAACTATTCATACATATATGAGTTGTTGAAACATATATGTGTACCAAGCATACATAACTCAACAACTCTTATATATATTTCGTATCGGATAATATTCTAAACTATTTCAGTTTGATAAGTGAAAAAAGATAAAACCCTTCCACCTGCATGTGTAAGCGTGTATGCGTGCACGTGTGTGGAGGTGATATGAGTAATGTTGTCGCAGTGTTGTAAGATTTTGTGTGAGTGTATCGCGCGAGCAGCGTACTCAAGGGCTCCACGCCGAGGGAACGGACTCGAGTTGTATCGTATACTTACGTCAATCATGCTTATCAGTTTCCTAAGATGGCTCGCCAAGTATGCAGTGAACACGTTCGCGGCTTCAGCTTGTTCCGGCGTAAGGAAACCTAGAAACTCCGTGTACGCTTCTACAAGTTCTCCGCTCGCTGTTTTGTGTAAATCTTTCGCGAGTTTCACGGGATCGTCTTCGCAGATGTCGAATTTTGAAAACAGACGCTGAACACGGTTTTTAAAACGATGCGTTGATGTGCTGATTCGCCGTAACAGTCTTAGTTGATATAGAGTTACAAACGCTGGAACGATTATTACTAAATTCAGTATTATTTATTCACTACATTATATATATATGGGGCGTTGCACGACAAATCGTACGGTTAGATTTTTTTATTTCCTTACGTTTATAATATGTTTTAGTACCTCAATAGATATAGCCCTCCTGGTACATTTTGAGATTTTTTTGTATCACTCATTCCTTAGATTATTTTTACTTTTTTGGGCATAACTTTACAAACATACATTTTGTTTTCTTAGCCAATAATTTAAACGAGTAAAAATGCAGAAACACACGTTCACTATGTTATTGTGCCAATCAGAACTATGATCTACGATAAGGATTTAAATCTCTTAAATAATCAAATAAAAATACTATTTAATTTTGTTCTCCGTACTTAGCCTCCACACAACCTTTTCAACAATTCTAAGTTGACCGTGTTTATTTTTATTATTTTTTCATCACACCTATGGCAAAGCGCTAGGATATGTTGTATCCTAGATAATTTTGAAAAATTCTCGACCCGCCATTAAAATTCTCATCATAATCGGTTCAGCTATTTCGTCGGCTGATTTCTTTCCATTAATGTTTAAAAACCATACACAACATATACTAGATCATTATTTGGAAATTCCTGTACCTGCCTATGAAATTATAATCAAAATAAGTGTAGCCATTTCATACATTGCCCAGGCAAGTAAGCAGACGCGAAAAAGATTTGAAAAGGATGTGATATGAGCTTTTTTTACTTTCGGAATTACAAACAGAAAATTTTAATTACTAATAAAAACAATTAAATAATATTATACATACTTACCTAAATCATCGGAATTCAAAAAGTCTCCGTTCTCCAGTTCAGTCTTTTCTTCACTCGTCATCTTATTCTCTATCTCTTGATATAGGAGTTTACTTTGACATTTATAATTGCTTATGAACAGTTTCAACCTGTTCGTTACTTTTCTACGTTTAACATTCCTACAATAACAAGACCTTTTGACCGATTTGATTGGTTTGAAGAAATCCGTTATCGAAGTCTGACCGCGATCACATATCTTCCTTAGAATTTTACAACATTCGCAATGATCGTCGTCCGGCTTCGATTTGGATGTATCTACTTCTCTTTTTATCACCAAGTCTCCTTCAGTCTTCTCTTGTAGAGTGACTGAGTTTTCCGGCAGATTGTTGGCGACTATGCTGCCTTGAATGACCGCAGACGAGCATATAGGGGTATTGACACTGTTCACCGTATCGTTTGGCATTAAATTCAGTGGTACTAAGAAAGCGCCCGTGCTTGTCTCTACCACGCTATATAAACTCGTCGCCATCATAACTTGACCCTTCGAGGCGACGTTGTTTGTATTCTGATCAACATTGTTAATGAGGTCCGGCTTGGGGAGATGGTTTGGTTCACTGTACACGATCGTTTTCGTGTAATCGATCGGCAGTGGGTTCTTTGTCGGCATTTCTATAGATTTACCGATTTCAACGGTCACACCCTCCGGAGCCCGTAAACAGAGTGGCGAACTGCGATACAAATGCGACTGAAACGAGTTCATAGTTTTTATACACTGAACAGACAGAACTAACGTAGCTGATAGAGAGGAATTAAACAAATGTTGAGCTTAATGTAAATACTGAGAAGAAAAGTAAAACGATTATTGGTCATACACGACCCGTTTTTTAACTATCCATGCCTTATTGTTAAATTAATTATATTCATACAATTATAAATATCAATAGTGTCATAGCATATCCGCATTCGTATGAATGCTATAAAACGATTAACACCCATATCCGTTCGGATGTTATAAAACACTTAACTCCCATATTCGTTCGGATGTTATAAAACACTTAACTCCCATATTCGTTCGGATGTTATAAAACACTTAACTCCCATATTCGTTCGGATGTTATAAAACACTTAACTCCCATATTCGTTCGGATGTTATAAAACACTTAACACCCATATTCGTTCGGATGTTATAAAACACTTAACTCCCATATTCGTTCGGATGTTATAAAACACTTAACTCCCATATTCGTTCGGATGTTATAAAACACTTAACTCCCATATTCGTTTGGATGTTATAAAACACTTCCATATTCGTTTGGATGTTATAAAACACTTAACTCCCATATTCGTTCGGATATTATAAAACACTTAACTCTCATATTCGTTCGGATGTTATAAAACACTTAACTCCCATATTCGTTCGGATATTATAAAACACTTAACTCCCATATTCGTTCGGATGTTATAAAACACTTAACTCCCATATTCGTTCGGATGTTATAAAACACTTAACACCCATATTCGTTCGGATGTTATAAAACACTTAACTCCCATATTCGTTCGGATGTTATAAAACACTTAACTCCCATATTCGTTCGGATGTTATAAAACACTTAATACTCCCATATTCGTTAGGATGTTATTAAACACGTAACTCCCATATTCGTTCGGATGTTATAAAACACTTAACACCCATATTCGTTCGGATGTTATAAAACACTTAACTCCCACATTCGTTCGGATGTTATAAAACGCTTAACTCCTTCGTTCGGATGTTATAAAACACTTAACTTCCATATTCGTTCGGATGCTATAAAACACTTAATTCCCACACTCGCTTAGATGCTGCTAAACATTTAATTCCCACATTCGATTGAATTCTATTAAAAAATAAACTCCCACAATCGTTTGGATGCTATTATATATTTAACCCCCACATTCGCTTTGATGCTATGAAACACATAACTTCCACATTCGTTTGGATGCTATTAAACACTTAACTCTCACAATCGTTTAGCTAGTATAAAACACTTATCCTACACATTATTATTGTTACTATATGACGCCTGCGTCTACTTTAATTTCCGTTAATATAAATATTAAATTACTTACCTTAAACCTTTTACTAGTCTTAGCCAAATATCTTATCCAGTTTCTTGGCATCTCAGTTTCCGGTTGTTCGTATAAAGACATTGTAGGATTAAAAGGTAGTAATTTGTGTTCGACTGGCACCACTTTGCGAGTTCTGAAGAATTTCTGTAAAATGGGAAACTTTCAGAATATTTTAATTTATCTTGTCATTGACCATATCTTCTTAACTTTGGCCTCTCAATACAGCCTTCATATAATAATTTTATGTATATTTGCAAAAACTTAATTAAGTAAGTTCGATTTAATAAACGACGGTCATTATTTAAATATTAAAAATAAGTCATCCATATCTTGGACTCAGTAAGATCGATAAAAGAATGTTAGATACCAGTTTCGACCAATGACAATGTTACGTTCCACAACGAGGTCCCCAAATATGTTTCAGATTTACCGAACTATAAATTAAATTGGCATTCAAATAGTTATCAGATTGTGGACTAGACAATAGTGATGTCTGAAAATAAGCCCATCGTATAAGTAATTAGATGTAAAAAATATATGCAAAAAACACAGTCTTTTGTCGTATTTTCTGATATTTTTTTTCCAAAACATGTAGTAGAGGGAGGGGGGAATTTTGGAGGAGGGGTTTGGGCTACAGCAAATATAACGTAGTTTTTTAAAGCACAGAATAGGATAAGCTTACGCTAAAAGGATACGCTTTATGATTTTTTCGTTCTATCGTGAAAACAGTACTATAGCAGACAAACAGATTTCTAAAAATGATTGTAATGTATTTTATTACTTATTGCCAAGACGTCTGCAAGTATTATTTTCAAATTTACATTCTTATAGGTCATACTTACGACAATAGGGTTTTCGCTGTCTGCCTTTTTTCTAATATGAAGGATGTGATTCATGAGTACTTTAGGCACTATCCAGGGGAACATATGTTTGGCCATCAAATGTACAGTCTTGAAGAGACCCGGTCTTTGTTTCGTCGTCATATTTACACGGAGCTTGAACAATTTTGCATTGTTCTCTACATACTGCCAAAACTGATCAAGACCTATCGCTATAAGGCTGTAAAATAACAAATCCTTCACTATGTTTTTTACCTTTAAATTTCGCTAAATTAATTAACTGCATTTACGTCCTTAGGGTTGCTTTCAACAAATAAAATTAATATAGACTCGTTTAAGAGATTTTAATATTGGTAAACAGAATTAACAAACATAAATAAAGTCATCCTGTCATAGTTTGTACTGAGTTTCGTAAATATCGAAAACTAAGTCGGTGTTAAAACAAAAAAGTTAAATACGTATTGAATACTTGCTTTAAAAATGTTTCGAATTAAATGCACCGCGGTCGCTGAATGTTCGCCATCTTGCTCTTTTGTCTCGATTTGGTTACGTTAGGTTAGACTTGCGAAAAAGGATAACGCGAACTTGCCTCGGGTGAGCGCGGTGCATTTAATTCGAAACCTTTTTAAACGAAATATTTAACGTTTTTCTAATAACACCCATAAGGTTTATTTAGTTTTGGTATATGTTGTTCAAAATATTAAAATTAACAATGTATATGATTACCATTAATACGCCCAAATTAATTAATTTAATTGACATACTCTTCAGCGGCGGTACCATTATACTCATACCGTATTTTGGCGTGGCGACGCATCGCAGCGTCAAGTGTTGCCACACTATTATATTCTATTGAATTTTTCAAAAGTCGCGTATCGCCACGCTATATTGTGTTAAATGTTTTTTTTATAATAAATATAAATGTTTATTGCATAAACAACTGTCTTTTTTTAATTCTTAATATTCTATTTTTGATTCTGCCATGTTTACGTCCCATAGTAAAATATCCTTTTATGCAAATTATTTACGTACATTTTCCTTCACAAAATAACTTATATGTTTCAAATCTACCAAACGTTTAGTGATAAATTTGACAATTTTTGAGACCCTATGGATATTTAGGGGGACGATATGGTTCGGGTGATGAAGTCACATGTTTTTGTTTATGAAATTCTGGTTAAATAGTTAATGTTAAGTTAAAAATAGTTAAAAGGTTACATGTTTTCTTAAAAACTAAGCTCGCTAGAGGAGTGGTGCTCACAAGTAGGTATTTTTAAACTCCCACGAGTTATGTTACGATCGATATTGATTTTTAAAACTCGGTTTCCAAAGGAATGATAGATATCAATCTGCTAACAATGCTTCTAAGGCGCAATATTTTCACATTTCGTCTTTATACCAAAAAATTTCGATGCTCCCTAAAAGGTGTGTATCCTAAGTATGTTCGATATAAAGGCGTGACATTAAAAATCGTGAAAAAAAAAACAATAAATAACTCACGCGTCTTCCGGTAGTAGGTACTGGAACTTCTTGAATAAAGCGTCACCTCTAAATGGTGCAGGAGGTAATAAATACGGGTACAGGAATACCGTACTGTTGGCTACAACGTTCTTGTAGGTGTCGTGGAAGTCACCGTTGTGTAAATTGTTGCATACTAACCGACGGCGGCTGGATAAATTAATTACAATTTTATTAAAACGTGTGTTCCTCCAGTGGTCGAACTTCGACCATAAAAAAAAAAAAATTTTTTAAATTTTTGATGTGAAACAGGCGCTGGTAAACCTAAATTTGGCTTGGCGCGACGCAAAACACGAAATTTGCACTATTAACGAAATACTCAAAAGTTTTTGCAACCCTATCTGTATAAACATAAGATTCATATTGTTTTGCCAGCCACTCGTTATACTAGGGTTACGCGGCACACGCCGACGACCTAGCGCCCTTTGATAAATGCCGCCAAACACTGCCGACCTATAGCTACGTTCTGCACTTAAGATACAGTCTCTTAAGGTTTGTGCTGTCCTCTTAGGTCAGACTGTCAATTAACATTAGGTGAATATATTGTAGAAAGTTAATTCTATACAATAGTATATATTTCCACCACCCTGAACTAAGAATTTGGATATTTCTATAGACAACTTTGCGAATTTTGCTTCTTCGCTACCAAGTTTAGAATTTTTTTTTAATAAGCAATTATCGGTGTAATTCAGCATACGTGCCAAAAAATGGTAAAAAAGGATCTAGTTAGGATATTACGATTTTCAATAACTTTCTTGATGTAATTTTATTTTTACAAATGGTCGACAAATACTGAATTATATCGCCACAAATTCTTCAAAGTGCAGAAATGAAATGAGATATATCTAATTATACCAGAATACTTACGATTTCTCGCAGTCAGCATGAATGAATCTGAAAAAGAGAAATCGGTTGTTATAAACTTGTTCTCCATATAAACCTCTACAGTTCCATATAATTATACCACTTTTACTCGTTTCAGAAGGGCGTAAGTGCCATACGAAAAATCATACCAATTTAGACTTTATTGAACATAAATAATTGAACGCAAACTTTAGACCAGTAAAACGATAGTTCCGATAGTAAGTGATAAATTACGACTGAATGAATAATTCGGTAACGTGTAACGATAAAGTTATTCTTCTTCCTTTTCTTGTTTTGGATCCGCAGAAGCACTTGCCAGTTTCAATGGAGATTACGATATACCTAAGATAACCTAAACCTTATTCATAAATCACATTACCTACTGGAGAGAACCGAATAAAAATCCATTCAGTAGTAGTTTTTGAGTTTATCGTAAACAGACAGGGGTGTAAGGGGTTTTTTTTTTTTTTCGAACTGACTACGCTATTGACCAAGCAAGGTCTTAACAGCTTCACCGGACTTAAAGGCGAGCGCTTAAGGCACTCAGCCGATTTTACTTTGACAACTAGCTCAAGGGTGCACGGCACACCTCGGCTTTGGCTGTTGCCTGATACATGCAATTCGCGACCTATTTTTTTTTTTTATCGTGGGGAAATCCCTTATGGATACACCACCCTCTCGGGGGAGAGGGTGGGTTATGTCCGACTCGCACGGACTAAAACCCCACGTTGTACGTCGTCCGCTATAGTTGGGGCGGCACGAGATCTCTATAGACTTCATCGTGCCGCCCCAGCGGTTGGCGCAGCAGCAAAAGCGCTGCCGCCGGGCCCCGTCTTGTTGGGAGACAGCCGTGTACACACCGGCCATCTCCTCCGTCCGCCGGACCTGTGCAATGGGAAGTTAAAATTACTAATTAGAAATGACTAAAGTTATAAAATACAGGTTTCATGCATACTTTACAAATTCTTATTAAAACAAATAGCTAAGTCAAACTGAAAATTTCATGGAGATAAAGTGTACTCTTTACAGCATGTTAATTTATGGAGTCGGTTAGAAGACAACTTAAAATAGAAACTATAAGTCGGTAAAATTATCGCGTTGTAGCGAGGATAGTAAATGGGGCGCGGAGGTGAGGGCCAGAGTATCAACCCAGGGGATACCGGGAAGAAATTTCTTGCCAATATATATAGGATAGTTTGGAATAACAATTGGACCCCGTCGGTGTCGCTACAATCGGGTTCTAGGTTTTTTTAATTTTTCGCGTCTGGGTATAATATTGGAACCGGTAATAACCGATTTGGCGCAGACGAAGTTGCGCGGGTCAGCTAGTACATATATAAATATTCAGTGTCATGATGTTTGTCCACGATGAATTTCGGAACTACTAATTCGAGCTTCATGAAAGTTGGCATTTATGTATAACTAGCTAACCTGGCCACGCGTTGCTGTGGCTCAGTTATTATATTCTTACATATTGATAAGAATTGTTGTTGATAATATGACCAATAAACATCACTTCACGATACGCCCGCGTAACCACAGATCACGCTGCCGTGGTCTGGGGGTAAATTTCGCTCCCGCACACCAGACTATGGCCCCCTCGGCAGCAGCTCAAGCCTAGGTCCGTTCCCTCGGCGTGGAGCCCTTGAGTACGCTGCTCGCGCGATACAGTGACACAAAATCTTACATGAGACCCCCAAGCCAACCTCACCTGCACGTGGTGCACCCGGCTGAATAATGAACGAGGCAATGGCGAAAACGAGGTGGTAGGATTTTACAGCCCGACTGGGTCGCAACCACCATATATATGGCGAAAAAGAACGTCATGGTGATTCGCTTCTGCGGGTCGCGTTTCAGGTTCAACCTGTGCATATCCAGCTTTTCGGAGGCCGGCATGACAGCGGCAACCAGCGATGGATAGTGTACCACTCTGTGGTCGCCATTGTTTTTGGATTGTACTGTGCTTACCATCAGGCATAGTGCAGTCACTTTGCCGTGCTACAATAAAAAAAAGACAGACAGACGTGGCAGAGGACGTTGTTTTATAATAATGTAGTGATTGTATACGTACTTAATCATTTCTGCATTTTCTGGAGTGTCTTCCGCGACGGACTTCTCCCATGACGTCATAAGATCTAAGGCCGGTCTCAGATTGCACACATTCGCAACTGAATCCGGGTTCGAATCGCACATCTCGATGAAAGTTTCCTAATAAATTATATAACATTCGATTCTATTTATATAGTAACAAATGTGTATACAAAAAAAAATGAGCCATCACAGGACGCCTGGGAGACGTGAAACATCGAAATTGTTTTGTATAAGTTATATGCATAAAAGACCAGATTACGACAGGAATTAGCTATGGCATATTGAATAGATAAAGCATTACAAATTAGTTCCATAAAATAATTACTGTTTATTTATTTTATTACACAAATATTCATTTTTATTAAATACGAAAATTCAACTAGGCGCAGGCGCGGCGTGTTTGGCGGCATTTATCCAAGGGTGCTAGGTCGTCGGCGCGTGCCGCGTAACACTAGTATAACGAGTGGCCGACAAAACAATTTGAATCTTATGTTTATACAGATAGGGTTGCAAATGTGGTCCTCCGGCGCTCTTACTGACCGAACGAAATGTAACAATGCAAGCACTGTTACTTCACGTCGGTTTTATGTGAAAGGTTAATACTACCCTGGGCGAGCCGACCTATTCATGCTGAAACCAGTTATAGCTTGAGCGTGGCTCTACCACTTGTAACTGTAAGTGTTAACTGCCACAGCGACAAGGAGGGCTAATTAAAATCTCTGTAATTTGTGTGACGTAATTTATGGGTGCCCTTTATGTATACTGTTATACAAAAAAGTTAACTTTGCTTGTTAACTTTGATAATCTTTTTTTTTTAAAAGACAGAAATAAAAATGCTAAGTTCAGAAACCAGGATGAGAACTTAGTCTCAGGACGGATGGATGGCTGAGGTATTATAACAGACAGAATGATGACTAGGCGGGAAAAGGTAATCGATCTGCAATATAGGGTACACATTATTTTCTTTAAGTATTAGGGAACGCACACCAGGCAGACATAAAAAGAAAAAGATGCTAACAATAAGCCTAGAAAAGTTTTTTTAATGACTTAATTCAGGGTTATGTTATACTCACAATATACTTCTTATATGACGGACCATAATTCCAATGTATGGGGTGGACATAAAGCTGTAAAAAATTGGAGGTCGCCAACTGTATATGCTGCCGTAGTTGCTGTTGTAGTATTTGTATTTGTTCGGGTAAAATCTAAAAATGAGAAAAAACATCTGTTATTTGATACTAGCCGATACCCGAGTCTTAGCCTGCGTCGCCTATTAACTTAACAACAGGGAACAACATTTCACGTGAAGCGGACAACGAAAAAAAGGTGAGGTTCTGAAATTCGTTCTTATTCAGTCTATTTGGACTTCTAGTAGGTATGAATGTGAATGCATAATTTTTTTTTTCTATCACGTTTATTTGTCAAGTTATGGGCTTCTAAAGAACAGTCCCACATGAAATTCAGATTTTTTGGAAGTAGTTTTTCGAATTGAACAAATTTACAATAAAATATTAAACGCCACAATTTATATAGAAGAGTAATCGCTCTTTTTAAAAATAAAATAAAACTTGAAAAATACTTTTTTTTTAATGTTCAAAACCGAAAGTAAATTTTTCGAATCAAAATTTTAATAACTTGGGCATCTTTTTTTCTTTTTTTTTACATCAAAACGTAGCTTAAAATACAGTGATGCTATTTACATGAAGACCTTCGATTGTTGGAATAAAGGCATGCAATTTTGTTTGGAAAAATTTACTTTCGGTTTTGAACATTAAAAAAAAAGTTTTTTCCAAGTTTTATTTTATTTTCGAAAATAGCGATTATTCTGTTATATTAATCGCTGCGTTTAATATTTTTTGTAAATTTGTTCAATTCGAAAAACTACTTCTAAAAAATCTGATTTCGGGTGTGACTGTTCTTTAGAAGCCCATAACTTGACAAATAAACGTGATAGAAAAAAAAATTATGCATTCAATTCATATCTACTAGAAGTCCAAATAGACTGAATATGAACGAATTTCAGAACCTCACCTTTTTTTCGTTGTCCGCTTCACGTGAAATGCCCCAACATACTTATGTAGGGGTTTGCGAATATTACTCTAATGGAACATCATTATTCGATTCTAATTGCGTAGTTATAGTCGAGTTGAATAGAATTGTTGGAACTATTATAATTTTTGGTATAGGTCGAATGTTAAAATTGAAATTCGAATAGAATTTTTCGGTTCGATTCGCTGTTATAGTTGAATAGAATATAATTGTTGGAACTATTATAATTTTTGGTATAGGTCGAATGTTAAAATTGAAATTCGAATAGAATTTTTCGGTTCGATTCGCTATCGACAATTCAAATATTTATAATTATTCGAACAAGTTGAATGTTCAAATTGAAATTCGAATAGAATCGTTCGGTTCGATTCACTATCGATAATTCGTTAATTCGAATAGTTATAATTATTTGAACAGGTTGAATGTTCAAATTGAAATTCGAATAGAATCGTTCGGTTCTATTCACTATCGATAATTCGTTAATTCGAATAGTTATAATTATTCGAACAAGTTGAATGTTCAAATTGAAATTCGTATAGAATCGTTCGGTTCGATTCACTATCGATAATTCGTTAATTCGAGTAGTTATAATTATTTGAACAGGTTGAATGTTCAATTTGAAATTCGAATAGAATATCTCGTTTCGATTCGCTAGACAACACCTAATGTAAATAAATAGAGCGATGTGGTTGTCGATACGGCATAATTTAAATTATTAATGCGTTATGTTTATTATTTCTATGCTCGTATATTTCCATACTTCATACATTTATAAATATACATTGTTGGAAATAAATGAAATGTCGGGTAGTTATACTGCGACGGCCTATATAAGGAGTGGCGCTCGCCATGCTTACTCAGACGGCTCCGTCGTCACGAGTTCGAGTTCGTCTGAGAGCACCGCGCGCTCCAACCTATGCGACGATGCGCTTCTGCCGCGCACCCCCACCAGCTCCCGCTCCGCCATCGAGCAGACGCGATAACAAAGGCCCTTCTCAGGGCCTACCCGCCTCGAAATGTCAATCGTCGACTTCTGCTACGCCTACTGACTCCGCCGCCTCACGAAAAACCAAGACCACCGCTTCGCCTAAGAAACACCGCACCTCCGTGCCGGCACCTCAACCGTCGACCTCGGGTGCGCAACAGAGGCCGCCCGGCGGACCGTCCTTCCCGACAGAAGCGTACGAGTGATATCCTCACTCTCACCCAGTTGATTACAATTGGGGCTCAGTCGGAGGAATGTGCCGCTGGATGGCACTGTATCTGCGCATCTTTGAGGCCGCAACCGAGGGCCAACAGCCTTCCGCGGACGACGCGGCGGCGCTCGAACGCGCCACCCGCGGCTCACTCGCGCTACCCGCGATTCCGGACGCCCCGGATAGCCCGCTCGGTCGAGCGCTGCGCCGCAAGCGCAGCGAACCCGTAGCTGAGGCCGCCGCGAATCGCGCACCACCACCATCGCCGCCGACTCCAACCGAAGCCCAGCCCGCTCATCAAGAGAGCTCGCATTATCAAGCCCACGCAGCAGCCAACACCATCGCCGCGTGCAACCGCCGCAACCCCAACGGCGCGGGGGGTCGCTCCCACCCCCGCGTCAGCTTCGTCGCGAAGGGTAGCCCGCGAGCTGCCCGCTTATGCGTCGATCGCAGCGCCTCTTGCGCGCGATCCGCAAACCACAACAGGCCCGGGCTTGCGGGACCCTAATTTGCAGCCACCGAGCGACAGTGCTGCCGCCGCGTCCTCGGTCAACCAATCGACGCCTACTTCGCCCGGCGTTTCGGGTTCGCGTTATCCCCCAATTATGGTCGAGCGCCTTCCCCGACTGGGCTGTGCAGCTCCCACAGTTGGAGGCGTTGGGGCGCGGACCCAACGTACGCGTCTACAGAGGGGGAGTTCGCTTCAAGAAAGACGCCGAAGAATATCGTGTTACACTGGATTTCCTAGAGAAGCAGGAGAGAATAGAATGGTTTACGTACACCCCCCACTCACTGCAAGGCCTCAAGATCGCGATCCGCGGCCTACCAAGCGGCACAGACCCGCACACAATCCTTGGGGCCCGCGAGAAGGGCTTCAATCCAGAGTACGCCCGACAGGTGAACGGACGACGAGGCAGACCGGGATGCGTCTACTTCGTGATCCTGAAACGCACACCCGAGTTACTACCCGCCATCTACAATATAGATAAGATTGCAAGCCTGCCTATCACCATAGAAGCCAGAAGCCTGGAGGGGGGAGCGCCGGCTCGCGCAGTGTTTTCGCTGCCAGCAGTTCCGGCACTCCTCCGCTTAATGTCACCGGAAGATAGCCTGCGTCCGGTGCGGGGGGCCACACCACGCCCGACAATAAGCTCGATGCCCCGTGTTCACGCGCGAACTTAGGAATCGCAAGGCCGGCACCCTGGCCCGGACCGGCCGAGGGCGAAACAAGGAAGCCAGACCGACTCCCACGGTGGTTGAGAAGACGTCGACGGCGAGCCTCATAGCCCCCGCCAACGATCCTCCCCCAAGAGACAGAAGAGAGCGCCGCAAAGGAAGCGAAAGTCTCGAGCGAGCGCGCGCGAAGTCTCCGCCGCCGAAAACCAGGCGCGCGAGACGAGCTGCAAGAGTGCTTACTCATTCTTTCGGTGGCCGTCGTAGCGTGCAGTAGCTCTGTCCGAACTCGTGTTGGTTATTTAAAGAGTGATTAACTGTTAGAATAATAATCAATAATTGTTTCTATTTCTAACAATATTATTAAAACGTATTTATAAGTATAAAAGGGACGATGGACCATTCACAACGGAATTTTTATTATTATCACATCAATAACACTCCAATCAATAACAGGTTCTTAGGCAATAGATTTTATAACATAGTCTCGAAGCACATTACCAATTTGCCGGATAATCAGTTGAAGCCCCATGTCAAGCAGGTTATAATGTCTAAGGATGAATTGCACCAAAATGTCGGGTTATTGTAACCGTTAAAGTTAACTTTACCAAAACCAGTTGCATGAAATTATTTCATAAAGTAATAAGTATAAATTATTGAAATTTATCTTTATTTCTAAAAGTGTAATAATTATAGTTTTTGAATTTATGACCGATTAGTGTAAAAGGGCCACAAGACTCAAGACATGATATTTATGCCTTTTTCACATGAATATCAATTAATTTTTAGAATGTAATATGACTATCATAGGTATATATATATATATATATATATATATATATATAGTTTGCTATGTATTTCATAAAAAAAACTGCTATTCTCGCATATTAGTAAACAAAATGTTTTTGTTTTAGTATTAGGGCAAGTGAATTGATAGGTATAGATTTTGTGTTAATGTTAGGTATAATAACCATTTTAGCTATAGCATATTTAGCATCTCAGTATATTTTCTTACAATAAGTTTTATATGAAATAAATAGGGAGGAAAATAGTAAAGTTAATTGACTAAAATACTGCTGCTATCCTATTCATATATCTAAATTATGAAATATTTAATTTTATATAATAATTTAATGTTTATTTAATTAAATATTTAATGCAAAATATTTTTCTAACCTAAAAGTATATAACAATAAAAAGCTTTCATGGTTAAGTAAAAAAAAAGTTCTTAAATATAAAAGAATAATTTAATAATATATTTTATGAAAAAATTGTTACACTAATCACGTATAGGGTCGATGCAGTCGGGATTGCCAATAAACACTACGTAGATACTGTCACTATTCATTTGGCCAGAGCTTCGCCTTACAATAACTTCCACATAGGAGTGCGTCCAGATCAGCGACATCTTGCCCTTTATATGCCGAACTCCCACCAATGTAGTCTCACAACGGAGTGAATAATGAACAGCCGATAACTTCCACCAATAGCGTTCGAGGTCATTAGTAACACCCCGATAAAGTCAATAGCGTGGTATCGCAGGTCAATAGTGGTTCCACGAGTGGCGTTGTAGTCTCGCCTCTCGGGTGTGTCATAGCGGTACCGGACGTAGATATTAACAAAATGTAATTTTACATTACATAATTTGTTATATATAAAAATTGTAATTTTACATTACATAATTTGTTATTATTCAAATCTTGTAATAAATTGAGTATTTTTTTTAACTTATGTTGCCAAAATGTTTTTTTGACCTGTGCATCATAAGGTCTACTTTCGTTTGTTTGGAGCTTAAACCCTTATGGTTTTCAATACTGGAGTGGTTAATCGGATATTCATTGCTTTTTTTTTCGAATTTTGCCTTTTTTTGCCTTTTTGGAGGCCTCTACAGCTTCACCGGACTACAATATTCAGTGCTATGTGGAAGTTATTGTAGGGCGAAGCTCTGCTCGGATAAATAGTCGCAAGTGCTTACAGATTATTCATTCGACGGATTATACTTTTGTTCATTACAATTGATTGATTATTTTTTTATTTTGTATTAAACATATTAACTTTTAATTAAGTTTTCTTACCGTGAAATCCGGGTCAATCTCGACTTGTATAACTTCATTTTTCGAAGACACGTCGTTCAGCTTCAGATAACGAAATATTGGCGGCGCTTTCACATTATCAGGGGGTTGTGGGTTTGTTTCCTCTTGTTCTTTTACGGCTATTTTTACGCGAGGCTTAGGCCTGTGTAATATAACATTACTTTTTGAAACAGTTCCTTAACGCGGCTCACGATACGAGATTACTGGTAGAAATCATCACGTAAGAAAAAAGCGTTATGCCACCTCCATGCGACTTTCGCTGTGTCACTTTCTATTCCATATGTATGTGTGTGTGTGCATGAGGGTATCACAATTCGAGCAGGCAAGTATTGAATAAGTTCCCATTTACATAAAGTTTATACTGAACGCGAAGAGACTATATTAAAACTTTATTATTTATAGAACTCTTTTAAACAATTTACAATATTCATTATATTATACGTCATTTTTAATTTAAAAAATTATATCATAGAAGGTAAACAATCATGTGGGTCTCCTGATGTTAAGTGATCACCACCGTCCATAGACACTTGCAACACCAGAGGAGTCGCAAGTGCGTTGCCAGCCTGTGTTTGGGAGAAGGAGGAGAAGGGGGAGTAGGTAAGAGGGGAGGGAGAGGGGAGTTGGGCCTCCGGCGTTCTCGCTGAACGAACGAAACGCAACTATGCAAGCACTGTTACTTTGTCTGTTTTCTGGTACTGGTACTACCCCGGGAGAGCCGACCCGTTAAATAATAATGTAATTTCCCTAAAACATTTTTACGTTTGTCCCAACTACACATACACAACATTACTAGCATTTAAAAAAAATTATACAGCAAACTAGCGGGTCCGACGGACCTTGTCTCGCCTTGATAATTAAATAAATCCTAAAATTAAACCGCAGCGCCATCTGCCGGGTCCAATTATGAATTTAAACCATTCTTTAATGCACCTGAACACACACATATAGAAGAATCAGAAACTACTGGTTCGATTAAAAAACATCTTAGCGTTGGGTAGCTCATTTATCGAGGAAGGTTTATAGGCTATATATCATCACGCTAAGAACAATAAGAGTTGAGCACCAATAAAGAATGTTTCAAAATCTGGGTTTTCTTTCCTTTTTGAGAGCTTCCGCTGCGTGTTAGCGTCAGCACAAAGTAACTATTCCACCAGGAAGAAGTCGCGGGCAGAGGCTAGTTATAGTATATATAGAGATGAAACTGAAAAAATAAAGATATACAAATAACATACAGACAGAGAGAGAGAGAAAGAATCGCATAATGGGTTTAACATAGCAATAAAAATAGAAAGAAATCTTACTTTGGCAAAAGTGGCTTTATCTTAACAGGCTGAGATGCTGGTTTTTCTTTAGGTTCTATAAATTTTGTTGGCATTTTCGGATCTTCACTACTCTCTTCTGGTTCAGTCTTACCAATAGATATTCTTGTATTCGTATCCTTTTTTTCGAAGGTCAATTTATCTGATATTTTCAAAACTACCTCCTCGTCATCGGATATTGGTTCCTGTTTACCCTCCCAGTGTGTTGTTAACTAAAATTTTAAATTTATACATAGCTTCTACTTATTATACAGTAGCTGTAATCGCGACTAGGTCTGCGTGGTACTTTTTTTTTTTGTAGCACGGCAAAATGACTGCACTGTGCCTGATGGTAGGCTCAGTACAATCCAAAAACAATGGCGACCACCGAGTGACACACTATCCATCGCCGGTCGCCACTGTCATGCCGGCCTGCGAAAAGCTGGATAAGCACAGGCTGATCCCGAAACGCGACACGCAGGAGCGAATCACTATGACGGGCTTTTTCGCCATATACATGGTGGTTGCGACCCAGTCGGGCTGTAAAGCCCTACCACCCCGCTATCGCCATTGCCTCGTTCGTTATTCAACAGGGTGCACCACGTGCAGGTGAGGTTGGGTTGGATGTCTCAAGTCTTAGATGTTATTCGACACCCCGTACACCTTACTTAATTCAAAAGACGGTCATTCCTTTAGTGTATGTTTGATATTATTTATACATTATATGATATCATGTTTTTGTCGGAGATTTCTAGTACTTAACTCGAGCCATCATTCAAATTACAATAACTTTTGATAGAATTGACCGATTTTAATTAAACAAAGACTAAAAAATGTTACTCGAGGACATGCTGTATGATTTTCTTCATGAGGATTTATCGTGAAAATGATACTTTAGCCTGTCCAAACAAACCGACAGACAGAAAAAAATGGTTGAAATGTATTTTATTACTTACTAGCGGGCCCGGCAGACGTTATCCCGCCCTGATTATAAAAAAATCCTTGTCAAATTATATACCAAAACGTTCCTCATGAATCATTTTATCCACTGGCGAAAACCGTTTGAAAATGCGTTCAGTAGTTTTTGAGTTTATCGCGAACAGACAGACAGACAGACGCGGTAGGGGACTTTGTTTTATATTATGTAATAATTCCTAGACATCTCCATTTTCTACAAAAATCTAAAAAGCACAGACACGTTACTTTATATTCTTATTATTATTCTTATATGTATAGATGTATAATGGGATGACATTGAATGATTGAACCTTGAAAATGATTATGATGTGTTTTGATGAATGAATGATGTATAAATTATTGTACGTACGTCAGTTTGGCTTTTATCTGTAAGCACAGTGGTAGCAAGGTTCTCCGCCAGTTGCTCATCCTCCACAACTTCAGGCATTATACCGAACAATTCAGTCACTAAATCATTCAGTTCCTTTTTTGATATTTTAATTATGCTTTTCCCAAGGTTTTCGTCGTCTTCGTCTGCTGTAATTATTAAAATATTATACACCTATTAGTAAAACCAGTAGAAATTATATGCATAGATAATATTATATATTACAGGTTTTATGTTCTTTTTTGCTTTTCTGTTATGAGTTTCATATATTTTATATAGAGCAAACTCTACAAAATAAGAGTTACTTTTATATTTCATTGATGTTATTATACTATTAAAAGTAACTATGTAATTTTTATGTTAAAACTAGGAATGTTGAAGGCCTTACACCTGTACAAACTCGATTTTAGCAATTTAAACAATAAGCAACAAGCATAGTTTTGATTCCCATATCATCATTTGGGTATTTGTTTTCTTGTCATGCCATGAAATATACAATACGACATACTGCATATGGCGTAATGCGCGAAGCCGGGACTGGCAGCTAGTACAAAAAAAAAAGGCCATACCAGCATCAGGATCAGCAGCCACATTGTACTCCGGATCAGTTTCATCGTCATCTTCGTTCTTCGAAGTCGACGCCGGATTGAGACAGTCACTTAGAAACTCGTTCCATAAGTCATCCACCGCTGGCATCGGTAAGTCATCCGGTGGAACAAACGTACTCTCTATGTGCTCTATGGATGTCGATGAGAGTGACAGTTTGGATCTCGTACGACGTGCTATTGTCGCATCTTCTTCGTCCAGTTCGAGTTTCCTTTTCGTTGCTGATACATTCTAATAATTAAAAAAAAAACGTCCAAAAGTGCCTGTGATACTTGAGTGACTGAGTCACTAGAGCTGTTCTTCCTTTACGCTTAGTGTATCATCATCATGGGACTCATCGACATTACCCAACAAGTGGAAAAGGAAAATCGCAGTCACTTAGATGTTAGTATAAATTAAAAATCCAAAAATAAATATGACAATAGTACCTTCAAGTAAGAATATAGCTTGGTAAAAAGCTAAACTAGAGAAAGATCATTAAAATGTATAAATAAAAGGGAGATATTACCTGAGGTACTAAAAAAGGTCCATCTTTGATAACTTTAGGACTAGTTGAGTGTTTATTATTGGGTGTTGCCGGTGTCCGTGGCTGAGATTCAATGTCACTGCATGATTCCATTGTTTGATCATCGTCACTCTGTATAAAGGAATATCAAGCATTTCATCAAAAGTTTATTTCTTATACACATGCTATTAGGATCTTGAATATAACTATTCAAAGGTATAAGCAGAAACAGATTGAGGTTGCCATTTCTTATACTTATAAGGAAATGTTAACTATTTGTACATGTCATTGTTATTATACACTAGCTGTACTCCGCATGCGTTTTTTAAATTGTATTAAAGAAATATAAAATTGTGAGATCATATACAATTATAGAAATGCTCTTTAAAAACAATTTTAAGAAGTATGACACGCACGCCACTTGCAGTAACATGTAACGTATACATTAGATATATGAATACTAATAGTATGTCAAATGAGGTTTATCATCAGCAATACATTTAGAACATTAACCCACCATATACCTCAGTGCTCACTTACACTGTATAAAGAACTAATAAAAAATTATTTAAAGATAGATAATGAGATAACATGTCCATATTTTCAATAAGACCCCTTCTATCTTTAAAATTACTATTAATAATTATTCTGCTGAATTGTAAATAATGAATGAGATTGTATGAAAATAGTCATAGTATCAGTGGAGATAGGAAAGTGAGTAAGTCTTGCCAAAAATTACACTCATCATTATTTATCTTTAAATGATTTACGAATCCAGTGCCCTTGTTATATAAACTCTAATTATTCACAAATAAAGTATAACATAGGAAGTGTGTGGTCATTATTGTTGGTTTACTAACAGGGACACCCTTATTGGAGGGGCATGTTACAGTTAAAATCAGTTATAAGGACATCCAAGGGACTACTCATATTTAGTCGTAACAACCGGTGATGTTTTCGAGATATGGCATTCAGCAGGGACCTTTGTTTTAGGTCAATATAACCAGTATGTTGTTCTAAACGATGTTGACAAAAGGTTTTGACTGTAATTGTATTCAGCTAGTAGACTACAGGGCAATTCCTATATAGATGTGAATGGGCCAGTGATCTAATTGAGAATGAATCCAACTCCTACATTATGGTATTTAATACCTGTTAACGCGGTCTAGTTTACAGCGAAAGAGTGAATTTCGGCTGCAGATGAAGACTTTATGTAGACAAGTTTAATTGGCCAAAAAAACACAAATATTTAATTCTGTCTTTATTATAAACTATGCACGACAATCCTAGACAAGCACAAACTGTAATATAAAACACTTGTAATTTCGGTTTTACATTTTAAAATGGTTAAAAATTCTGGGAATATAAATTTAATAAAGTCTTACCTATTAATTTAAACTCCTAATAAACGTATTCTAAAAAACTACTTTTTTAAAGTGAAACTTTATTTCCATCGCCCAAATTTTTTTGATCCATCTATCGCATGTTGCATTACAGCCGACCGCGAAGTGGGAGCAAAGCCAAAAGGCGAAAATTATTCACTGATTTAAATAGATATTGTGCTTATTTTTTAATATACGTCTATCATCCAAAGGATTGTATTTATTATGTATTCCATACTCTTATAGCAGAATAAAATTTAAATTTATAGTTGGATAAAGTCGTCTCAAATTTTGTACTAACTTTAACGTCCGTTTATCATCATATATAGGCTCCCATCGAAAATCAGCGCTGCAGTACTACTTACAGTATTGCAGATTTTTGCTGAATGGGTTCGCCAATTGTTGGACACCTATTTTTTCATTTTTAAAATGTTTTTTTTTTTCTGTCATAATTATTTGTGTAATTTAATTTAATTGTATGGTTGTTCCAACAATAAAGTATTTCTTTCTTTCTTTCTTTCTTTCTTTCTTTCTTTATAAAGCTATATAAGACAAGAGTCAAATATTTCTTTCCCATTATCATTCGCATTTCCCAATTTTAAGTAAAAAAATAAAAACACGATTTTAATACCCTAAATCGAATAACTTTTCGAACATTGTCAGTAAAATGCCTAAATCCAAAAAAAATTACACTTGCATCCTGGTTACATAAAACCATAACATATTTTTATTACCTGGGCATCATCATGAGTCGGTTCATATTCATCATCATCTTCATCTTCAGGAAGATCTTGTGCAATTAAGGCTGTCACTTCTGGCCTCGTCTTCACTGGTATGTGGTTAATTGGTGACAATTGTAAATCCCATGTTTTCCATGACGAAGCCCTTGGTGATACTTTCATCAATTCTCTGTAATTAGTATTTTTATAATAAAATATAATAGTCATAACGTTTTTTTTATGTCGTAGTAGGCAAACGGACAGGTGGGTCACCTGATGTTAAGTGATCATTACCGTCCATTGATACTTGCAACACCAGAGGAGTCGCAAGTGCGTTGTCAGCCTGTGTTGGGGGGGCCATAAGGGATTTCCCCACGTGGGGAGTCGCGGAATCCGTTCCGGCCCTGGGTTTGGGGGGGGGGGGGTGGGGGGGGGGGGGGGGGGGTTGGGGTGGGGGGGGGGGGGGGGGGGGGGGAAAGGAGATGGGTCTCCAGCGCTCTCACTGATCAAGCAAAACGCATTACAGCCATGTTATGATTTCATTACTATAATTTCCTTTATTAAAAGCTCAGGGGTATTAGCTTCAACTATTCTGCGACTGTTACAGCATCTGAATAAGCTACTACATATCCTTTGTTAGTTCAATTGACAGATACCTTATTTTAGATCTTGTGAGTTTAGCTGGCTTGTTCTCATTAGTATCCAGACCCATTTCCTCCTCTTCTCGAAGCTTGACAAGTGCCAGTACGTGATCATTTGTCACCACTTTCTGAAAACATTAAATTTTCCACATATCATTTCTTCACATTATAAATAAGCTTTTTCCTGCGATGTTACCTACAATTCCTGCTTCAAGTTTCATGTTATCTAACTGTGATCAAGGATATTCTTGAGAATTTTTAGAATAAATTCTTTGAAATCAATTTTATTGATTATATGATGTATACATATAATCCAAATATAATAATAATCATAAATACAGTGGTACAACAAAATAATCCCAAGGAGGGTTGATGTCAGGCAGGCGGCGATCGTAAAAATTAAGACAAATCATATACCACAACATGACAAACATGTTGTACCGAACCTACTTATGTGGGATAAGGGTAAGAAGAAGAAGAGACATATAATGGGAATATAAATATAAGGGATTTGTACTTATTACATTTTTGTAAAAAAAATTATAACAGGTGTCTAGGAATAGGTAATAAAATACATTTCAATCATTATTAGCAACATCTCTGTCTATCTGCCTGTTTGTTTGAACCTGCATCACTGCGAACTACGTTCATGATAAAACATCTTCAAGTAAATCATAAAGCATATCTTCATATAATATTTAGTTTTTGTTTTGTTTTGTTCATTAATATCTGTTTGGTCTATGAAAAGTTATTGTAATAAAATTACGATACAATGACGATGCGACTTAAGTACCAGAGAAAAGAAGATAGTAATCAGATTTAATACATTCAGATGACTTTATTAGTTACTGTTATGTACATTAGGTTCCATGTGAACGAAGTCATGCATTCATGCGCACAGCTAATAAAATAAATATGGGTAGAACATACCTTAAGAATTTTTCTAACACTGATTTCATCTAAATTATTTTTAACAGCAGATGCATGCAGATTTTTCTCTGTTTCAAGAATATTCTCCGGTAGTATATCTTCACCATCACTACTGCTAGCACTTTCAATACTAAAACAATGAATGCATAAAATATAATTAATTTTATATTTATATGAACAATTTTCTGGGTCATTATTAAAGCATAAAAATATAGCTTATGATGTAGCGCATCACTAGCAAGAAAAAAATTAATAGGATAAAATGTTTAGGTGTATCCACTTTCATGTTGAATGCTTAAAACTAGTTGGAGTTTATTATTACATATATATATAACATACATTTTATATATACAGAAGTAAATTGAAAAATACCAAAAACTTGCCATAAGTTGGTTTTCGTTCTGAAAATTTTAGAACAGTATCTTACTATTATATGCTGCAAATACCCAAAATAACAAAGTACACATTTTGCACTTTTTTAGATACAAAAAGTTATAATGTCACTAATAAGGAAGTGACTTATTTTTTTTTTTTTTCGAACTGAGTATGCTATTTACCAAGCAAAGTCTTAACAGCTTCACCGGACTACTAAGGCGAGCACTTAAGGCACTCAGCTAATTTTATTTTGACAACTAGCTCAAGGGTGCGCGGCACACCTCGGCTTTGGCTGTTGCCTGATACATGCAATTCGTAAGAGTGTCGCCTCAGAATGGTTACACCTGTTCGACTAATACTTGGTTCGGTTACGTGTCTAGTGTCAGGGTAAGGTCCTTATGAAAGAAACCATTTATAAAATCATATAGAAAAGGGAAAATTTTTAGGGTAAAAACTGTCCTTATTAGAAAGGGAATGAGTGATACAATTGTATTCATATTACGCTATTTATGGGTGCAAGGTTCAATTAATTCGTGGAACAGTGCAGCAGTCAAAAAAGTTCTCACTCCTTAGCACCACCCAGAGAGCACGCACCGGAGGGTGAGAGGTAAAACTTCCTGTGGTCACGAGTAATTTAGGCCCTACTGGCACAATGATAATCAGTTATTCAGTTGATATATTATTGAATTACATTGATGTACAATGAAGGGAAGATATGGCCTCCTTACTCCATTAGTACACCCATCCAAAAATAAGGTGGACAGCTACAAGGAATATAAATATTATTAAAGGTCCAAAAAACTTTGTTAGATATATAGTATGTCTTCTTATATTTTAGTTGAATAAATTATTTTGTAAAGAAAATGAAATAAAAAAAGTTAAAGGCTAATAATGTATTTAGACATTTCTGAGCTTAAGTCAGATTCAATGGATGCTTCTATTGTATCATATGTATCAATTTTTTAATTATAGAAATGATATTATTGTATATTGTGTAACTTCATATTAAACTATTAAGGGTGTGTACTCTACACACCCTTCTGCCAGCTTATAAATTTACCTTATGTAGAAGATACACAGCCTAATAAATAGATATGCATGTATTTTGTTATAATTTTTTTCCCATAGTTATATATGAAAATAAGCTAATGAACTAAAAGTTATCATTTTTTAATAAAAATGTCTATATAAATATATATATTATTGTTATTTACCACTTTCGTTTCATATTCTTATATAGCGGTTTATTCTTAGATACACATTTTTCGACGACGCCTATACACTCCTTATCTTGTGTTTTAAGTTCATCATTAGATTTATCCATTCCTTTGTTTCATTTATTACAAGTAACAAATTAAATCCCAATTATCAATTTCAAACGACAGTTTTACACCATATCTCTCAACTCAACCTATTTGGACTATAGGTGCACAGAGTACTGTATAGGTGGAACACAGTAATATTAATCTGTGACAATAACCAATTATAACCACAGAATTAAAAACATAGCCTATACCAGATAAAATTTGACAAATATTTTTTAGTGGTAGGCAACACAAGTACCTTTTCATGTGTTTATTCAAATTTAACTCAACGTATAAATATTTTTATCAACCACTGTCTCGGTTTATTTATAAGAGTAATTCAAAGTAAATTACATCAAATTTGGCAATAAAATGTTTAAAATAACTTTTATTTAAATGCTACATAGTTATTAAAAAGTGATAGTTTTAATATGAATAATAAATAGAATTGCATGTGATGCATTGAAACTGAATCTCTTCTTTTGGCTCCGCAGAAGCACTTGCCAGTGTCAATATTTTGTTTCAATGAAGATTACAACATTTTTTACACAATTAGTGTCGTGTGAATAATTTCAATGTCAAAGTTCCAACAAGATGGTGGTTCTCTTGTTAGAACTTTCCAGGTAGTTTTTGTAGCATCTCAGAATTCATAGTCCGTGGTATTATTTTCCATTCACTTCACTTATGCACAATAACCGAATTGTATTACAAAAACACTACCAATTTTACAAAATATAGAGACAAATAACACAAGAATATGAATAAAATATAAAAACCACAACATGACAGACCAATATCCCGCCAAAAACTCCAAACTGAATATCAAGTACAATGTAGTAAGCTAACACCGGGAGTAATTGAACATTTAACGCTGAAACTTGTTGTAATAACGTATAGTTGTAACACAAATTGTTTTACGATGTGGATCCAATAATATTTAATAAAGAATTGCGACATTCTAAAGTCAAAATATTAGAAATGATGCAGTTTTTAACGCATCTGTTTATTTGAGCGGGCCGTTTAGCGTTACTACTTTTTATAAATTTGCAAATAACAAAAAATGGTAGAGTGAATAAATAGCTTGATATTTGATATATATTTTACTTTTCTTTAATTATACGTCTACCTATTCAGCATATAACATTGTATAAAATTAACTGTTTTTAAAGAACTAATACAATATACATTTTGTAACTTGGTTTTGGTCGATTGCCCTCGACACAGAATTTTTTTCCCTCGACACAGGATTTGTTTCCTAGCAGGATCTAGCGGACGCGCGTTTCGGGATGTATACCTACCGTAGGCGCCGTCCGCCCGGTCCTGCGGGAATGGATTGGGAGGAAGTTGGGCTCCCTGACATTCCCACTAGTGCAGGTAACTCACCGGACACGGTTGTTTCGGGTGGTACCTGCACCGGATCGCTCACAGGGAGCAGACCACCACCTGCCACGAGTGCGGCGCTGACGAGGACACCGCGCAGCTCACTCTGTCTGAGTGTGCTGCGTGGGAGGGACAGCGTCGCATTCTGGCAGCAGCGGTAGGTGGAATTTATCGCTGCCGAGTGTGGTTTCGACCCTGCCCGGCAGCAAACAGGCGTGGCGAGCAATGGCCTCCTTCTGCGAGATGACCTCGCAAGGTAGACCTCTAAGTGGCCCTCTCCGCCAACGGAGGACCGGCGGGAGGAGGCGGCGCTTTCCCCAACTCTTCCTGCCACCGGGGAGCCCATCTCCTCATTGCACAGGTCCGGCGGACGAGAAGACGCAGCTGGTATGTACCCAGTCTGCCTTTCTATAGTTAGGAGCCCGGCAGTCACCTTCCGCCGGGCGGACCGTTAGGACGGCTCTACAAGGTATTAGCTAAGTTCGATCCTTTGCCGCCCCAACAATTACGGTCTGACGGTATACCGTGGGGTTTCGGTCCGTGAGAGTCGGACATAACCCACCCTCTCCCCCGGGAGGGTGCTGTTTCCATAAGGGATTTCCCCGTTAAAAAAAAAAGGATTTGTTACCTGGTTTTATTACCCGCGATATCGTTTATTCATTTGTAAATGGGGTTTGGTCACAAATTGGCCATGTTACCCCAATGATTACCAACAAAATAAAATAAGCCAAAATATAAAATAATCAATAATTTACCGGTTTTTAATGACATAACCAGCCTGTAAAGTATTCTTACTTCCTCGGATGTCGGGAAAGCAAGAATGGCATTACATAATACCACAGATCGTAATGACTCATTCATTTTATTTTCCAGTTCTTAGGGCTTGGTTACGTATGCATTCAGTCATTGTGTGGTACACATCTTCTACAATATTACATATATCACAATTAGGTTAAGACTTCAATTACATTAAATGTAAAAAAATATTCAGTGGAATGTGCTCTGGACGGAGTCAAAAGGGAGTACTTAATTCAGTTCGACTAATTTTAATTTTTTCAAACCAGGTATAGCGTAGCGCCGTGTACGAATATACGGCGGTAAGAAAGAGTATCGGGGATATTGAGGCCAAGAGAAGGGAGGGCCGGGAGGAGGCGAAGGAACGATGGAGGCGGGATCTGGCGGACGAGCGGTATGGACGTTACACTGTTGACGCCGTCCGCCCTGTCCTGCCGGATTGGATAGGGAGACGTTGGGGCTCCCTGTCGTTCAGACTTGTGCAGGTACTCACCGGGCATTATTGCTTCGGGTGGTACTTGCACCAGATCGCTCGTAGGGAGCCAACCGCCGCATGCCATGAATGCGGCGCTGCGGAGGATACCGCGCAACACACTCTATCTGAGTGCGCTGCGTGGGAGGGACAGCGCCGCATTCTAACTGTGGCGGTAGGGTTGGATTTGTCGCTGCCGAGTGTGGTTTCGGCCATGCTCGGCAGCGAAGAGGCTTGGAATGCGATGGCCTCCTTCTGCGAGATGACGTCATCTCGCAGAAAGAGGCGGCGGACAGGGTACGCGAAAATAACCCCCTGAGTGGCCCTCTCCGACAAAGGAGGACCGGAGGGAGGACGCGACGATTTGCCATTCTCCTCCCTCCACCGTAGCCGGACCTGAGGGGATGGGCCGGGGGGCCCATATCCTCATTGCACAGGTCCGGTAGACGAGGGGAAGCAGCTGGTGTGTGCCCGGTCTGTCTCCCTATTAGGATGGAGCCCGGCGGCCACCTTCCGCAGGGCAGACCGTTGGGGCGGCTATCCAAGGGGAATAGCGTAGATCGATCCCTTGCCGCCCCAACAGTACGGTCGGATGGTACACCGTGGGGTCTTAGTCCGTGCAAATCGGACATAACCCATCCTCTCCCCTCGAGAGGGTGGCGTATCCATAAGGGATTTCCCCACGTTAATAAAAAAAAAAAAGTTATAGCGTAGCAAGGTAGATTGCAAGGTGTTGTACCATATACCTTTGGAACTTGGCTTGCAGTTTATTTTTAAAACAAAACCGTTTTCTTAGCTCTCCAACAACGCATGACAACTAGAATCTTAATTCAAAGGAACTGAAAAAAAAATCGATGCAGTCATAAGGACTGCCAACAGAAGTGAAATCCAAAACAATGGGATGGCATTCCAGATAATAATTATATATATTTTTATACAGGTTATTACTTCTACTACACTTAAAAATTATATAAATAACGCACGGAAGTATATCTATGTACATATATACACAGTATACATATAGGTCACGGGAAGCGTACAGTGACGATTTGCACGCTTTTTGTTCACCCAAAAAAGTGGACAATGCTTTTTTTCCGTACTGACTACGCTATTGACCTAGCAAGGTCTTAACAGCTTTACCGGTCTACTAAGGCGAGCGCTTAAGGCACTCAGCCGATTTTATTTGACAACTAGCTCAAGGGTGCACGGCACACCTCGGCTTGGGCTGTTGCCTGATACATGCAATTCGCGACCTATTTGAGCAAACCTAAGCTAAGTTATTGAAACATATATGTGTACCAGGCATACGTACCTCAACAACTCTTATATATATTTCGTATCAGACAATTTTCTAGACTCTTTTAGTTTGATAAGGGAATAGAGTAAAACCCTTCCACTTTCATGTGTGTGTGTGGAGGTTACATGTGTGATGTTGTCGCAGTGATGTAAGATTTTGTGTCACTGGATCGCGCGAGCAGCGCACTCAAGGGCTCCACGCCGAAGGAACGGACCTAGACTTGAGCCGCTAAGTGGACAATGCGCCTGAAAAGTTTTCACTTAAAAAATGTAATGTAACAATGTAATTTATTAATATTGTAGTTGAATTGTGAACATAAATGTTGAAAGATATCCTCACAATACCATCGAAAAGTAAAAAAAACTAATGTATATATTTCTTTGAAATAGTAGGGATTGGTGCAGAATAGAGCTTGTATTTGTTAGACAAAACAAAACAAATTAGACTAATTGTATAAATCTTATTTTCAAGTAAATACATTTTTTTTAAATATAACATAGGAGGCAATGAACAGGTGGATCGCCTTATGTTAAGTGATCAACGCCGTCCATATACACTAGCAACACCGGAGGAGTAGCAAATGCATAGCCGTACTTTTAAACTATATATAAATTTAACAATTAATCATAAATAAAATTTTCTACATGTATTTTTTTAAAGTTTTAACTGCATGCTATTACGAATAAATTATGTCATTACTGTATTTTCCAGACGTTTTAATTGTGGGAAATGAAGATAATTGTCTGATTGTACATCAAAAAAGACAAAGTTTTATTAATACTCATTTATAGAAATAATTTATTTTATAGCAAGTCCTGGGCTTTTTCATTAAATTCAGCCAACAATTGTTTCATGTCACTGTATCCAGCTATATCCTGTGCTTTTTGCAATGGTAACCATTTTAAATCTTGATGCTCATCAGACAATAATACTGACTTGTGAGGATCTTTTAATTTTGCCAGCCAATATACAACTGTCTTCGGTTTTCCTTTTACTTCATAATCTAGAGTTTTTGAAATATCCTTATATATCTAAAATAATAAATGAACACACACAATATTACCAATACACACAGATATTCATACAGTTGGGGGTGTAAGGGGTGTCAAATAACATCTAAGACTTAAGACATCCAAGCTAACCTCACCTGCATGGGGTGCACCCTGCTGAATAACGAAGGAGGCAATAGCATAAGCACCTCGCTTTCAGCCTACAGGGTTTTACAGCCTAACTGGGTCGCAAATACCATGCATATGGCGAAAAAGCCAGTCATAGTGATTCGCTTTTGTGGGTCACGTTTCGGGATCAGCCTGTGCATATCCAGCTTTTCGCAGACCGGCATGACAGCGGCGACCAGTGATGGATAGTGTGTTACTCAGTGGTCGCCATTGTTTTTGGATTGTACTGTGCTTACCATCAGGCACAGCGCAGTAATTTTGCCATGCTACAATAAAAAATATGAAATGACGGTCTCCGGGTGTGACATATTGACATGTCCTAGCGAAATAATACGCACCCCGTACATGTTGCATAATTTGAACAAGAACTCCCCGGTTAACAAGTTAAAGCTATTATGAGTTAGCAACCTGTTATCTGAGAGAAATAAATTTTACAATCTAATATAAATTTAATTTTATACAAAACTAGTGAGCCTGGTGAATGTTGTACTGCCCTGATAATAAAAAAAAGTTGACAAATTATATACCCAAACCTTTCTCATGAATCACTTTATCTACTGGCGAAAACTGCATGAAAATCAAGTCAGTAGCTTTTAAATTTATTGTGAACAGACAGACAGATGTGGCAGAGGGCTTTGTTTTGAAATATGTAGTGATTATAATCAAAAAAGGGTTACTGTAAATTTTCTTGTTTATAAAATTTGTATCATATTACTTCTAAGTCATATTCTGATAATCCTGCCTCTTCTTTAGTTTCTCTTAATGCTGTTAGCCAATCAGATTCTCCTGGATCCACATGACCTGGATTAAAAAAAAAGTATTTAATTATTATAAATTCAAGGATTAAAATATTACAATTTTTGTTCTAGGTTAATTAGATGATTTAATAATACCTAAAACTTATTGTATGATTGAGCTGATCATGTTTCTTAACATATTTTTGGATTACACATGTACATTTTTTTTTTCCAACTGACTAAGCTATTGTCCAAGCGAGGTCTTAACAGCTTCACCAGACTAAGTTACACATGTACATATTTTTCAATGATTTTGTTTTATTCTCACTTGTTGATATAGATAATATTTAAATTAATTTATTACTATTACTACATCATATACCTTAATTAATAATGGCATTATACTTTCTGTCTACTGTAGGAGATGTGATGCGATGTTAGTAATTAAATAGGTCACAACAATCTATAACTATACAAATTACAGTTAGATTACTGCTGAGATAATACTCGCTCTTACAAGAAAAAAGTAGAAAATTATAAGTTTATTATTTATATTATTAGATAGATATTATTATTATTAGATTATACCTTGTAGTGTACTGATGTAAAAAGTATATAGTTATTTTATTATTATTAAATATGTATTAGTCTATGCATAAAATGATTCGAAAAGTGTTGACGGTTCGATTATTCACAAGTATTCTAATAGTTGGCAGTTTATATAATTTTAATAAAGTTTGCTGCATTCAAATATACTATATTATTTTAAATGTTGTACCAAATAATAATAAAATAGAAAGACATATTTTTTACAAAGAGCCTACATTTATTTCTTTATATTATACATATTTGTATTATCTTTCAGAATAAATTAGTCTTTACCTTTTGGGGGTGTCCAATGATGTTCACCATAAGAAGTTTGCAATAATAAAAATTGTACAGCTTGATTATAGTTTCTAAAAACAACTAAACCTGCGGCGCGTGTAGGCGACATTTTCTTCTTATTCCATCGATCCTGTCGTTCTATGGCAATGAATGATTTAATTTAGCCGTTTATATAAGATACTCTGTTATTGGCTACAGTTTGACACTTTGATAATAAGAATCAAATAGATAAGAACTAGGGATGTTAAAAAATTTGATTAAGGAAATAAATCTATCCAATAAAATAAAAATCGATTTTTGTACGCGATTATAAGATCAAAAATATTTGTATGATAATTAATTTAAGTAAAAAAAAAACGTATTTTTTTCTATAATATAAAAATGTACATGCTTTTCATATTCCAATAATAAAATTAAGATATAAATATTAACGACCAAATAAAATGATATGAAAAAAATAAATAAAACAAAACTAAAAATCACAATGTACCCTACTGGGTCGCTACCACCATATATTTGGCGAAAAAGCCCGTCATAGTGATTCGCTTCTGCGGGTCACGTTTCGGGATCAGCCTGTGTATATTCAGTTATTCGCAGGCCGGCATGACAGCGGCGAGCGGCGATGAGATAGTGTATTACTCCGTGATCACCATTGTTTTTGGATTGTACTGTGCTTACCATCAGGCGTAGTGCAGTCACTTTGCCGTGCTACAATAAAAAAAGTGAATATTCCTTTGAACTTTGAAGGTAAGGTATAATAAAACCAAATACCATTATTGATACAAATTTTCAGTACCATTAAATATTTTAGTCCGTAGTCCGGTAGTCCGGTGAAGCTGTGAAGTTGTGAAGACCCTGCCGGGTCAATAGCGTAGTCAGTTCGAGAAAAAAAAATTAAATATTTTATTATAATAAAAATTAAATTATGAGCATCCTAACAGAATGACATCCTTATTGTCTCAATAAAACAAATCTTTCTTAATCTTCACCTCATAAAAAATAATTTAGGTTTTTTATTCGCCTTCGGACGTAGTGGAATATCCGTAATGCTTGAACGTATTTTCAAGGGACTTTCACTGGAAGATAACTCACCTTATAAGAAGTAACTTAGACTATTTTATTTTGTTTCTCAAGACTTCGTCCGCAATATCCTACTATCTCCTAATTGATTGGACCGACTTTCACGGCACTGGGCATCTATTTAGGTGATTCGATAATTGCAATTGATCGTATTTTATAGTGCTTGCTATAAGGAATATCACAAAGCCTTTCACTGGGCATCTATTTAGGTGATTCGATAATTGCAATTGATCGTATTTTATAGTGCTTGCTATAAGGAATATCACAAAGCCTTTCACTGGGCATCTATTTAGGTGATTCGATAATTGCAATTGATCGTATTTTATAGTGCTTGCTATAAGGAATATCACAAAGCCTTTCACTGGGCATCTATTTAGGTGATTCGATAATTGCAATTGATCGTATTTTATAGTGCTTGCTATAAGGAATATCACAAAGCCTTTCACTGGGCATCTATTTAGGTGATTCGATAATTGCAATTGATCGTATTTTATAGTGCTTGCTATAAGGAATATCACAAAGCCTTTCACTGGGCATCTATTTAGGTGATTCGATAATTGCAATTGATCGTATTTTATAGTGCTTGCTATAAGGAATATCACAAAGCCTTTCACTGGGCATCTATTTAGGTGATTCGATAATTGCAATTGATCGTATTTTATAGTGCTTGCTATAAGGAATATCACAAAGCCTTTCACTGGGCATCTATTTAGGTGATTCGATAATTGCAATTGATCGTATTTTATAGTGCTTGCTATAAGGAATATCACAAAGCCTTTCACTGGGCATCTATTTAGGTGATTCGATAATTGCAATTGATCGTATTTTATAGTGCTTGCTATAAGGAATATCACAAAGCCTTTCACTGGGCATCTATTTAGGTGATTCGATAATTGCAATTGATCGTATTTTATAGTGCTTGCTATAAGGAATATCACAAAGCCTTTCACTGGGCATCTATTTAGGTGATTCGATAATTGCAATTGATCGTATTTTATAGTGCTTGCTATAAGGAATATCACAAAGCCTTTCACTGGGCATCTATTTAGGTGATTCGATAATTGCAATTGATCGTATTTTATAGTGCTTGCTATAAGGAATATCACAAAGCCTTTCACTGGGCATCTATTTAGGTGATTCGATAATTGCAATTGATCGTATTTTATAGTGCTTGCTATAAGGAATATCACAAAGCCTTTCACTGGGCATCTATTTAGGTGATTCGATAATTGCAATTGATCGTATTTTATAGTGCTTGCTATAAGGAATATCACAAAGCCTTTCACTGGGCATCTATTTAGGTGATTCGATAATTGCAATTGATCGTATTTTATAGTGCTTGCTATAAGGAATATCACAAAGCCTTTCACTGGGCATCTATTTAGGTGATTCGATAATTGCAATTGATCGTATTTTATAGTGCTTGCTATAAGGAATATCACAAAGCCTTTCACTGGGCATCTATTTATGTGATTCGATAATTGCAATTGATCGTATTTTATAGTGCTTGCTATAAGGAATATCACAAAGCCTTTTACTGGGCATCTATTTATGTGATTCGATAATTGCAATTGATTGTATACTAGTAGTAGTAGTAGATCGCTTGGTTAGTTATCACAAAATCTTTCATTCGGATAAATCCGAATTGATGTATCATAACGTTTGAAAATGATTTAAAAGATGTGTTACAAAAGTTATACTAACCCTGTGTTAACCAAATCCCCGATGTAGATTGTTTCAGCAGCGGAACCGTTGGCTCTAGCCCAGTCATAGTAGTTATCCGCTCTACTGGCTTCCAGGGAAGTTTTGTTCATAACCATAGAGTATTTAAATAGGTCAATTGCGCGATTATGATTGCATATGTCTAAGAAGAAAACCACAAAGTTAGCTTGTATTTTAGTATGTGCACTATTTTTCAGAAATTACACGATTGATTATTTACTATAGTATTCTAAACACGTACGATAAGGTTTTGTGTATATATATATGTAAAGTATGAGGACTTAATTTTTAATTTACAAAAAAGGTTTCTGTTTGTCAAAATCGTCTGCGGAAAAAAAAACTTCACCCCTTTTTAAGCGAAATGCGCGAACGGATGGTCGTGAAATTTGGTATAGCTAAAATTTATATGGAGAAGAAGCGCAGAAAGTTTTATTTTTTGTATAAAATGCATTACAAGTATATTAAATTAATTAAAATATTCAATAGTCACACTACTGCTTGAATTTTACAAAACATATACACACATGTTAAGAAAAAGACATTTATACATCTGCCATTTTACGTTCCAATTACATTTTCAATATTTTTAACATGACTGACGTTGCATGGCTTACATTCTCTTTCAAATCAACTGGTCAAATTGTAGGTTAATTTTATAATAATATAGTATGTAAATCCATGACATAGATCTCCGCGGTTACAGTGATGCAGTTCAACCTGATGTAGCCATTATATTTAGTTACAGTTGGTGATGAATTTTGAACAAAAATGAATTCATTTTCAAAAATTAATGGTAGTGTTAACACAACAATGCAAGCACTGTTATTTCACGTCGGTTTTCTGCGAGAGGGTGGTACTATCTTGGCGAGCCCACCCGTTCATACTGAAACCTAGGGTGACTCTACCACCTACAAAACACTTTGTGTAGCCATTACTGCATATTTCTATTTCTCATAATGTACAACAGACTACATTTTATTCAATATCCCCCAGAAATACCACCCACCCATGGTGTCCTGTAAAATTAAATGAAAAACGAGTCTTGAGTTGCGATAAATTTCCTTACTACCTTATGTAACTAATTTTCATTTTAGTTTTTTAATGTATCTAATTAAAAAAAAGTGGCAAATAACTGAGTAGCCATGTTGAAAACTTTTGATTATAGTAGTATACCCTTTGACAAAATAACCCTAATAAAGATCAAACTTTAAAAAATCAATGAACGATGGTCGGAAGTCGACCACTGGGCGCCCATTAGTAATTTTTATTATATATGATATTTGGTTTCTTTATTCCTTACCTTGAAAGTCCAAATGAATATCCGCTGTGTTTTTTAGTTTTAAATTGATTTTTTTTTTATTCATAGAATTTTATTTCATTGTTAATCTGAAAAATAGTTAATATGAATATCTTAGTTTTATTATTGGAACATGAAAAGTATGTAGATTTTTATATAATAGAAAAAAAATAGATTTATTCGCAAAAATCGATTACGTATATATATCAAAATAAATTAATGAGAAATCGATTAATATTTAAAAAGGAAAAATTGATTATTTTCCATTAATGTCACATCCCTAAGAAGAACATAATTACAAGAGGGCTAGAGGTGTGTTTATTGATTGAAGGTTTACGATATTGCGAATATAAATAATTCAATTATAGGATGTTTACTCGACAATGATACCATACCACAGACTTACGGGTTTATTTCAGAAACAAAGCAGTCAATCGAAGTCGAGAAAACTGTAAAATATGGTTACAATTTTGTGTTCGTTATTAATTCAAACAAGGTTTTTAATTCGCATTTAAAAAAGATCAGTACAAAGACTAGTTGTTTTCTAATTATATATAACCTTTTACGGTCTGACAGCTAAAACACTCCCCAAATTTTGATGCTCTGACAAATGCGCAAGTATTTCACTCAGCTATAGAAAGCGCTGCTCAAATGAAATTGATTCACATGAGTTATTTGTTTGCTCGGAGGTACCAGTAAGACAATTCCATGAAATCTCTTAGGAAGTATAATGTACAGTAGTCTCCAGAGTTGTATAATATTACCTATAAGTATGTATTTGATTATTGTGGCCAACTCTATATCATCTCTGTAGCGTTTTTATTTCAGCAAACTAACAAGTTATAACCAAATGCGAATAAAATATATTTATTTGTAATAAGAAATATGGAGAATTATAAAAAAATAAGTTGTTTTGGTCCTAATTTTGTTTTTGTAAAAGCTTTTTATATTCCATGTTTTTACCTCTTAGTATCGAGTATATACGAAGACATTGAAATATATTGGAAATATTAATGGATTTGTAGATATATCTTTTAATATCGATGTTTTTTCACATACATCCCTAATGAGGAAACCTGTTGAGTTCCAGTTTGTCAATTTATGTATTCAAGAATATAGCTAGCAAGGTAGGCTATTCCATGAAAGATTAAATTATTTTTTAATTAAAACTTCTTTTCTTGACTTCGGGAGTAAGCTGGTGAATGCGTGACAAGAGCGTTACGAAAAGTGTCATCGGGCGAAGCAAACGGAAGTTGAGAGGGAGATATAAGTTAGTGAAGATAGAAAGAGAGAGAGTTACGTTTCTTATTATCAATGAAAACTCATAATACTTATATTTAAATATTTGTAAAAAATTATAATACGTATATACATGTATGTATTATACATATATGCATACATATAGATGGAGCTAAAGAAGTTTTTTTTCAGTCGTATGGTTTAAAGCACACTTGGTTTTTCCTTATTTTAACCTCGATCATAATTTTTCGACAGCATAGGTTCTACCTACAACTTTTATTACTAATTACCAATTTGAATTAAAACGATAATACTTACTTTTATAATCACGGAACAAAACATAGAGCTTTTCTTCCATGGTCATAACAAATATTCTTTCTTTCTGATAATTCAGTACATAGATAATACTATGTCAATAGAGAAGCAACTTTCCATAAAATTATGAAACAGTTTATACAGACTGCTCGCAGCTTTGTTACACTATGTAAATTCATCCATTCCATTTATTGTTTTTAATATCTACTATAAATAATTAAGCCATACTATAAACTGCTACGTACTTATACAATCAATATTACAAGTAAATATTTTTAACCGATTTGTGGATATGTCCAGCAACTACGATTATTTTTGTTTTTATTTTTACGAATTAATGTATATTTCCGTAATGATCCTAAGAGATCTATGGGATATTTCTATTTTTCAAATGGTAACTTTTCCGTACCTATTCTATATTAATATTTTAAAAATAATTCGTCGTTTGAGTGTAAATAATTAAAGTTACTTTTAAAATAAAATTATTAATATTATGCATATGTAGTTAATAACTTTGAATTTAGTACTATAGTTTTATTAAATTATACAAAAAATTAAGTTACATGCAACTCCAAGTAGGTTACATCTCTATCTACGTATTGCCACCTGACATTAGCTAAGACCGTTGAAAAAAAAATTGTATTTCAAACTGCAACGGTGAATATTTATGTTGTAACAAACTGTTATTGAAATTATTTGTATTTTAATTTTCACTTATACGTTAACGACTTAATTGTAAACAAACTGAAACTATTGGTTCTCGATCACAGTGGCCTCAAAACATGATCAAGAAATGGAAAAATATTTTACTAAACTGGGTAAGTGACAGGTGTACAACAGATGTGTGAAAACAAAAAATCTTCTTCCCTTATTTTTCCGTTACTTCCGAATTTCTTCAATTATTTTTATTTTACAGATCAACTGTTACTTTAATGAGAGCGATAAAAATGAAGACAGTGTACAATTAGAATCTCTTCATATTATAATTTCTCATTTGCGAGAAAGTTTTAGTTTGGACGAGTCAAAATCTTCTATTCTAGGAGCTCGTACTGTTGAAGAGTTTCTGCTAGAAAAGTATCCAGAATTTAAATTTGACAACGGTACGGTTGAGGCGCGTGATGAAAATGAAGTTTGCATTGCGGCCTCTTTGTTACTGTTTTTTGTGTGCGTAAATTCAAAGGAGGTTGATATAAAAAATGCCATGTGTAGTAGATTGAGTAGAGAAGATCAAGAGATCATATTAAAATTTAGTAAAAGCCTAATGGAGTGTTCTTCCATTTCCTTTAAGGATGTTCAAGCTGCTATTACAGGTAATTCTATTATTTTTTATGATTTATTGTTTTAGAATTTATTATGTTACGTTTTTATATATTGTGTATATCAAATATATTTTTAAATTTATGGAATAACTTAAATGAAGGTGGTACACCCATTTACACTTCTGCTTATGTATACTCATTGTTGTATGCTTTGCTTTAGTTATTACCAGTATGTTTATGGTTTTTTTTTTTTTTTGGATATTTATCATAAGAGAAACCTACAGAAAAATACAGAGAGTTGGAAAAGTATTTTGATACAGAAACATCAAAAATGTTCGCTAATCACAATGAAACTGAGAAAACCATTAAATAATTAATAATATATAATGAATTAAAAATTCAAAAGCTTAGTCATGACCTGGATAATACTACAAAATCTACTAGATATTATTTCACAACCTTGTTATTTTTTAAATAAAAGAACTTGTGATGAAGCCTAAGCAGGGCAGAGAAGGTAGAACAATTTCTAGCTGGATAGTGCTTCGATCAACAATAACTAGATATTGGTTGGGTGCGAAAATTATGTCTCCCTAAGGTGAGGGGAGTAGTTTGACAACTTTATTACTAGTTGTCAGGGTTGTAATTAGGTTGAACTTAAAACTGTTTTAAAACTTTTTTGCTCCCTTTCATAGTAAACAAATAGCTACACATAAATTACGTAGTTGACCGTCCGTAGGAGGTTTTTAAAAGAAAGGCAATTTTTAGTCCTTTACAAAACTTATAATATAATTAATTGATTACAATATATAACTTAAACTAAGGTGTGAACCTCCAAGCTCAAGCGATAGAGCGAGATTGTTGTTTTGTCATCGCTTGATTGTCCCACGAAGTGTTCATTTGACATGGTCAGCGATTTCCGATAATTCACATGGGAACTTGCACTGTAATCTGAGACCGTGTTATCTGGTTCTAGGTAGTAGAGTACGTTAGGTAGGTAGTCCAGTAGGTAACACATAAGTATATATTTACAGGGACAGCTTTTATTTTATAGGTGACCCTTTATCTAGTTATTGTTGATCGAAGGGATAGGGTGACTATTATCTTTAAGATTTTAATAATATTCTGCAATATATAGTATTATCATTCAAACTAATTACAGAGGCATGTGGCACTGATGTGGTTGCTGAATCCATAAGGTCTCAGACAGTGGTAGAAAATACCCCACCTGTACTCCGATCCCTGCATAGTGAAGTCAGAAGACTGCAAGCCGCCCTTGATGCAGAACAGTTTGATCGTAACTATTTGCAAGAGGAATTGGCTAGGACTAACTTACGTGTTGAAAAATTATGTAAGTTGGCAAAACATTAATTTTGTATCATATTTTTCACCTATACTAAGGTCTGGCTTTATTTGCCAATATATCTCAGTATTGTGTTTTGGTAAATGATTTTCTATTTTTGACAATCAAATCAATAATTTCATTACATTGTCTATATTGATCATATGAAGACTTTTTGGTTCATTAGTATTTGTGTAGTCAATATAGTGTAGATGGTCTTTTTATGTAAAAGTTATTTAGGCGCAACTAGAAGGTAACTGGATGACAATGCAACGTAAGTCCATTACTGCAATATGGCGTCACTTTTCTGTACCAACTGGTGTTTAAATATTTTTGATTTTGTCAATAAATTGATTATAAACAAATCGATGAAAACTTTGTGAAATAAAAACAATAATAATTAATAAAAATATTAAATTATTGTTTTAAAATGTATCAATGATAATAAATGTATATATTACTAGTGTTAGTATACCTTTTTAAATTCTCATATGATGTATTTATTTTGAATTTAATTGCCATCTCTTATAATGCCAAAGAAGTTTTACTTCAATCATGTGTTCACACTTTCTCATTCATTCTTTCAAAACATAAATCGTGTTTACACACTTTTTCTCATTCATTCATTTCAAAACATAAATCTAGTTCACACACTTTTTCTCATTCATTCATTTCAAAACTTAAATCTTCTTCACACACTTTTTCTCATTCATTCATTTGAAAACATAAATCTTGTTCACACACTTTTTCTCATTAATTCATTTCACAACATAAATCTTGTTTTATTTGTTTAATGTTACACATTTGATTTATTTCCTTCTATTTTATGTAAATTTCAAATATTTAGTGTTCATATAAGTAGGATATAGGAGTTAATTGAATGGTTTAATTTTGTGATTATTACCTGATTCTTATCATGTTATCCATGGAGTAGGAATAATGTAATTATGTAAAAGAAACATATTATATCAATATATTATGTTATTACTTATCTTTAATTTTACTTGTTACTTTTGAAAATTGTTTTATTATACACTATAATATGCATAGAATTAGTTTAGTTAACTTACAAAAAAATAAAAAATTATACTCCTTCACAAAAATGACTGCACAATACCTGATGGAAAATTCTGTATAGACCAAAAACAACATTGACTGTCTGTGTTAAATGCCATCAGCAGTTATCACCATCATGCAGAACTACAAAAGTTCCTGTTCACACTTCTTTCTTTTCTATCATTTTTGTCTAATATTTCAGTAAAAGATAAAGAACAATATAAATTGGATATTCTCGATTTAAAAGCAAAGTTATCAGAATGCTCGAAGCAAGATGAAGAAGCGTCCAATTCAGACACCGAGCCAAATCATACAGCTAAACTCCTAAGAGAGTTGCAAGAGATAGAGAGTCAATTCATTCATGCACAAGCCGAATTAAATGATGTTATCTCTGAAAGAGATATCTACAAGTCAAAGGTAAATTATGTCTCACAGTTTAACCCTTCATAGACAGTAATTATAAAATGTCACCAAAGTGGAGTTATTTGCTATTTACATTGTCTATCATTTCTTTTTATTATATGATACCTAGCCTCCTTAATAATTATGTTAGTATCAAATTATAGAAAAAACATCCTTACCGGGTAATAATTATTAATATTTTTACTAATTATTTTCTAATTGTTAATTTTTTAGATAGAAGAGTTAAAAAAAGATCGTGACAAATGGTTAGCGCTTAGTCAACAAGAGGCAGGACAAGTAACCAAGCTGGCGGAAGAGCTGGAAACAGAGAGGCACAATGTTATATCTCTGAAAGAGCTTGTTAGTGAGCTACAATTGCATAATAAACTCAACAGAGTAAACTCCAGCCTTTTGGAGTGTGATGATCCTGATACCAGCATACAATCTTTTCCTCATAACATATGTAATAACTATTTTAAAGCTATATCATACACTGTAGCACTTATTTGCTTGTTATAATTAGTTTTCTTCATTTCATAAAATGTTTGTTATTTTTTATAGCTGTTTGTAGTGAGGCTTGTACTAATGTTATTGAGCTACAGTTGGGAGAAGAAAGGGCCAAGATTATTGTCTTAGAAGAACAAATTCAAACATTACAGGTAAGAGTGAATGTCATATAATTATCTGTATACTTTAAATTCCTAATCATAAAACAGTATAAGGTTATATGTTTTCTTATTCTTCAAACTTTTGTATAGGATCAAATAAAGGATTTGAACGAAAAATATCTTAGTGATAAACAGACTTACGAAACTATTTTAAATGAAAGAGAAACCGACATTTTTAATCTCAAACATCGCATTAACGAAGAAATAGAAGAGAAGTCCAATTTAAAGGTTTATTTCAGCAATGAAGTGACTGTACTAAACAATGAAGTTAATGAATTAGAGCAAAGGTTAAAAGGTAATAATGAAAACTCGAGGGCTATAATTGAAAGAAAAATGCAAGAAATTAAAATATTACAGGAGGAAAAACTGTCATTGCTAGAAAGTTTAACTGCGGAAACTACCAAAAATGAAAACATAGTCAAAAGTTTGAAAGAAGAAATAGATATGGAAAGAAGGATGAAAGCAAACATAAAGGATGGATATGAAAATCAAATAATGAAATTGAATGAAAAAATGTTAAACAGGAATAATGAATTGGTTGAATTGCAGAACAATATTTTGGAAAAGAGTGAAATTATGGAATCACTGTACTTAGATTTACGAAAAGAAAAAGAATTGAGGGAAGAAATTTCACACAAGTATCATAGTAATTTCCAACAACTAAATGAGCAGAAAATAGTCACTGAACAATATTTACAACAAAGATCTAATGAAGTTGCAGAACTAAAGATAATAACAGAGCAAAAAATAACATTAATTAATGATTTACAGAAAGAAATAAGTAGTCTTAAATCGTCATTGTCCAATACGAAAGAAAAATCTAATGACTTGGAAGAAACAAAGCAAAAATTACTGATTGAACTTCATAATCAAGATATTAAATTTAAAGAAATCCAGAAAGATATTGACAATGTAAGAATTATATTCAGTGAAGAGAAAGAAAAGCTAACTCACGATTTAGATGAAAAAAATGCAACGATTAATGCACTCAAAGAACAATTGCAAGATGAGATTCATTACAAAATCAGTTGCCAAAACGAACTGTTACATTTACAGAAGATTAACACTGAACTTTCAGAAGACTTGAAAGTAGCTCACACAGAGGTGTCTGTGTTGACAGCTGCAGTACAGAAAAAAGAAGACACTATTAAAGAAATGGATATATATATACAAAAAGAAAAAGAAAGTAATGCAAAGTTAGTAGTTGATTGTGAGAGACTCAATGAATATCTGAATAATGCAACTGAAGATATGAATCAAAAAGAAATTGAACTCAAGTTATTAAGTGATAAATATGAAAACTCTATGAAAGATTTGCAAGAACAGCTTCATCGCAAAGAAGACATTATAGAAATTGGTAATGAAAAATTAAAAACTTTAATGACAGAAAATCAATCACTGCAAGAAATAAATAATTCAATCAGTAACGAAAAACTTATTATGAAGAAAGAGATTGCAGAAAAAGAAGAAAAGATTTTGCAATTAGAAACCGATAGAGAACATATGTTATGTGTTGTGCAACAAGACAAATTAGGTATGTCGATATTTATTATTTTCTTTTTTTTTTTTAATATAATATCATCAAACAGATGTGCACCTGATGTTAAGTGATCACCATCGTCCATAAACACTTGCAACACCAAAGGAGTCGCAAGTACGTTGCCAGCCTGTGTTTGGGGGGAGGGGTTGGAAGTGGGCCTCCAGCGCTCTCACAGACCGAACGAAACGCAACGATGCAAGCACTTCACGTGAGAGGGTGGTACTACCCCGAGTGAGCCGACCCATTCATGCTGAAATCAGTAATAGCTTCAGCGTGGCTCTACCACCTTAAAAAGTTTAGTGCTTATTTCCTATTTAATTCCTTTAGTGCTGTTTATTTTGATAATACTTAGCGTTATTTACTATATAATTATGATTAAGATAGAATATTGAACTAATTTACATGGTAAACTAATGAGTATGAATAAAAAAAAAATAAACCATCTATAACTGATTAAGTACAATTAATTTCAGGTTTAGAAGAAAAACTAATGCAAATTAATAAAAAATACAGAGAGTTGGAAAAGTGTTTTGATACAGAAACATCGAAAATTATTGCTAAACTCAATGAAACTGAGAAAACGATTAAAGAATTAAGTACAAATTCAAAAAATACCATAAGAAATAAGGAGTTGAAAATTCAGAAGCTTAGTCTTGACCTGGATAATACTACAAAAAGCGTACAAAATCTACAAGATATTGTTTCACGAACTGAAAGAGAGAAAGAAGCTCTAGTTGTGAAGCTGAATGAAGAGGTATATTATAAAAATAACTTTGAAAAAGAGTATCAGAATCAATGTCTTCTATTTAATCAGGTCACTTTTCAATTGAATGAAGAAGTGGGTCAAAAGAACAAAGAGTTAAATGAATTAAAAACCAAACTTGCATCTTCTGTTCAGATGACGCAAGAAAAGAGTGAAGGTAATATTTTTGTGCAATTTAATTTTCAATGCCTCATAATTACTAGTGTAATAGGTAATAGAATTTTTGGCTTAGTTGAATTTTAGTAGTGGCTTTCCTATGATAAGTTTTAACCTTTTTTAAATTCAGTTACTACTTATAAACTATTGTTTTTTTTATATAGAGATACAAGTACTCAAAAATCAGATGTTCTGTGAGCTAAATGCATCAAGAGATCTGGTATTGCAAAAAACTATAGAGATAAAGGAAATTACAAATAAACTCATTGATGTTGAATCATTAAAATCTGAAGTAGAACAGAAGCTGCAACAAGAAAAGGACAGAAGTTCCCAAGCTTTAGAGGTGTTAAGAAAGGAGAATAAACATTTACATTCTATTATTGAAGAAGAAAATAGTAAACATGAAGTGCTATTAATAGAGAAAGACAAAATTATAGATTCTATTGAGCAAAAAGTAAAGAATAGTACAATTGAGTTAGAGTCTTTAAGGAAAAGCTATGAAGCTTTAACTTTGACTGTGGAGAAGTACACATTAGAATCACAGGAAAAACAAGACAAAATTGATAATTTGTTGCAAGAAATAACAATCTTAAAACAAGATCATAATAAAATCGAGAAAGCTTATCATGAGATTACTGAACAAATTAAAAAAGTAACAAAAGAGAAAGAAGAAGTTGAACTACAGCTGAAAAGCAGAATGTTGATGTTACAAGAAACCCTTTCTATTGTGGAAGAAAAATATAGTAATTTAGTAAAAGAAAAGGATGACGTCATGTTACAATACAGTCAAGAAAAAGCTCTAAGGAACTGTTTAGAAGTAGAAAAAAACAATATACTACATGAGAACATGAAAATATTTGAAGATAATAAACAACTGTATAATGCAAAAGCAATACTCACAGAAGAACTTTTAGAGCAGAAATCAATTACCGAGATATTAGAAGGACACAAAAATCGGCTGCTAGAGGAAAAAATCTCCCTAGAAGATGAATTAGCTAAAACTGTTAAAATAAAACATCTTCTTGAAGAGGAAAGAGATTGTCTAACCCAACAAGTTGGTAAAGATAAATCAGCAATAGAGTTGATTGTGACGGAAAAAGAGGATTTGTTTAAAGAAAAAGTATTTCTTGCACAACAATTACTTACAGTAGAAGAAAACAGTTATAAAGTTAGGGAAGATTTAAACAAATTAAGGGATGAAAAGCAAATGTTAGAAAGTGAAATGGAGAGGTTAACTAAAGAGTTTAAGAAAGAGGATATATATAAAGATGAACTTATTAATGAAAAACAAAGATTATATAGCGAAAAGGAATCACTTGAACGTGATATAATTGAATTCAAAGCGATTAATGAGGCTATTTTAACTGATAAAGAAGTATTATTATTAGAAAAAGAGGCTCTAGTTAAGTCTTTGGATGATGAAAAATCAGCTCTAGATGAAGTGGAAAACGAGAAAAATACATTAAAAAATAAAATTGAAGATATATCTAAGAAACATGAATTGGAAATAATAGAAAAAACTGAAGAACTACAAGACAAGACTGAAGAAATAATACGTTTGAAAATGGATTGTGAAGGTTAAAATACATTATTTATTAGGATAGGTGATGCTTATACAATAATTGTCTCAAGTGATAAAACTAAAAGTTTTTTTTAATAACTTAATAGCTAACTTTGTTTGTAGTACATCTTATTTAACCATTCAGATTTGAGGAACACATCAATATCATTGCAATGAATAAGGGAAGTGTTAAGAGTATATATTTTCTCAGCAAATTCAAGCTCATAAATAGAATTGTAAATTTTACTGTAATTAAAAAATGTGTTGTTGATTTTAAACATATTTTCATTCTTGTTGCATATCTAAGAAATAGGACTTATTTATTTGCAAAATTAAAACAAAATACCACTATTTTTGTTCTATTTAACTGTAGATACTTCTTGCAAGAAGAACTATACCTATTTAATTTCATAGCTTACAACATTACTTTTTTGCAGTCGAAAAACTAAATAATGCTGAAATATCTATAAGCCTAAATGCAACACTTGATAAACTTATAGAAAACCTTAAAAAAGGAGATATATATAATGCAGTACTAGAGGAAATGATTAAAGATAATTCTCTTGAAATGACAAGCAGTGAGAAATGTGATCTTTTAATGAACATAACAGATACTTTGACTACTGAGTTGTCAATGAGAAGGGAACTAGAGAAAGCTTTAGAAGATGGAAACACTGCTTTGAATGAGTTACGAGAGATATGCAAAGAAAAAGAAATTGAAATTTGCAATCTTCAAACTGAAATCAAACGTTTTGAGCAAATAATTCACGAACAAAAGCTTGGTAAGTTATCCGGATTATCAATAAAATAATATTCGCAGTAGCATTTAATATATTAACTTAATATGTTTAATTATCTTTTCTTAAGTTAATATGTTATACAAGGATTTAATATTAATATTAAATTCTTATTTTTTACTTATTTATTTCAAACATCTACATACATTTATTCTCATATTTAATAGTGAATTTTTTCTTTTCTTTTATAAAAGTAAAATTATAAAGGTCTGCCTTTGCGCGTGCATTTCTTTAGATTGACTTCTTAGTTTGGTCTATATCTAAAAATATATCACAATACCTTACTTAATTTAAAGTTGATAAATAAAACAGTTTTTATAAGTACTATGCAAACATTGTTTATCTTGCTATAAAGAAATAGAGCAAGCAGTGTGGCGTTTGTTTTTCCTCTATACATAAAATTGTGTTCAGATAAAAAATTACGCACACGAAGTTCTTTTATTCAACTAGTCAAAGCAGACATTTCTATAAAACCACTGCAAAGCATAGAGATAACATACACTAATACTGATTAAAGAATAAAAAACATTTTTTCAGAATCTTTAAAACAAGCTGAAACAATGTCTACGGCAGTAAATTCAAAAGTTAAAGATATTCAGACACTAGAAAAAGAGAATGAGACCCTTACTAATAGTTTAAATGATGTTAAATTTCAATTGGAAATAAAAGTGCATTCCCTCAAAGAAAAACTTACTGACAATGAACATTTAACGGATAAACTCAAAAGAAGTTATGAATGTCAGATAGATAACTTAAATGTAATGATTAGTAAATTGAGCAATTATTTGAAAGACAAAACAACAGAATTAGACGCAATGAGGAAAGAAAACGAGGAGTTAAAAGGAACTATTGCAAACAACAGAGAAGGTAACTTATTTCTAAATAGTTTTTCTGCCTTTCTTTAGCTATCAGTAAAAATTTTGTCAGAATTATTTAATACACATATTTCAATGGAATTCATATGTATAGATCTTATTTGCCACCTTCATTTTGTAAATAAAATAGTAAATGTCTATGAAAAACTACTGAATAGACTTTAATCAATTTTTTTTTGGTATTACCTTAAAGACACTTAATCCTTATGAAAAAATCATTTTATATAAAGTTATTAAACTTTTAAGAAACTGAGATTATTATAAGCAGTGCGTATTTGGCGACGTATTTCCTTGCCACCTAGAAGAGGGGCAAGCGGTGTGATGCATTACGCAGGATAGGAGAAGTAAACGAAAGTAGTAAGGGAGACGTAGTCGCGTATTTCAGCTAGTCATATATTAAGTTCTGTTTCGTTTTGTGTGAGCTAATAAAATACGCTTAGCAAGTATTTGATTTTCATAAAGGAGAGCCATTTTATAAATCTTATATAATATCGATTTTATATACTAGAGCCAATTAAAGAACCTTTTCTATAATAGTGATTAAGTATTATATCAGGTGATAGGTTAGACACTAGCAGTATTCTAGGATATAACACTTCATGGTCACGTTTAACACATAAAATAGTAATATCAAAACAAAAAGAACAGACAAAAAGAGAACCTTAGGTAAACCTCGTTCTAAGAATTTCAAAAGTATGGATATAATTTAAATATACCTAGGTAGATTGACTGTGATAAAACCTGCTAACGGCGACCCGGAGTTAGTAACTTTCGATAATAAAGCTGAAAATAAACCCTTTTGTTTGTATAAACATCGAAAAAATATCGTTTGTTAGTTGGTTGGCTTCACTTTCACTTCGCCCGAATGTCATTGACACTTTTCTTCAACCATAGACGATTAAAGGATTTAGTATAATTGTTGTATGTTTCTAGATAATATAAATCAAATATAAATCACCTATTTTTTTTATATTGACTTAGAACGAGAATCGAGTACAGAGTGGCCTCCTTAAGTATTGCTACTGTTTAAACATTCACCTGGTATAGTGTTAATATTATATACTAGAGTCAATTATATTAACAGAACTTTTCTTTTTATAGTGATTAAATCTGTAGAGGATGAAATTAAAATAAATAAACAGAACCAAGAAAAATTAATGAACGATTTTGAGTCTGAACGCCTTGTACTTAAAAATATGATAACTGTTACGGAATCTGTGATGGAAGATCAACAAATTAGCTTAAATAATATCATATCTCAGCATGTGAAGACAAATGCAATGCTTCTTCAGGAAAAAGAATCCTTAAGGGAAACTATGCAAAAAGAGAAAGATGATTTGATATTGAAGCTAAAACAGAAAAATGTAGTCCTTGAAACAATACTCAATGACTTATCTAAGATAAAAGAAGAAAAAGATGCAATACGTAAAGATGTTGCAACACAAAATCAAAATATGATCAATGAAATGAATTTACTAAAAGATGAACTTGATTTGAAAATAATTAAAATTCAAACATCAGAAACTCAACGTAAGGATAATACAGAACTGCAGAAATACAAAGAGGGTAAGTGTACAAAATTAATTAAAACTATAATTTTATTCATGTACACCACACTAATTGCTATAATTAAATATTCTAGACATAAAAATATTAGAAAAAGAAAATAATGAATTAAAAATAAAAATCGATGTAATTGACTCCGAGAAACAAAATCAAATCGAAGGTTTGACAAGATTGTTAGATGAACAAACAAAAATAAATGAAGACTTAGAAATTACATTGAAAGAGAAAATGAATTATTGCGAAGATATTGAAGAAAAACTTAGTGACGAAATAAATATATTAATGAAAGAGAAATGTAATGTAGAATTGGAATATAAAACACATTTAGTAAGACTTGAAGAAGATAATGTTACAACACAAAAGCTTAATTTAGAATTAGAAAATCTCAATAAAGATATTGAAAAATTGACAAAGGATAACGCACAACTCTACAATATAAATGAAGACAACAAAACAGGTAAGGATAATGAACATTTAGTCATAATTTAGGGCAATTGTTAATTAATTGTATTCTTATCTATTTTCAATCATGCCCTTCAGAAAACTTAAGATACTAAAATGCATGTATATACATAATATATAATAATAAGAATGTAAATGTTAAGTGTCTGTACTTTTACTTTTAAGGAAAAACAAATGTTACATGCTTAGAAATGTGTGTCTGTTTGTTTTAAACACGCATCACTGCTAAAGTACTGCATTCATGATAAAACCTCTTCAAGATAATTATAAAGCTTATCTTCGAGTAACATTTAGTCTTTGTTTCATTTTGTTTATTATGATCGTAATTTTAATGACGAAGCGACTTAAGTACGAGAGAAAAGTAAATAAGTAAATGGACTTAAAACATTTAGGTGACTTTATTAACTTTATAAGATTTCACGCGAACGAAGTCGCGGCCACAGCTAGTCAGTTTTAAAAACAAATAGAAGAAATCATTTTATTTTTACTGTATTGGTCAACATATTCTTTTTCAGAGTTAACTACATTAAAACAACAAACAAAGTATGACATCGAACAGAATGCTAAACTCTGTGAAGATATTAAACGTGAAAAAAGGATTTTAATGGATAAATGTTTAATTCTAGAAGATTATCAGGTCAAAGCTGAAAAATTACTTGAAGAACGACAGAAAGAAATTAATCTGTTACAACAAGAAATTGAAACTCTGAGGACCAAAGTAGGAAGATGTGAAGAAGACCTTATAGCAAAAGATGGGTTCATATCAAAAATCAGCAGAGAAAAAGACGAAATTATTAATACTGTTAAGAACGAGTTACTTGAAGAGAAATCTGCTCGAGAAAGAATTGCAGCTTCCTATATGGCTGCTATTAGTGCAAGACAAATTATAGAAGATAACTTAGTTCTGCACTCTGGAAAACCTGAGACTTGTAAGTTTATCACAGAATGTTTACAATCGTCTAACTTTAGCATATACAAATTTCAATTATTTATTAGTGAAATTCCCGTCAAAATCGATCCCGCCGTTTCGGAGTATTACCCAGAACAAACAAAGAGAACAACTGAAATTATTTTTTATAATAAAATTTTTGACATCAGTAGCGTGTATACTTTCATATCCAATCAGTAAAAATGTGGTTATTTATATAATACAATCCTTAAACACTGCTCAATCCAGGATGTTTCGGTCTATACCGCTAAGGGTCTAATTTCCAAGTAGTTAAGCACTCTTAGCTATGACGAAACGGAGCATTTGTTAAAAGTTAAATTGTAACTGTATAAATATAGGAATCTATTGAGATATAGAATATTTATGTAAATGTTTATATGTACATGTATATGTTATTTGTGATTGTGTATAGACTTATTTGTCAAATTATATTACTAACAACTTTACCTTGTAAGTTTGAATATGAACATATACGGCCCGCTAAGGTGCTTTAGAGTAGGATGGGTTTTGGTGTGTGTAGTGTGTGGATGTACTCCAATTCAGTGACTGCTCCTGCTGGTTATGAAGGTCCTCACTATTGGGGTTATTTAATTAAAAAGGGCAATTGTTCGCTTGCGTATTTTTAATATTGATGTTCCCCATATCTACGACCTTTCGTGTGGGCCAGTGCGCAGAAACTGGCTCGCCGTTCATACGTCACGCTCTCATATAATTATTTGCTTACCTTGCACTCTGCCTTACATGCCTACATGGTGTCCCTACAGTGCTTTTTGTGAAACACGCTGTGTAATTGTTTCTGGCTACCAAGATACAGGCTGGATACCAAGATTTTTATTATATGTATTATTTTTTTATTTATTATTTTTATAGATATGTCTCATACTTTAAACAAACTTTAAAGTTTTAATATCTGGAGTAATTTTTTATTTGAGCTAAGACAGCTAGTGCATTTCCTACTGTTCCATACTCATGACTCGTAACAGGAATTTATATGAATGTATAGTTTTATAATAATTCAAGTAAAAAAAAATGTGTAGGCGCATTGAACAGTGAACCAAAGTGAACCGTCACGTTCGAGCCAGTGACACACTGAATCGTGTATGCTTGGCTCCAGTTGTGATTGACATGTTTTTATTTTACTATTATCGTTTGGTCATAAGCACACATCCATTTTATTGCTATATTATTTTACCAGATTCTATAAGGAATGAGAGAACGCTTCCTTAGGTTACACCTGTAGATGCAAAGACTGCTACATACCAGTTAATACACTGTGAATAATTGTGTGTAAATAGCCTATAAATGAAGATGTTTCTTTAGGTTTAAAATAAAGATTTGGTTTATGTTTGTGTTTTCAGGTTTGCTACAAGATCAGGATAAGAAAAATATGAAACCTTGCTCTACAGACGACGATCGCCTTCTCCACCAGGTAGATAATATATCAACAGATTTTGCACACTCATCAACAGACAGTTTAAAGACAATCAATGACTTAGAAAAGATATTAGATGACAAAAATCGTAAGATTACCACTTTACAAACTGACATTACTCATTTGAGGTCCCTATTGGCCGAATCGGAATCACAACTGATAGATGTTAGAGTAGAATTAGATATGAGCAAGGAAAATTGTCAACAGCTATCCAGTCAGTTGAAGAAAATTGTCCATCAGAAAAACGAAGAGATAGCGGAACTGAAGAGACAAGTCAATAAAATGAGTGTGACTGAGAATAGAGCGACTCAAATTATAAAGGTATCAGCCAAATACCAAGCGATAATATTAAAGAGGATAGCGGAAATCAAATCTAACACGGTGTTTAAGGAACTGACTAACTTTGGTAATACAAATTCGAGCGACGAACTGCGACGTACTCTTCCTGGATCCGTAACTATTGAAGATTTGGAGAATTTCCTAGAGACAACTGATCGACATTTGAAACGTGGTACTGAGAAGCAAATGGCCCTTCAGAAAGAAAGAGACAGACTGAGCGAAGTGAACCGGATCAATGAATCGGAGATCATAAATTTGAGGAAATATTTGACAGAGATGTCTCTCAGCTATCAGACGTTCAGTTCTGTTAAGGATATGTATGTGCAGGAGTTAAGTAGGGTGCTTTCAATTCAAAGGACTGTGCGAAGAGAGATTTTCAACTTGGATGGGCATATCGCACCTGCTTCGATGTGTAAATTGGAGCGTTCCTATGGAGCTATTATGCAGGACTTGTCTGAGTGCACTATGAATCTGGAGAGATGGGTCGAACGTTGCATAGCTCAGACCGTGACACCGGAGAAGATAAAACAGGCTTTATTAGTGAGTAGCAACGAGCCGGTGTCACTCTCCGCTACCAGTCTTCAAAATACGGGCTTGGAGGTACAGATAGAGGAGTTGGGGAATTCGTTCCAGAGGCTTCTAGAAGAAACTGCGCGTGCTTCGAGAGTAGAGAGTGCCGTGGATGCTCAAGCGGTTACAGTGTCAGAAGTACGAGCTGAATACGAAGATAAACTCAACAGAATGAAATCTAAAATGGTCAGTATCCTACCCATAGTGTTGTTGATTTTGATCTATCAAATCGTGTGGTGGTTTTATCTCCAGATGGATTATTGAGTGGCTTTGGACTTTCTTGACTTGTGAAGTCATTTATTTATGTAATAAAGTATGTTTTTAAACATGCTTTTTGTTTTATTTCATAGCTTCAAGTATTTATTAGAATACTTCAAGTTTCTATTCGAATATGATTTTGTAGTATTAGTCACATTGCTTGTGTTTCAAGGATGTTTTTAAGGTAAATTTATTTGTATTAGTTTGTATGTTTGTGTGTTTATTTGTATGCATGATAAATGCATGAGACTTTAAAAATTTGCATGGATTTAAAACTCTAAAGTATGTTGGAATTGTGCTGACTTTTTTTTAATGTTTAAGGATTTTTAAGAATAGTATATGTTTGTGTTGATTGTTATTACAAAATAATAAATAAGTTTTCAATAGCTATGTGGGAAGTATAAAGAAACTGCTATAATCTTAAAATATCTTTCAGAACCAACTCTACCATGAACAGATTGGAGTGTTCAAAGAGAAGCAGCGAGAAGAAATAACTCTATTGAAACGAGAGCTGCAAAAAGCTAGAGATAAGCTAGTGAGGTCAAGCGAGGAGTACGAGGAGCATATAAGGAAACTTACCGTAGAACTGTGGAGAGTTGGAGAGAAGTTTGTGGTAGAGAAGGCAGAAGCAGATGATCTACGTCGTAAGACTCGCTCCGGATCGCTTATGTCTCTACAGCTGGTACATTCGGTTAGTGTATTTTTAAAATTTCACATTTCGATGTCTTCTATACACCACACACACAACGTACACCACGTTGTCTGTACTTTTTAGATTTAAAAAAATGTAAGTGTCTAGGTTAAGTAATAAAATAGACTACAGTCAATTTTAGAAATGTCTGTCTGTCTGTTTGTTTGGACACGAATCACTGCTAAAATATTACGTTCATGATAAAACTTTATATAATAATAATAATAAAAAAAATATAAAACATATTTTCAAGTCACATTGAGTCCTTAGTTTAATTAAAATCGGTTAGATATATCAAAAATAATTGTGCTTTTAATGACGAAGCGACTCAAGTATGAGAGAAAATTAGATAAGTAAATGGATTTAATACATTCAGATGACTTTATTATTCATTGTTTTCTACATAAAGTTCCACGCGGGTGAAGTAGCGGGCGCACCTAGTTGATATTAAGCTTCGCACTCAATAATATCGAAAAAAAAAGGGAACAAGCTATTTGAATTATAACTTAAAGTCCATTGTCCCTTTTACTTCCCAATCACTATGAGATTTACATTGCCACAAGATATTAAACAGTGTTTAGCAAAAAACTGTTCAGCTAAACTCCATTATAAGCGAATAAAAGCCAAGCCACGTAAATTAATTCAGTCCTTTAATAAATTAGCCAGGTGAAACTATAGAGTCTATATTGTTTTTTGATGTGAAACATCTACATTCGCAGGCCAGACAGACTGTCGGCGTGGCGATGCGTCGCCACGATATATGATTTTCAATTTTTGTAATTTTGATCAGGCCATATCTATTTCCTGTGTTTGGCGAAGTCTCTTAAAACATGATAAACTAACATATTTCCGTGAAACACTTAAAATATATATATATATATACATACTTAGCACATTTTTTTTTTATTATTTCAGTCTGGTCTCGCACCCACTCTTGAGAGGAATGAGCGTCCATCTGATACATATTCTTTGCGTTCCTTGCCTTTGGATGGCAATGTTAAACGAGGTTAGTATTCTTTGTGATTTATTTATATCTTATTTTGCTTTATAGGCATAATAATGTCGATTAATTAATTTGAAATTACTCTTTGACTAACAATAATATAACTCTGATGAAGTGTATCTAATGCTTAGGTTTCTGATGGTTATTTATTAGACTGTCTGTGAGACGGTAAAATTCAATTAAATACTATGTACAAACATCAGGCATAGCAAGAGTCCTTAGGTATGGAAGACAACCACTTGAGAGTGTCAAATTATCTGTAAGATTTTGTGAATCAATTCAGTATTAAACTGGCATTTCTAGAGCATAGTTACTCTTTTTATTTTTTTTAAACACTCTCAGTGTTATTACAAAAAAGTTAAATACGTATTAAATACTTGGTTTAAAAAAAAGTTGCCTAATAAATGCACCACGTTCGCCCGAGGCAAGTTCACGTTGTCCTTTTTCACAAATCTAACCTTACGTAACCAAAGCGAGACAAAAAAAGCAAGATGGCGAACATTCAGCGACCGTATTGCATTTAATATGACACCTTTTTAAAGCCAGGGTTCAATACTTATTTAACTTTTTTCTAATAACACCGTCTATGTTTTTTTACAGTGTAAGATAGGTCTTGTAACAAGGTTATGTATAAGTTGAACATAAGAATGTTTGATTTGAAGTCATATTTATTATGTAAAAATTGTACATTATACTGCATCCCTGTACTTGTTGAAAATCCTGCGTCTGCTACTATGCCTATAATATTCAATAAAGTAACATTGAATAAATTTACTTCATCTTATTTTATCTGTACTTAATATTATAAAGCTATTATTATATTATATTATTTATTGTGTGTATGTTTGGCTGAACATGCGAATCTAGGAACTACTGGTCCCATTTGAAAAATTCTTTCAGTTTTAGATAGCTTATTTATCGAGGAAGGCTATATATCATCAGGCTAAGACCAATAGGGGCGGAGCACCAATGAAGACTGTTTCAAAATTTGGGTTTATTTTCCTTTTGAGAGCTTCTGCTGCGTGTTAAGTTTTAAATAAACAGGAACATCATTATAATTTAGTGTATAAAAGTTTCCTTACTATAGTTTTTTTTCTCGCCTTGAGAGTATCGAAGTGATGAATGTATTGGCTACATACATATTACCGGCGTCGATCTGACGGACCGGTGTACATCGTGTGCAGGGTACATGTAATGTATGCACGAAGATATACGTTATACTCATTAGGAATAGACCATGAATTACGCAGCTACCGAGGAGTACAAATAGCTTAAGTGTTTTGCATTTAAAAAAAGAAAGTCAAACCTAGTCTGTCAGTTTTAGTCTGTCATGAAGCGGCTTTTATATTCTATTCATTATCTTGTGTTCTTTGACTCGTATAATTTGTTATATTGGTGGCGTTTAATATAGTTTGGTTATAGTACAATAGCCTCTGTTCGCGACTTCGTCCGCGTGGAATAGTACTTTGGGCTACCGCTAACACGCAGCGGAAGCTCTCAAGAGGAGAAAAAAACCGATTTTAAAACATTTTTCATTGGTGCTCTGCTTTTATTGGTCTTAGCGTGATGATATATAGCCTTCCTCGATAAGTCACCTATATAACACTGAAAGATTCCAAATCGGACCAGTAGTTTTTTTTTTGTTTTTTCCTGAGATTATCCCCTACAACATCACAAACTCACAAACTTTACCTCTTTATAATATTGCGTTATAGTACATAAGTGAAGCCGATGGAAAGTAATATCGTGGAACATGAATTCTAAGATGACATAAAGATTCCCTGGAAAATTTTGACAAGGAGGCCACGGTCTTGTTAGAAGTCACTTGTATTTTTTTTTTTTTTGGCAACCAATCTTTTAGTAGATTATTACTGCCATTGTCGAGTAGGTAATGGTATTACAAATTTATTGCGATCATTTCAATGAACTAACAAGATGGTGGCCATCTTGTTATAACTTTCCAGGGAGTTTTTGTTGCAAGTCAGAATCTATGCTCCGCGGTATAATATCCCGTCCATTTCACTTGTGCACAATAACCAAACTATATTACGTAATACATCTCCAATATCACGAAATACAGAGCCAAATAACACAATAACATAAGATTATGAATGAGGTATAAGTACCACCACATGACATTCCAAGATCCTGCCAAAAACTCCCACTTGTAATATTATTTACATTAGTTTGGTTGTTAAAAATAAAATTTAAAAAAAATTGTGTAGAGGGTCGCGATCTGCACATGTCCGACGAAGATGAAGTTTTCGACAACCGATGCCTGAAGGAGTTATCAGCGACTCCTCGGAGGGAGTGCAGAGAGTCGCAGCCTCCCGGGCTCCGGCTCTCAGAGTTGCGTTGGAGGAACTCGCTGTGTCCCCCTCATCTGAAAAGCTCATACCCTGCGGAGACTCAGTTCGTGCACGCTCTCGACGAGGAAGATATCAAAGTAAGATATGCAATTGATAACGCAGTACGTTTAAATAATATACTTTTTTGAAGTGAAACTTCTAATGCGACTTCCAACAAGGTTGCGTTAAACGTTTAACGCTACCATATGACGTCATTCCTCACCGCACACTGAACAGAAACGTTATTTCGTTCATTTATTTGTATCTTCGGTAGTATAGTGGTAAGTACCCCCGCCTGTCACGCGGGAGACCGGGGTTCGATTCCCCGCCGGAGAGTACCTTTTTGCACTTTTTTTTTTACTTTTTATTTATTTTTAACATCCAACAATACACTCCTCAAGAGTTTACGCAAAATTTTATATATTTTTTTTGAAGTGAAACTTCTAAAGCGACTTCCAACAAGGTTGTGTTAAACGTTTAACGTTACCATGGAGGGGTTATAGAACCACTGTTGCATTAAATGTTCAACGCTCCTGGAGAGGGGAAATAGAAAGAGAAAGACCGAAAAAAATAATCAAACATTTCGTATCTTACTTTAGTTATCATAATCCCATACTAAATGTTATAGATTTGGATATTTCTCCACTCGAAAATGATAGTCAAAAGATGCGATCAATTGTGAATTGTAAGCAATGTTAATAAAGTTTGTCTTAAAGAAACCATATGATTTCACTAAAAATCAATTTCTACCCCTTCCTATTTTCATTTCCACATTACGAAGTTTCACTTCTTTCCTTGCGGAGGGATTCCACGCACTATTTTTTGTATAGACCTGTTACTTGATTGAAAAACAAATTGATATATGTCACAACACTTTACTGGGTGTTAGGCAACCGCTTCCGAAAACGAAGACGGACGATAGTACTAATGATACCTTTGATGATGGGACGGAAAAAAATCATATAAAAAAAAGCAATGTAACAAAATCGTTATCGTGGCATTTGTTTTGTCAAAATATCACGTAGGTAACGTATCTACAGCTATTTAGTTATAATGTCATTGTTGGTCCCACGTTACGATAACATCAGCTAATAATCGTCATTGTCAATAATAATAACGAACAACGTATATTCAATAGCATAATAACGTCATTGCCCATTGTCCAGGTAATTTACTTTATTCATATATTATGACCAGTGATAGTTACATTTTTTCGAATTGACTTTACGTTGTTGATCTGAACGCTTAAGGCACTCAGTCGTATTTCATGAAACACAAGGATGCTAAAGTGCCTGATCCTCGGCTTGGGCTATTGCCTTGAATGCAATATCGCGAATCGAGCTAACAACGTTAATCCTATACGGTTCTCTTACGTTAATACATTTAGGATTTTAATAAAATAAACTTAGTTTATTTTTAAACTTTTATAAGTTAGTGAACTTCACATGTTACAAACTTATGCCGTATTATTACAAAAAAGTTAAATATGTATTAAATACTTGCTTTAAAAAGGTTTCGAATTAAATGCACCGCGCTCGCCCGTGGCAAGTTCGCGTTATCCTATTTCGCAAGTCTAACCTAACGTTACCAAAGCGAGACAAAATAGCAAGATGGCGAACATTCAGCGACCGCGGTGTGTCATTTAATGTGAGACGTTTTTAAAGAGGGTTCAATACGTATTTAACTTCTTTGTAATAATACCGATGCTTGTAACGTTAAATTATAAAATGATTTGTGTATAGTGTGCAGGCGCGATGGCGACTGGCAAACAACAGCGGAAGGAAGTCGGTATTACCGCTTATAAGAAGCCGGGACCGCCGACCCCTAGCAAACAAGCCGGGAGACTATCAGCTACGGTATGCTTATTCTTTTTCCTTCTTTGGTAACAAATCTCCATGTTTTTTTCTGTGAATTATGGTGAAAACTCTTTATAACGAATTTCAAGGGACCGAGCATTTTTTTTCGTTATGAAGAGTTTAGTTATAGGGAGGGAAGAGATGATTTTCTGTTAAACCAACCAAATTGAACTAATTTCTACGTTATAAAAAGTTTTTCGTTATAATGAGCCATGTTATAAAGAACTACGCTGTATTTGATTTAGGGTAATTTCGCAGGCCGGCATGACAGTGGCGACCGGCGATGGATAGTGTGTCACTCTGTGGTCGCCATTGTTTTTGGATTGTACTGTGCTTACCATCAGGCACAGTCATTTTGCCGTGCTACTATAAAAAAAAAAAGAATAGGGTTTTTAATCTCGGCTTAATAATTGGAAAATGGGACTGATAATTGAAAATCAATAGTAGACAAGATATCCAACTATACATTTAAATCTGTACGAAATATATGATAAGTGCAATGATTAAGATGATACATATATTGACGTTGGCTGCTCTGCCGAGAGTCTTTCGCTTTACCCCTACTACGCGGCCGGTTGTAATGCGACATGCGATAGATGAACGAAATAATTTGACCACCTGAGGGAGGTATGGGAATAATCACCACGCCAGCCCACGACTTATTGGTGATTTCAGACTCTGAGAAATCCAGTTATGTTTTCCCACATACACTAGCACTACAAGAACGTATATCAAGGTTCAGATTTCCTCACGATATATTCCTTCACCGTCAGTTGATAATGTTACAAATTAAAATTAGTAAAGTCCGAAAAATTCGTTGGTACATGCCGAGGTTCGAACCTGCAGACATCGGGTTGATATTCCACCGGTCAAACCAATAGACCAACTTATTACTGAAATAATGTGTCGTTACGTTTCTAAATTAGCTCAATCCAATTTTAGCCGATTCTAATATTGCTAATATTATATGTAATTTTGTATATGTAAAACAGTGTTGTCAGATGTTCCGATTTTTAAAACAAAAGTCCCGCACGTGCATATAATGATTTCTGTTTTTTTTTTATATTTCTTTTATTCAGAAGACGAATAAGACTCAACTATTTAACGATATGGTAAATCTGATTTAAAATATCATATCTTTATTAAAATAAATTTTCAATGCCTATTTTTATTGTGTATTTATTTTTTGTTGTCACGTAAACGTCAATAGAACTCAAATAAATTTTCAAAAACTTTTGATAATATACGTTTTTTTTTACTATGTCCCGTTTACGACGAAAGAATCCCGCTGTTTTCACTCATAAAGTTCCAAAATCTCAATATGGCAAAAAAAAACAATCTCAGTGTATTAAAAAATATAAACATGTTAGTACTGGATAACATAATTGGATATAGTTCATTTTGAAATGTAAAGACTCATATATTATATAGGGGTCGGAGTTGCGCGAGTCCCTCCGCGTGGAAGCCGATCCTAATCCCTCAAGGAAGACCAGCACCCCGTCAAGGCTTCGATCGTTTTTCCGTTCCAGTAGAAACGAAACTAATGAAGTTAGTATATATTTTTAAACTTAAAAGCGTTTTCATTATAATCTCACTTAATTTTCAGTTAATAGTTCGTTAACAACTATGTTCTAATTCTTCGAAAGTTCTAGAAAATTGTACGATACGAATTTCGAATTGAGTTATCATCGCCTTAAAATCATTCGTTAAAATTGATATATGACTAGGTAAAAACAATTATTAAACTATTATAAAAACTGGTATTTTTATTTTATGTATCACTCGCAGGATTAGGAAAACTTTATATAAAATAATGACTTGATATATGTAACGCATGACTGGTCCTTCAACTCAACGATGAGGTATTTAGGAAAAATGAACTAAAATTGAAGTTCCTAAGCTTTCAAATTCCAAATCGGACAGTTAATTTTGTTTTTATAGTAATTATAATAGGTTTGTTAATCGTTATTCTCTGTAGTTATATTTTATACTGATAAAATTAACACCGCGCTCTTTTTGTGTATACACTGGCGTTATATTTATTAATTACTAGCTTCTTCTCCCTGTGACTTTGTCGGCGGGGAATGAAACTTTAGGCTAACGCCAACACGCAGCGGGAGCTCTCAAAAGGAAAAGAATCCCCGATTTTGAAACATTCTTCATCGGTGCTCCGTCCCTATTGGTTTTAGCGTGATGATATATATCCTTCCTCGATAAATGAGGTATCTAACACCGAAGGAATTTTTCAAATCGGGACAGTAGTTCCAGAGATTAGCGCGCTCAACCAACCAACCAAACAAACTCTTCAGCTTTATAATATTAGTATAGATAACATTGCACTATTTTGTTTTCTAGGGGACTCCTCGCAGCAGAAAACTTAGTGGATTTTTCAGGAAGATGTGATTATTTTTTAATAAACTTTTGTATTGATAATTATTTATTGCCTTTAAATAAAACATCTTTTGTATAAATTATCATTTTTTTATTTTACCTTTTAATCTCTGTATATTGTTTTTTTTTTATTTATATTATAGGGGGCAAACGAACAAGCGGGTCACCTGATGGTAAGTGATCATCGCCGTCCAGAAACACTAGCAACACCAGGGGAGTCGCAAGTGCGTTGCTAGCCTGTATTTGGGGGGAGGCGGGAAGGGAAAGGGGAGTGGAGGTGGTCCTCCGGCTCTCTCACTGATTGAACGAAACGCAATAGTGCAAGCACTGTTAGTTAACGTGGGTATTTCTACGAGAGGGTGGTACTAGTAGTAGTAACTACAATAATATCTAAATCTGCTGTAGGGGACGGCTGCTGAGGTAGACGCCATATTTTTATTACAAAAACTGGCAGTTCGAGCAATATATAATATGGGACCTCGCGAATCATTAAAAACGAAGTTCCAGGAATTCGGTATCTTAACTCTACCCTCCCAATACATTCTTGATAATTTAATGTATGTCCGTAAAAACTTTGAAAATCTGCATTTTGTAAAAGACCGGCATGATCTAAATACTAGAAACTGTGACAAACTGGTCGTCCCATGTTTCAGACTTAGCAAAACCAGTAATAGTTTCTTAGGTAATAGTGTTAGGTTTTACAATAAAGTCCCAAAACATATTACCGATTTGCCGGACTGTAAATTTAAGCACCATGTCAAGCGGGTTTTAGTGTCGAAAGGCTACTATAGAGTGGATCAATACGTGAACGATGGTGACGTCTGGAATGGACTCCTATATATATATATATATATATATATATGCTAAAAAGATGTACCCGATCGAGTTTCTTGCCGGTTCTTCTCGGTGACTGGGTTGTTTTCCGGACCGCTGGTAGATTTGACGTTCATAAGCGCCTTATTAGGGCCTAAACTGAATAAAGTATTTTTGATTTGAATAGAACGAAACGAACGAAAGAGATGCGAGAATAAAGGCATGATTTGTTTTTAATAAGAGGGACGATTATTAAGTTACATTTAAAATATTCTATTCTCGTTTTTAAATATCCTGGTTTAACTATTTGTTTTTATATAGATAGATTTTTGTAAGTGGTAGAGCCACGCTGAAGCTATTACTGGTTTCAGCATGAATGGATCGTCTCGTCCGGGGTACTACCACCTTCTCAGAGAAAACCGACGTGAAGAAACAGTGCTTGCATTGTTGCGTTTCGTTTGGTCAGTGAGAGCGCCGGAGACCCACCTACCCTCCCCTTCCCCTTCCTTTCCACTCCCCTCCCGTCCCCAACATAGGCTGGCAACGCACTTGCGACTCTCCTCATGTTGCAAGTGTCTACGGACGGTGGTGATCACTTAACATCAGGTGACCCATCTGTTCGTTTGCCTCCTATGATATAAAAAAACGATTAGATTTGCATATTGCACTCGCACGTTGTGTCTCACACTTTTAAGTAAGTTACTTGGTATTAATACTGAGGCGTAGTTGTTTTTTATAATTCAATAATAAAATTAAAAAAGCATATTTATTTAAAAAAAGTTTTCTACTAAAATATGCTAAAAGAGGTAGTGACAAAAATACTTATAAGAGCTAATGGATTTGAGAACTAGTTCCACGAGTTGTTGCATATTCTCACAATAAACCAGTCGTTAGTCTTAGGATTTGAATTTTACATCAGAAAATTATCATATATATGTCGGATATTGCTTTCAAATGTGTCAGTTAGTAGAATAGTTGATGTACATCTGGATGTATATCAGGGATAACCTATTCTAGACTTCACGGGCATTTACGGATCTCGTGAACGTTAACAGGCTGTAATGCGAGCACAAAACAAAGTATTCCTTGTTCTTTATATTTTTATCGTGGGTTTACAATATTAAAATAACTAAGCAAATACTTCACTATTCAAACGAATAACTACTTCACCATATAAAACACCATAATACTCAATATAAGATCCTAACAAAACAAATTAGATCAAATGACAATTGAAAAAAGTATTCTTTTAGAATTAGCTAATTATGACGAACAATAACAAATAGCTTTTTTTTTTATACTAGCTCGGCAAAGTGACTGTACTGTGCCTGATGGCAAGCACAGTACAATCCAAAAACAATGGTGACCACCGAGAGACATACTGCTTTCTTCCGGCGAACATTAAAATCGCGTCTCTTCTATGTCTTCGATTGATCTAATACAAAAAAGTAACATTTCATATTCTTTTACATATTTAAACAAAGGAAAGTTAAAAAAAATGTAGGATTTATCAAACTATTTGTAATAAATAAACGATGTAATTGAGTTATGTAGGTAACCAATAATAACGCCTTCTAGACTACTTCCTAGACATATATTATACACATTTTATTTATAGACTAGCTGTACCCGCAGCTCCGTACGCGTTTTTTAAAATCGTATTAAAGAATTATAGAATTGTGAGACTATGTACAATTACAGAAACGCTCTTTAAAGACAATTGTAAGTACGACGCGCACGCTACTAAAAGTAACATGTAACGTGTACATTAGATATTTAAGATATATAGATATATAAGAGCGTGCCAAATGAGGTTTGTCATCAGCAACACATATGGAACCATAACCAACCATATAACTACCTCAGTGCTCACTTACACTGTATAAGGAACTATTGAAACAATAACTAAAAATATTATCATAAAGATTTATATTTACATTACATTTAATATACATTGCCCTTATTATAATTAAGATTTAGTGAGTTAGATTTAGTTGAGATTAGTTGAGATTTAGTTAGTCTGTTCCGCAACAAATTGTATTATGGAACTCTTTATGTAATACTCTTATTAGGAAGACCTCTATATCATTAAGATAGATTATTAATTTTGTTATTAATAACAGTATTATATAGTAGTTATTAATAACAGTAAAATGTTATTAATAATTATAATGTCGAATTGTAAACAATAACTTATTTCTGTCATTAAAAATAAAGAATAAGTTGAAATCTTGCTAAATTTCATGCAGACAAAGTCGCGGGTAACAGCTAGTCTAAAATAGAATAACCACAATTACTTTTTATTAGGTTCGTTATCTACCATTGAAAGTCCCGTGAAAATCGATGTAACCGTTTTGGTGATAGCACAGCGGGCGAAGCCACGGTTAACAGCTAGTATAAACTAAAATTGCTTAAATTACTTTTTATAAGATCAGCTATCTGCCAGTGAAAGTGATCTGAAGATCGATCGAATCGTTTTGAAGATAGCATGGCAGACGAAGCCGCGGTTAACAGATAGTCTAATTTAAAGTAGCCTAAGTAACGCGCTGTAATTTTCTCTATCTGCCAGTGAAATTCCCGACAAAATCGGTTCAGCCGTTTCGAAGATTACCCGGATCAAACAGACAGACAGACAGACCGACAAAAATTTTAAAAATTGCATTTTTGTTATCAGAAGCGTGTATACTTTCATACCCAATCAGTGAAAAAATTTATTTTGATATTACATACACACACTTCATTTTTATTATATGTATGTATATAGAAGAAGATAGATAGAATAGATGAACTATGCAAACAGTCAGTGTTATCGAATGCAACTGTTACGCCATGCGCCTCCGGAATACGTGCGTTTGTTGCGAATAATTGAATGCTGCTTACAGCGGCGTGTTTTTTTTTCTTGAACTGACTATGCTATTGACCTGTTAAGGTCTTTACAGCTTCATCGGACTACGAAGCAGCGGCGCGGCACTCGGCGCGCTTTATTTACCTGCGCAAACGTGTACGAAATAAACCACCAGCCTAAGCTGAACCCAATTTCATATGATTGATGATATAGATCTGAGGTCAACTTACATTGGTTACCACATTTCCGAAATTGATCATTTTAAACTCTTATTTATTATTATTATTATTATGAAATTTAGTAAAGTTTCGGTCAATGCTACTGAACAGAGAAAGAATAGTAGATCGTTTAAGAAATGTTCGACGTGAATCTTTAAATTGTCATAACTTTTTTATTTATAAACCGATTGATATGAAACAACCATTAAATATTAAGTGAAGCTTACTACAATATATCAATGAAAACCAGGTCTATATCGGATAAGCCGTTTCTAAGATTAGCGTGCACAAACGCACAGACAAACAGACAAAAATTCTAAAAATCCTTGTTTTGGGTTCTATTGCGTTTATAAAGACCCCTAATAATAGTTTTTCTCATATATATTTCATGTACAGACAGCGGTCAGTTACTTTTTATTATATGTATAGATTTCAGCGTTTGGCTACAATCTCACTTGAGGACAATGTGCTCTACGATGATAAACACGCTACATTTAGGAGGGGCTGGCTCTCGAGTGCAACTGCCAGAACACACAAGTGCCTGCGACATATTTTCTTCAATTTGACAGTTGTAGTTACCTAGGCTGAAAATCACCTACCACAATACTAAGATCTCATCATGGTGTTTTCCTTAACAGAAAGCTCCTACTTATCAGTAAGGACTCGAACCTACATCGAGTTGGGTAACATGATCACAAATGCATACATTTTTAACCAGTAGTAGTAGCCTCGCTCATACTGTATAATATTATAATTATTTGTAATTCATTGGTGATTGTTTTGAGTCTAGATGTTCTTTCTGTCTATTACAGTGTAAACTCTTTATAATGAATATCAAGGGATCGATCTTTTTTTAGTTATAGTTTTCGTTATACGAAGAGAAGAGAACAAATAAATATTATAGTTTTATGGTAAACTAACAAATTGAAATAATTTTTACGCTATAGAAAGTTTTAGAAAGTAATAAAAACCCAACGTCACGCGGTGTTCCCAGGCGATCATCCATTCAACTAATGACCGCGCCCGACGTTGCTTAACCTCTATGATCGGACGAGAACCGGTGTTTTCAACACTCTACCCAACACAATGTTTGTCCTTTTTTTATGTCATAGCAGGCAAACGAACAAGTGAGTTACCTGATGTTAAGTTATCACCACTATCCATAGACACTAACAACACCAAGGGAGTCGAATGTACGTTGCCAGCTTGTGTTTGGAGGAAAGGGAGGGAGGTGGAGAGGAGAGGGGAGGTGACCGAACGAAACGCTACAATGCAAGCACTGTTACTTCACGTTGGATTTATATGAGCACGGAGGAGTAGTACCCCGGGCGAGCCGACCCATTCATGCTGAAACCAATAATAACTTCAGCGTGGCTTTACCACCTACAAAACGTACACTTTTACGTCACACAAAAATGTTGCCAATGTGAATTTCAAAGCTCCCGTAAGAAGTCTTACTTCAAAAAGAAAAAAAATTAACTTCTGGAGTTTGCTGCAACTAGTAATTTTATGTTTTTACTCGTAGTGCCCTCTACTACGTCCGCATGAATTTTCAATTATAAATACAGAGACAAAAAATCATAGGATAGTATAGTCATTCACAAGGCTCCATGTTATGAATTACCTGCCTGTTTTTTGTGGCAGAAATATGGTATCTAACTCAACTGCTGTCCCCTACAAAATAGCGCATGACATTGAGCTATGGAAATAAGCGAAGTAGACCAACCCAGCAGTGCCAATCTTACGAACTAAGAATGCATTGTTATTGAATTGCATGTTAATATCAGCACCTCCAGATATCAGTATTTTATCATTTTTTGTCACTTTTTACAAAAATATACATTTATTTGTAATTTACATTATTCTTAATCCAAATTTATTAAATTTTATTTTCTGTTTTTAGTTGGATTTTTTATGAAGCGTGTTTTTTAAACTATTATTTATTTTTCATTTTTTAGTTAAATTGTTTTAACTTATTTTTTGGGATTATTGCATTGTCATCGACCTTTGACAGGTGTGCAAAGTTTGAATTAAATCTGATCATTCAAGGTAGGACAAAATCGAGCTCAAAGGGGTCGGTTACAAACATACAGGTGAAGCTAATAAAAGCGTGTTAAACCATTAACATACGTAACTGTATATGTTTCTTATTGTGTTTTTAAGGGTATTAATGAAATGCCAAAATGCAAGTTTTCCTTATTTTTATTTCATACAAGTACACGAAAATCGCTGTAGCACCAAACATTACATACAAAAACGTGGTATAAAATTGTGCTTCTTTCTCGATCACGTATTCTAACAAATTTAATACACATCATAACACTTTCTATTTACAACATCACTGCATTTTACTATGAAATTAACACATATTTATAAAACAATAGTACAATAATTTAAATAATGAAATATAATTAATTAAATTGACAATAAATAATCACTTATTTTACTGGCATATACAAAATAATATTATTTACAAAAATATATAAATTGTACGGGAAATCTATTTACAAAAACAAATTGTGTACCTACATTTTTACATTATAATTCAACTATCTTAATTCATAATTACAATATTAATTTTATAACACAAGCAAATGATTAGAATCTAGTAATTGTGTTACTTGATTGTACTGTCTTTTAGGTTATATGTCTTTTGTAATGTATGTAAACAAATCAATCAAATACAATTTGGAGATTTGTAACTCAGGTTATTTTAGAATCCAGACCGCACATTAAATGTTACTATATCTTTGCTGTTGTATAAAATGTATTTCTCTTTGTGCATAAACACTATCGTATAGAATCAAGAGCGTTAAATGTGAGGTGAAATAAAGACATTTTATTATTATTAATAATTATTATACTATTGTTGTGCTAATGACTAATGGACTGAAAGAAAAATGTATTTAGGTGAAAATTCAATGTTTTGTACTCCTTGGTAGAAACTTATACAGTGTGTAGTGGTTTTTATTGTAATGTAGACAAGTTCCAAACGATTTCTAAACTCAAACGTATCAAAATTCCATCTATATTGTACATCATCTGTGCTGCATGATCTTAAGCACACTTATCTTCTAATACATGTAAATAAAGTTAGTTCGTAACTTATTTGTGTAACATTAATCAATGCTATTATAACTAAAAAGCTGTAGATACGTTTTACCTAAACGATATTTTGAGAAAACAAATGGCACGATAACGCACACATACGTAAAGTAATATTGTAACGCCACACTATGTTAGATAAAATGTGAAAGTAAGATGGCGTATTCTCAATATCGGCGGTGAAAAAGAAATAGTTATATGTTGCTTAGATACGGGCGGATGACGGGGCAGCCGTCGAAATAAGCTAGTTAGCCAAGTTTTAACAAGGCGGTGTCGTAGCACTTATGACGTATCTTTTAGTTATAATATCATTGAATATTAATAATAAAAACGTATAATGTGATACATCAGCATCACGTAATACTCGATGTGTTCGGGAATTGTAATATAAATTCCCGGTTAAATGGTCATGTGAACCCAATTGGATGATATTTTAAGGCAAAATGTAAGTATGTAACGCGTTCTTAATTGGCATAATATGTCAGTCTATTTGAACAACACCTTACATAGATACTTGGGACTTAAACTGTAGTATCTGTCAAGTTACAACTATATTTAAACTGTAATAAATTATATTTATTCATTTGTAAAATTAATTATACTAACCTTTCAAGTTATTTACTAGTGTTGTGCAGAGTCGATTATTTCTGATAATCGAGTAAGCGACTCTTGTATGAGTCCTCATTTGAACACAAACTATTTGTTCAGAAAACTTCTGTATTTAAAAAACAAAAGTGTGAGAAAAAATTGTCATATACCCACAAATGTCGGTCAGCGTTTGATAATAATACCATATTATGACTAAAATACATTGAACATTGCGTAACGATGGGTTCGGCTTTCGAGTACAATTGCCGATACACAAGAAAAGGTGTTCGCTAACAGATCGAGAATTTCCTACTTCACCGCGTGAATATTGGAAAATCTCAATTCATTGTTTTGTTATATTTAATCGCGCAATTTTCTTCGTCGAAAGCTCAAACCCTTCGTTAGTTTATATTTCATAAATTAATTTTAATTGATTGTTGATTATTGAATTCTGCACAAAATTAATCATCGTATAAATATATAATACACGGTTTTCATTCTTCTTACATTAATAACTATGTACAAGTAAAGTACTGATGTGATCTGTCGCTTGCGTTCGCGATTTTATTTGTTAAAGTTCTTTTGACTAATTTTTAAGTGATGTAACGTGTGTGTTTTTACGTAGTTAGAGCTAAAGGCAGGCGGACGGGTTATGAGAACACCAGCGCGGCCACAGCGGAGCGGCGCGGACTCCGCGCGACACGAGTCGCTGCCGGTGCGTGTCCAGCCGCAAGTACACGTCTGTGACGGCGCCCTCGTTTCTATCCGACCAGAGCCGCTCCGCCAGTGCGGCAGTACGCGGCCACACGCGCGCGTCCAGTCCGCCGGGACCCAGCTGCTCGGTCCACTGGCACGCGGCGCCGCCCTCCACGTGCCACGAGCTCGTACCCTCGCTATCTGGTACTTGAGGCGGCGTTGCCTCCGTCCAGGGCCGATGCTCGTAGATCTGCTGCCACGAGCGGTAGGGACCACAATGTCCGTCTGAGCTGTCCCGCCACGAGCCGAACCCGCAGTCTAGGTACCACGCGTCTACGTGTGAAATCACCGAGCGAAAGCCAGCGTCGAGTACGGCACGCGACTCATGCCACCCCGACGCGCCCCACACCTGGATGCCATAACGCTTCGTGTCGAGTCGCTCGAGATACGGCGATCGTGTGAGACGTGACGACCACAGTAGAGTGAGGGCGGGAGCGCGACCGCCGTTAGCACGTTCGAGCGCGGACATCGCACGCTGCGTGAATTCGAGCCAAAGATCCATTGGATCGGTGTCATTGAAGTGTTGCGACCAACACCGTTCGGAGACCTCGTCGCCGCCGAGGTGGAACAGATCATCGACACCCGTCAGCCGAATGATTTCCGCATAGACGCGCTCGAGTAGTTCGTAGACGTGTGGGTTTCGCGGGTTTAGCTGACCGCAGGGTGGTTCTCCGCACCACGTGCTCCATGGTTCGGCTTCGATACAATGCGCGAGGTGGCCGAGGCCGGCGGCGGGACCCCAGGCCCAGGCGCGGCCCACGTGTGCTGGTGTATCTACCTCTATGAGTACGCGGATGCCACGGAGACGAGCGTGTCGCACGATGGCACGCACGTCCTCGGGCGTGTAGACGGCTCCCGGGCCATACGCCCCGTGGTCGGCAAGCTGTGGCGCACTGTTCAACCTCAGCGGGAAGGACTGCGAGTCGCTAACGTGCCAGTGGAAAGTGTTCAGTTTGCAGGCGGCCATAGCGTCTATGGTGCGCATAATCTCGCCGACGGCAAAGTAATTACGTGCCGTATCCAGCAACAGACCACGGAATGGGAATCGAGGAGCATCTGACACAGTAGCGGCTTCAAGCATGAGGAGTGAACCCGCGTAAGGGTCGAGCCATACGATTTGCGACAGGGTTTCGAAAGCGTGTCGGGCACCGCAGAACGAATGTGCCGAGATTTCAGCGACGAGCGCTGTACCTAGTGGCCTGAGGGAGAGCTTGTAGCTTTCATCGGTACCTAAGCGTAGTCGCGGATCACCGGTTCCGTTTACGGTGACGCGGACGAGCACGTCGCGCGGACTGCCTATGTCCGAGCGACGCGTGTCGGAGCCGATGCTTCGTTCTAGAGCGCGCATATCGTTTTGCATGAGGATGAACGCATCATTGAGATGGTCGGTGACGTCTCGAGATGGTGACGCGAGTACTTGCAGCTTAAAGCGGTCGGCGCGGACGGGCACCGCAGCGGTCGCGAGGCTGACGGGTCCTGTAGGTTGCGGCCACAGTTGCGTCGACGCGCACAGCATGTTGCATGTCTGTAGAGATTGCAGCGTCGATGTTTCCGACGCAAGGAAACGTTCACATCTATCGTTTCGGCAGATCCACGACCATTGCGGTTCCACACCACTGAAAAGGAGTAAAATAAAAACATATAAAGATATTTAAATTTTATTTACTTTCTTTATAGCGCATAAAATTTAGTTACTTTATTTTAATCTGGACAGTTACACTTATGTTACAATAATTGACCACCGTGTTTACTATGGTAATTACTTGTACTAAATTCTTCAAAATGTATCAAAATTCGGAAGAGTTCTGTAACCTAACCTAACATTTAGGAATACCTTTGTAGAATCTAAACAGGTTGTTTTACCGTAGATAAAAACTCTGAGTAGTATAAAAAAATATGACTGTGCCCGGAATTCATAGTTTTGAATATTCATGAACATAAATAAGTTAACGTACACATACAAACTGTGCAGTGGCCTGTGCGTGCTGTCATAGCTCTGCTGACGCCAGTAGAGCAGCGCCGCAGCGGTACAAGCGATGGCCGCCAGCAGCACCATCGCACGACGCAACCTTCCCACCGGAGCAAAGTGGGCGGACGCGGCGCGCCCTAGCGCTTCGCCCCATAACTTCATCGTTGCTACTTATCGATACAGCTGAAATAAAAGCGATATACGTAATAAGTAATAATACTAAATAATGTAATCATAGAACCCAGTCGATGTAAGTTTATTTTATTACTTATTATTGGTTGTTTGAACGTTGGCACATTTGAGATTCAGTTATTAAAATTCAGTATTAAACTGGCTCTTCTAGAACATAGATACTCTTTGCATTTTTTTTTAAACACGCTACTCGAGGTTTTCCTACATTTAACTACAGTCTAAGATAGGTCTTGTAAGAAGGTCATGTATAAGTTGAAAATAAGAATGTTTGATTTGAAGTTATATTTAATATGTAAAAATTGTACATTTGACTGTACTTGTTGAAGATCCTGCGTCTGATTCTGTGTATCATATTCAATAAAGTAACATAATTTAATAAATTTACTTCATCTTATTTTATCACTAATATTATAAAGTTGGAGGTTTGTGTGTTTGGTTGAATGCGCTAATATCAGGAACTACTCGTCCGATTTGTTCTTTCAGTTTTAGATAGGTTATTTATCGAGGAAGGCTATATATATATATATGTATATATAGACATCTATGTAGTTTTCGACAGATCATCGTGACAATTAGTATACCGATTTTACACGGAGATGATTGTTCTGGTATTAATTTGAACAAAACTCACAACTAGTTAACGCCTGCAGCATAATAAATAATAGTAAATACACGTGGGCACAGCTAATAAAAGTGTGTTCAAAGTAACCGTTTGTATTAGAGAAACAATACGATTGGAGAAGTGTGAAATAGCTAAGACAGAGACATGTCAAACGACAATGTAGAACACACGTTCCCTCGGCGTAGCATCGGCAGACGTTCCGTGAGATATATCTACGTGTCTATTACAAAAGTGAGTCGAGTTAAAAGCCGCTCCAGACGTTCGGGCTTTTAGGTCACTTCACTCAACTACGTCTCTCCTATAAAGGTGTTTCGTTTTACACTTTTACACTATAGGCCAATTTACCGAGTACATCTCTATATAAACATTCGTTGTAGCACTCGCCACGAATATTTATATCTCTGAAATGAGTTACGTGTACTAAATTAATGGTTAACTACTAAATACTTTAAAGGAAAGACGCAACTACGAGTATGTTTTTGATGTGATGAACGCCGGCTGCACGCACCAAAAAGAATGACTCATTGTCACGTTCCGCTTGAGCCGAGCGTGCAAGCGAGAGCGCGGAACAAGCGTCAAAGAGTCGCGATCGGCTTATGACGCATCATATATCAATAGACAATCTAAACCGTATAAAGTGTTGATCGATATAGTGTATAGTCGCGACAAGACAGAATATTCTAAGAGTCTAAAAATAGAGTGTCTGGCGATGAAGACTATTTCTACACTGTATATTTATTGAAACGTTTTGTATGTAATGCATTTAGAAAGACCCTTGATCTTTGAAACGACGTATTGTTTAAAATTTACCATTGGGTAGTCTTTTTCAGTAAACATAAACAACGATGATCAAATGAGATTATATGCGAAAAACAGGTACAATATAAATACTAGAAACTGATAAACTGGTTGTCCCACGTTTTAGACTTATGTTAACATCTACGTCCGGTACCGTGACACACCCGAGAGGCGAGACTACAACGCCACCCGGGGAACCACTATTGACCTGCGATACCGCGCTATTGACTCTATCGGGGTGTTACTACTGACCTCGAACGCTATTGGTGGAAGTTATCGGCTGTTCATTATTCATTCCGGTGTGAGACTACATTGGTGATATATAAAGGGCAAGATGTCGCTGATCTGGACGCACTCCTATGTGGAAGTTATTGTAAGGCGAAGCTCTGGCCAAATAAATAGTGACAGTATCTACGATGTGTTTATTGCCATTCCTGACTGCATCGACACTATACGTGATTAGTGTAACAAATCAGAAGCGGGATTACCTGAACGTCCGTGCCATAACTCGAAGGGTAGGAGAACAAAAACAAAATGTTTTTAACATATCGCAGAATCGTCATTATTGCTGACCACTTCTTATTGTTTGACGTTTACATCGTTTTTATGAAATTCAAAAATGTATGAAGTAATTGCTAGAATTTACTTTATTTTTTTATTGTAGCACGGCAATATGACTGCACTGTGCCTGATGGTAAGCACAGTACAATCCAAAAATAACAGCGACCACCGAGTGACACATTATCCATCGCCGGTCGCTGCTGTTATGCCGGCCTGCGAAAAGCTGGATATGCACAGGCTGATCCCGAAACACGACCCGCGGAAGCGAATCACTATGACGGACTTTTTCACCATATACATGATGGTTTCGACCCAGTCAGGCTGTAAAACCCTACCACCTCGCTTTTGCCATTGCCTCGTTCGTGGGTGCACCACGCAGGGTGCACCGCGTGCAGGTAAGGTTGGCTTGGGTGTCTCAAGTCTTAGATGTTATACCTTCCCGTACTTCACGCATATTAATTTAGAGAATTAGAAAAATACAGAGTGCGTCAAACAGTTACATTCAATTTAATTAGGGGATTCGACTTTACAACGTAAATATACTTTGATGTCCAATTTTTTTATACTTTAAAAAAAAGAAATTCCCAAACAATTTTAATGAAATTACGTACTCGGAAAGTATAATTAATTGTGAAACTGATAGGCAACAAAAACTATTAATAATACTAACAGTTCTTGAAAAAAACTTACTAAATATTAAAAAAGATATTTGATTCCAACCGATCTTAATGGTTATGGAAGTATTCACCATTCAGAAATTGATGGGCTATAAAAATTTTATCAGTAGTTGAAAACTAATCTCAACCGATTTTCATAAAATGTTGTACATTGCCATTCATATTATGTCATTTAGCACCTGGCAATCAATGCAATTATCCATACTACTCTATATTTTTGATATCAAACAATTCTGATGATATTTTGTATGCAGAAAGTATTTCATTCCAAAATTGATAGCCAATAACAATTTTATTACTAGTAATAATAACCTTAGTAGTAATAACATCCACTCATATTTTAACTACATGAAATAAAATATCAAGTAACACAGATGTTAGGTCCGAGATTGAAGTTACCGACAATTTCAATATGGCTGAAGGTTGGTACCAGGGATTAGTTTTAAGCTCTTATGTCTATGTCTTCTTATGTACTATGTGTCTATGTCTTCTTATGTACTATGTGTCTATGTCTTCTTATGTACTATGTGTCTATGTCTTCTTATGTACTATGTGTCTATGTCTTCTTATGTACTATGTGTCTATGTCTTCTTATGTACTATGTGTCTATGTCTTCTTATGTACTATGTGTCTATGTCTTCTTATGTACTATGTGTCTATGTCTTCTTATGTACTATGTGTCTATGTCTTCTTATGTACTATGTGTCTATGTCTTCTTATGTACTATGTGTCTATGTCTTCTTATGTACTATGTGTCTATGTCTTCTTATGTACTATGTGTCTATGTCTTCTTATGTACTATGTGTCTATGTCTTCTTATGTACTATGTGTCTATGTCTTCTTATGTACTATGTGTCTATGTCTTCTTATGTACTATGTGTCTATGTCTTCTTATGTACTATGTGTCTATAATGTGTCTTCTTATGTAGTATGTGAATAGTGTCTTCTTATGTACTATGTGAATAGTGTCTTCTTATGTACTATGTGAATAGTGTCTTCTTATGTACTATGTGAATAGTGTCTTCTTATGTACTATGTGAATAGTGTCTTCTTATGTACTATGTGAATAGTGTCTTCTTATGTACTATGTGAATAGTGTCTTCTTATGTACTATGTGAATAGTGTCTTCTTATGTACTATGTGAATAGTGTCTTCTTATGTACTATGTGAATAGTGTCTTCTTATGTACTATGTGAATAGTGTCTTCTTATGTACTATGTGAATAGTGTCTTCTTATGTACTATGTGAATAGTGTCTTCTTATGTACTATGTGAATAGTGTCTTCTTATGTACTATGTGAATAGTGTCTTCTTATGTACTATGTGAATAGTGTCTTCTTATGTACTATGTGAATAGTGTCTTCTTATGTACTATGTGAATAGTGTCTTCTTATGTACTATGTGAATAGTGTCTTCTTATGTACTATGTGAATAGTGTCTTCTTATGTACTATGTGAATAGTGTCTTCTTATGTACTATGTGAATAGTGTCTTCTTATGTACTATGTGAATAGTGTCTTCTTATGTACTATGTGAATAGTGTCTTCTTATGTACTATGTGAATAGTGTCTTCTTATGTACTATGTGAATAGTGTCTTCTTATGTACTATGTGAATAGTGTCTTCTTATGTACTATGTGAATAGTGTCTTCTTATGTACTATGTGAATAGTGTCTTCTTATGTACTATGTGAATAGTGTCTTCTTATGTACTATGTGAATAGTGTCTTCTTATGTACTATGTGAATAGTGTCTTCTTATGTACTATGTGAATAGTGTCTTCTTATGTACTATGTGAATAGTGTCTTCTTATGTACTATGTGAATAGTGTCTTCTTATGTACTATGTGAATAGTGTCTTCTTATGTACTATGTGAATAGTGTCTTCTTATGTACTATGTGAATAGTGTCTTCTTATGTACTATGTGAATAGTGTCTTCTTATGTACTATGTGAATAGTGTCTTCTTATGTACTATGTGAATAGTGTCTTCTTATGTACTATGTGAATAGTGTCTTCTTATGTACTATGTGAATAGTGTCTTCTTATGTACTATGTGAATAGTGTCTTCTTATGTACTATGTGAATAGTGTCTTCTTATGTACTATGTGAATAGTGTCTTCTTATGTACTATGTGAATAGTGTCTTCTTATGTACTATGTGAATAGTGTCTTCTTATGTACTATGTGAATAGTGTCTTCTTATGTACTATGTGAATGCTGAGTTCTTTAGATTTATTAGAATCAACATATGTATATTATAGAAATTCTCAGTAAAAACTAGTTTTATTTTATTTGTAATGACATTATATAATACTTTTATTGAATGATGACATTTTATTATTGTTTTACTCTGGGTAATAATTTATCCCTTAACAATTTTCTGCCAATTAAATATTTACTGTCTCCGTAGGAGTAGAAATATTTCATGATCAGGGTAACATTCTTCTTCCTATGATACTATAATGCCAAATATAACCAGCATTTTATGTACGGCACAACAAGCCTGAATTCATATCAAAATAAAAAATACTTTATTCAATTCAATAATACATGTTATGGACTATCCTTGTGTAAGTAAATCTTGTTAGTGCTGCAAATAAAAGAAATTAATAAGGCGTTTATATACGTCAAAACTACCACCAGTGTGCTTAGTGTGAGTTTGCAAAAATATATCGAATAACTTTAACTATGCGATCACCGAGGTTACGGGAAACGTAATGAGACCCGAGTACATGCGAGTGTGAGTTCATTTTATGTTGGCGATTCGTTTGACGTTGTCTCACCGTATAAAATGATTAGTTTGTTTTTATTATGTTGGCAATGTTAACGTCATATGATACCCCGACCAAATTGAAAAGTTTCTATAAACAATATATTCTTCAACAAAACTAGCTACGCATCGATTTAGGCGGGTTACGTATACAAACGCAGATTTGTTTATTTACTTGTTAGATTCGTGAATGTTACATTTCTTTACTATTATCTATAAACTATACTTTTTAGACAAAATGTGCTACATTTATAAATAAACTAATCATTTCATACCGTGAGACAACGTCAATCGAATCGCCAACACAAAATGAACTCACACTCGCATGTACTCGGGTCTCGGTTCATTTCCCGTAACCTCGGTGATCGCATAGTTAAAGTTATTCGATATATTTTTGCAAACTCACACTAAGCACACCGGTGGTAGTTTTGACGTTCGTAAGTGCTTTCTTAGAGCCTAAATTGAATAAAGTGTTTTTGATTTTGATTTCTTTTTGTATTTCGTCGTATGTCTTAGTTACAGTATAATCTTTACTAATCTATACTAATGTTATAAAGCTGAAGAGTTTGATTGATCGCGCAAACTCAGGAATGAATGGTCCGTTTTCCGACATTTATTTCAGTGTTAGATAACTCATTAATCGAGAATGGCTATATAATATCGCGCTAAGACCAATAGAAGCGGAGCACCAATGAATAATGCTTCATAATCGTGTGTTTTTTTCCTTTTGAGAGCTTCCCCTGCGTGTTAGCGTTAGTCCAAAGTAACTATTCCACGCGAACGAAGTCGCGGGCAGTACCTAGTACAAAATAAAAAAAAATAGCAATCGGAAATAACGTAGTCTTCTGGTAATTAAAGAATCTTTGTAATCGGTTCAATAGTACCGGAGATTACTTCTGACATCCAAATTTGTAAATTTAACCTCATTCGGCAGGATGAAGTCTATAGAGATCTCGTGCCGCCCCAACTATAGCGGCAGACGTACACCGTGGGGTTTTAGTCCGTGCGAGTCGAGGTTGGTGAATCCATAAGGGATTTCCCCACGTAAAAATAAAAAAACTAACCTCTTTGTTATAATTATTAAATTAATATCTATTATTTATTTAAATATAAAGTAAATTTTCAAAAAAAAGTATTAACCGACTTCAATATCAATCAAAAACCCATAAGGCACTAAAAAGCGGAAAATAAATAGTTTATCAAATTAACCAAATTAAATAAAACATATGAATATGTGTGCTACCTAGAGATGTATTGGAAGTCGGTGCCAACCAAACCGAAAATCATATCATCTACAGGTACAAAGTTTAAGTCCACTCTCGCGTCTCTGTAATACAAAAATTTTGGTTGGTACCGACTTCCAGTACATCTCTAGGTAGCACACATATTCATATGTTTTATTTAATTTGGTTAATTTGATAAACTATTTATTTTCCGCTTTTTAGTGCCTTATGGGTTTTTGATTGATATTGAAGTCGGTTAATACTTTTTTTTGAAAATTTACTTTATTTTTCCATTTTTAGTGTACATAAATATATTTTACTAGCAGTGCCCGCGAACTCCGTTCCGCCTTAAGTATATTAAAATATGCGCATTTTTGCGGTATGGTATCTATCGGTATGGTATGCGATATGGTTTCAATTGGTTGTACAATAAGTAACGTTTGGTACGAACGCAACCTTTTCAGTAATCCGCGATAGTTTCTACCACCAACTCGGCTACCATCGCTTCACACATTATACACCTTAAGTAATGTAATTACAATGCTTGCGTCATGTTGCAACACAGCAACGAACATAAGCACAATAGGCTCCTAAGAATTGAAGAGTTTTTTTTATAATATTGGTGGCAAACGAACATACGGGTCACCTGATGGTAAGTGATCACGGCCGCCCATGGACAATTGCGACACGAGAGGAAACACAGATGCGTTGCCGGCCCTTAAGAAAGGAGTAGGCTCGTTTCTTGAAAGTTTTCTTACTTTGTCACGGATCCCATAATCAGAACCTAACCAAACTCTCATCAAACTACCCTTGAAGTACATCCTTTTCAATAAAAAATGAATCATCGAAATCGGTTAGCGTAATATTGAGTTATTCGTCTATTTGTCGTATACATACTTAATGCAAATTTAAAACTTATACGGTTTTGTACTGGATGCCGTTGTCGGAACTGGACCAAATTGAAATGGGACCACATGGGAAGTACCAGCTTTCAAATAAAAAAAGAATAATCAAAATTGCTTCACCCAGTCCAAAGTTATGAGGTAACAAACATTAAAAAAAAATATATATATACAGACGAATTGATAACCTCCTCCTTTTTTTGAAGTCGGTTAAAAAATACTAACGCAGAAGTATCACATGCCTGTACACATGTACTACATGTCCTCGTTAATCTTTTTGGCCCCTCTGAATATAACATAAGTTCGCGTTTGTGCATAATATCGTCGAGAGTTTAATACAAAACTTATTTTCTTTGTCCATCCCTTTTCCCATTATTTGTGGTCGGGTCTCGTCACATTTTTGCGTCAAGCTAATCTGTCTTGGTTGTCGATTCTTGCAACTGGGCTTTCTTGAAGTCTTTCGCAATATTTGACCATCATGTCGGAGGTAGGCGGCCTCTACCTCTTTTCGGTTCGGGTGGGTTCAAAGCTAATTGGACCACATGATCGTCCTTATGTCTTTTTACATGCCCATATCATCTGAGGGGTTTTTCGGTCATTTTGTCAACGATTGGTACGACTTTAAAGCTCCCATGTATGTCTTTATATATAAATGTCTTCTGTACGTGTGTATGATACTGAACTCCTCCTCAACGGCTGGACAGATTTTGATGAAATTTTGTGTGCGTGTTCCAGTGGATCCGACAATGGTTAAGATTCAATTCAATTGGACCCGGTAGGTGGCGCTGCGGTTGAATTTTAGTTTTTTTGTATTATCAAGGCTGGACAACGTCCGCCCGGCCCGCTGGTATGTATATAAATATTGGGTATTTTATCGAGTTAATACAAAACCAAATTGAAATATAATTTTAAGAATCTAAAATTGGTTAACTTAAGTTCTCTCGATGTTATTTCATTACATAGTATAAAACAAAGTCCCCTACCGCGTCTGTCTGTCTGTCTGTTCGCGATAAACTCAAAAACTACTGAACATACGGTTTTCATTAGTGTGTAAAGTGATTCCTGAGGAAAGTTTTGGTATATAATTTGTCAAAGATTTTTAAATAATCAGGGCCTGCCGGCCCAGACATTAAATATAATATGTAATGATATCTAAGTGTGTTCAAAGCTATATTCAGAGCGGTCAAAAAGTTTAACGGGGATTAAAATAGTAAAATTATCCTAAGATAATTGTATTGTCGAGGCGACAACTGTAACATAACCCTACTACTATCTACCTAGGGAGCGGGTAGAACGGACTGAGCGGGTGGTTCGCGGGTCGGACACTGGCTGTTTAATCGCTCGCCAATGAGCACACCTTGTTGAAGCACCTACTTACTTGGTTATAATCATTATCATTACATAGTATAAAACAAAGTTCCCTATCGCGTCTGTCTGTTCGCGATAAAATCAAAAACTACCGAACGGATTTTCATGCGGTTTTCACCAGTGGAAAGAGTGATTCATGGGGAACATTTTGTCAAGGATTTTTTCATAATCAGGACAGGACAACGTCTGCCGGGCCCGCTAGTTATTTGAATAAATAAAACTTTGCTTCAATCGAGAAACTCCTCTATGGCGTGTAGACATCACCATTTATGACATCACCAAGGATATTGTTCGTACAGATCAGAGCCACGGTATTAACTAATTTAATCTTATAAATTACTACATAGGTTCCTTAAACACGTAATAGTTTATTAAATCATGACTATTTTCTTAAGATTCCAACCGTGTCATATATTATTAATACTATAAATAAGAAAAATTGTCGATTACTCGTGAATAAAGACAATAAATAGATCAACCCATTTTTAAAAGATATTCATTTTTACATGTCTTGCTTATTAAAATTGTTTAAAAAATGCATGTTGGACAATTTTTTTTTCTACAACGACTTGAATCAAACATCTAAATAATTTACCGTTTTACGTTGTGATTTAAAAAAATACTTCGAAAATGGGTCAATCTAATAACTACCTAAGAAATGGGAACTCCATTCCAATTAGGTCTTTCATAAACAACATTTTGTAACGGTTAATTAATTTCACCGCATAACTGGAGAATCCATATAAAAACACGTAATTAATTTGCTTATGAAGTTATGATTAAGAAATTGGGTTTTATTAAAAAAGTTCTAACACGCGATACATAAACTACATTTGATGATTCTTAACTGTAGATTACAATATAAGTTTATGATTTATCTATCTTCTATATATAAATAGGCAGAGGGAAAACCGTTAAGTACGTACAGGCCGCGCCAAACTTTCTGACCTCTCAGAATATAGCTGTGCAGATAAAACGTATAACATCAAAACAACGTAAGGATAAATAAATATCAATGGTATATTCCTATAATACTATTTTAAATTTTGTTTAGTATTAAAGTCTTGTCTATATTACGCGTAAGCTATACGAGGTGTGTTAAAAAAATACGTGGACTGATGGCATAAAAAAAATGCAATTTATTTTTCGAGTTACACGTCTGGGTCCTCTTCAAAGTATTGTCCTTCCCAACGCACACACTTATCCCACCGGTGTTTCCAGTCGTTGAAACGGTCCTGGAACGCGTCTTTTACGATGGCCTTCAGCTCCTTCGTTTCAAATGTTCTTCCGTTGAGGAGTTTTTTATTTTTATTTTGACAAGAAGAAGAAGAAGACTTGATAAGAAGTCGTCATCTTCATTTGAACGATTAAGCAGTTCCTGACAAACCCGGACGCGATTGGCTGTTTGGTCGCCGGTCATCATGCGTGACACAAAATTCACAGCGACGCGGTGCATCTTCAATTTTTCGGTCAACATTTCGTAAGAAGACCCAACTGATATTCCACACTCTTCGGCAAGCTCCCTAATGGTCAGACATCGATCTGCGCGCAGCAGGATGTTGATTTTGCCAACGTGTAGATCGTCAGTAGATATTGAAGGACGCCCAGGACGCTCATCGTCGTCAATCGACTGTCGGCCACGTTTGAAACGTTCATGCCACTTGAAACATGCAGTACGCTTTATGGCACCATCACCGTAAGCCGTGTTGAGCATAGTAAATGTTTCAGTTGCAGATTTTCACATAAAATTTCACAGCAATTCGTTGCTCCTTCAGGCTTTCCATTTTACAATCCGACAAACGAAAAAAAAACACTCTTTACTAATAAAGTAAATTTTCAAAAAAAAGTATTAACCGACTTCAATATCTGTCAAACACCCATAAGGCACTAAAAAGCGGAAAATAAATAGTTTATCAAATTAACCAAATTAAATAAAACATATGAATATGTGTGCTACCTAGAGATGTACTGGAAGTCGGTACCAACCAAAATTTTTGTATTACAGAGACGCGACAGTGGACTTAAAGTTTGTACCTGTAGATGATATGATTTTCGGTTTGGTTGGCACCGACTTCCAATACATCTCTAGGTAGCACACATATTCATATGTTTTATTTAATTTGGTTAATTTGATAAACTATTTATTTTCCGCTTTTTAGTGCCTTATGGGTTTTTGATTGATATTGAAGTCGGTTAATACTTTTTTTTGAAAATTTACTTTATTTTTCCATTTTTAGTGTACATAAATATATTTTACTAGCAGTGCCCGCGAACTCCGTTCCGCCTTAAGTATATTAAAATATGCGCATTTTTGCGGTATGGTATCTATCGGTATGGTATGCGATATGGTTTCAATTGGTTGTACAATAAGTAACGTTTGGTACGAACGCAACCTTTTCAGTAATCCGCGATAGTTTCTACCACCAACTCGGCTACCATCGCTTCACACATTATACACCTTAAGTAATGTAATTACAATGCTTGCGTCATGTTGCAACACAGCAACGAACATAAGCACAATAGGCTCCTAAGAATTGAAGAGTTTTTTTATAATATTGGTGGCAAACGAACATACGGGTCACCTGATGGTAAGTGATCACGGCCGCCCATGGACAATTGCGAAACGAGAGGAAACACAGATGCGTTGCCGGCCCTTAAGAAAGGAGTAGGCTCGTTTCTTGAAAGTTTTCTTTCTTTGTCACGGATCCCATAATCAGAACCTAACCAAACTCTCATCAAACTACCCTTGAAGTACAACCTTTTCAATAAAAAATGAATCATCGAAATCGGTTAGCGTAATATTGAGTTATTCGTCTATTTGTCGTGGACATACTTAATGCAAATTTAAAACTTATACGGTTTTGCACTGGATGCCGTTGTCGGAACTTTACCAAACAGAAATGGGACCACACTGGAAGCACCAGCTATCAAATAAAAAAAGAATAATCAAAATCGGTTCACCCAGTCCAAAGTTATGAGGTAACAAACATAAAAAAAAAAAAAAATAATACAGACGAATTGATAACCTCCTCCTTTTTTTGAAGTCGGTTAAAAACCGTGTAGCTTACCAACAAATGAAGATATCAGCGACCGGAGAACGGCGTTTTAATCTAGTGATATACCAAGCGGTAGTTTCCTGAAACCAACTCGCGTCGCGCAATTCAACCAGTCCGCGTATTGTTTGAACAGACCTGGTATTCAGAGCGGCCAAAGGGAAATATTGAAACCTACCACTGCAATGTGTTATAAGTGATTTTCATATTACAAATTTACATACATTACAGACAAGTTGATTCAAGCCCGTAAGCTTAGAAATATTGCCGAACTTTCAAACAAGCAGCACATACTAACTTGAACCTTATATGCATTCGGGTAAAGTGGTGTATGCTTAGTTTAAAAGTTTATTTTGTTCCATGAAATAATATATATGAAATGATACTCTGGAAAGTCGTAGTGCATTTAATTCCATCTATGTATCTACTTTATGTATGGCTACTTTGTGGGACTTTTCGTTTGAGAAATTCATATTCATTCAATTCGAGACTTCATATGAGTTTCACAGAATTTAGTATGTAAACTTCATTACATTCAAATGAGTTACAAAGTATATGTTTTAGGAAAAAAAATACGTGTTGCTCAAATATACGTTCGTACTGCTAATATATAATATTCATTCTTTATTGCATACTTAAATACAAAGATATGTTAAAGTGCTGTTAATAATATTCAAGAGTGAGAGAGCCTGTTCAAAGTGCGACTCGTAAGTACAACTGTCACACTTGGAAATTTTTTTTTTTATAGTAGCACCGCAAAATGACTGCACTGTGCCTGATGGTAAGCACAGTACAATCCAAAAACAACGGCGACCACCGAGTGATATACTATCCATTGCCGGTCGCCGCTGTCATGCCGGCCTGCGAAAAGCTGAATATGCACAGGCTGATTCCGAAATGCGACCCGCAAAAGCGAATCACTATGATGGGCTTTTTCGATATATACATGGTGGTTGCGACCCAGTCAGGCTGTAAAACCCTTCCACCCCGCTTTCGCCATTGCCTCGTTCGTTATTCAGCAGGGTGCACCGCGTGCATGTGAGGTTGGCTTGGGTGTCTCAAGTCTTAGATGTTATTTGACACCCCTTCCAACTGTATCCTAAGAACTAGCAACCTATTGTAATTGGCGTCAGGACTGCGGTTCTACTAAGGTTGGTTATACATAGCTTATAAGCTGCAGCGACCACTTAACATAAAGTTGACTGCACGCATGTATGTTACCATTACATTTATTTTTTAAACGTGGGTTGTAAATATTGACCACACGATTATAGTGAAAACAATAAATAAATATGTTTTCATTAAAGTTCATATGATTTGATTGAAGTCGATTCGAGCTGAGTAAACCCAACTCAGTGTCAATTAAGGTTCACTGTTCAATGCGCCTAAAGAATATTTCACTCTAGAAATCATCGACTGACAAAATTTATATTTGACACTATAACTTGATAGTTTCATTAAAAAATTGCAAAATTAAAGTTGAATAACTTCGAAACGCGTCGGTTTATCAAAAAAGTATAAGCTAGCTTTTTTGTAGAGCGCTCAATTTTATACAAGAAAATGATTTGGTCTAGTCTTTTTGATGAACCATTAAAGAGTTATAAAATTCATATATAACTAAAAAAACATATCTTAATATTAATGGCTGTGACTTTTACAGGAGTTTTTTTTCATCATTTCCAACAATATTTTCGATATATCAAAGAAAAATAAAATGTCCATTTTTTTTAAATCAGTCTAATGTACATGTTTATTTATATGTTTACTTTTTATGTATAAAGCAGTTATATGGCATAGTGTTTGTAAAATTTCATCACAAATTCATACATATTATATATTGGATAAAACTCTTCACGGGCACCGCTTCTTTCAAGCCCGGCATCAAAAGGCGCGGCACATAGGGTTTTTGTCGCGCTTCACAATGGAGTTTATAAGGGTATAAAGTATGCAGTCAGTGGGACCTAGTTACTGCCAAGTGAGTGACGGGGTGAATGCAATATTTATTTCACCTTTGTAGGTCGATGCATCTTAGAAGGGTTTCTATTTCGTCCTGTTAATTGCCGGATGTTTTTGACGACAAAATATAGTATAGTACCTCTAGTTCACTTTTCAAAATTATAACGATACAAATTGTGACAAATGTTTTCTTTATTCACACAAGCCACTAAGACAAACATTCTATTTTTACTATTTTAGGTGTGTGATAAACACGAATTTAGTTCAATAAAGCGGTTAGCGAAAAGAAAGAAAATGTAAGAAAAAAAATCACCAAATTTGAGGAGCAATGAAATTCACAAAGAAAAAAAAGTTTTATTCAAAGGTTACGAGAATTTGCAACATAGTTTCGTGTGTATTTATTTAACTTGCAAATACCAAGGCGACACTAACGGTATGTAGCAGCAGTTGCTATTTATGATTATTTTATGCATCGCGAAGAGGGCTCTGCTGGTTGCATTCCCAAGGGAATAGACACCTGTCGTTTGTCGATACTTTGTGAAGTCGGAGGCTCTTGAACGCGAAATGGCTTCCCGAGAAGCTATTGGCTTGATAGCTTTTTAGTTTTCGATATGACGATACGAGTATGGGGTGAGTAATTGAATTAGAAATTGGATAACATAAAAAAAATTAATGCAATGATAAAAATTGGTTTGGATTAAAATAAAAATATTTTAATCAATTTAGGTCCTGAGAAGTCGCTTATAAACGTCAAAGCTACTAACGGTTCGGAAAAACAACCCAATCATTAAGAAGAACCGGCAAGAATCTCGATCTGATTTATATTCTCATGATACATATTTCTACAAACATAAATACATTTGTTTTTGGCGGATGTACAGAGAGGGGCGTCATCTCACGATTTCATCATCGTTCACATATTGATCCATCCTATGGTAGCCTTTAAACATTACATTAAAAGCAGCTTGATATGGTGCTTGAACTCACTATCCGGCAAATCGGTCGTGCTGTCGGACTTTGTTATAGAACCTAACACTATTACTTAAAAAACTGTTACTGGTCTTATGAACTGGTTGAAGTTCTTTACTTGCTATTGCTACTATTTCCATAGATTATTGAAAATATAGCTTGCTTTTTTAATAATACGTATAAACTATTCGGTGTGACAACAAAAAAATGATGTTCTTTTAATATGCATATTTTTATTTTGACAGGTTGGGCGTCAATACGTTCGTGTCGCTCTATTGTACCTATTGCGGTACACAGCTTTAACGATGCTTCATAAAATAATCAGTAACTCTATATAAGTTAATGGCCCTGCGGACATCGATGTGCTGAGTAAACTCTTATTGTTACCAACATTATAAGAACTGCAGTTAGCTCGAATCTGTTTGGTTAAAATATTTCCACATACATCCTCGTATAATTAAAAGGTTTTTTACTCAAAATAGAGTCATATTTATTTGTACGCAAACACACAAAACGTAAACGAAAAATTCGAAATAAATATTTTTATAAAAGGATCTCTTTTACACTCTATTAGACTGTATGTATAAAAAGGTAATGGCTATGTGTATTTAATCTCTAAAGCTTTTTTATCAGATGATACTTCTTAATCTGAACTTTATGCCAAATCGTACATATTCTCAGTGCGCGAAATGTGTTTAAAATGTTGATAATGTGTTGGTACAAAAATTTCTCTACATTCTATAGATTGCGAGACTATACAAGCCAACTCTTTTGCAGTGAGTAATAATTCCACAGATATTACGGAGATATTAGTTAGTAGGTGATTCCAAGCGTAACTACGATGCAAACTACTAAGTTCTGATTTATAGAGTCGCCGGTAAAGACATTATGATATGGTTTACTTACGTATGACATAATTTTAAGAAATTGTTAATAATAACCTTATAGTTACAGGAACGAGATGAGTAATTAAATATTTATGACTCAATTTTAGTAAGAGTCAATGAATGTGATATTTTAGTTTTAATATAAACTCGCATCCAAGCACATCTCATACAGAGGTAAAGCTTGTGAGTTTGTTACGTTGTGGGGGTTAATCTCAGGAACTACTCGATTTCAAAAACTTTTTCAGTGTTAGAAAGCACATTTATTTAGGAAGGTTATAGGATATATATCATCACGCTAAGACCATCAGGAGCGGAGCACTAATGAAGAATGTATCAAAACTGGGATTTTTTTCCCTCTTGAGAGCTTCCGCTGTGTGTTAGCGTCAGCTCAAAGTAACTATTCCACGCGGACGAAGTCGCGGGCAGAGGCTAGCAAATAAATAAATATCTCACAGACTCAGGTATTTATAAATATAAGTTCAAAAATAGCCGATACTCGACCCGCATACAACAACCAATCGGACGGTGAATCGTGGCCTCACCGAATGTACTGCCTGTTTCTATATAATTCATTTTATCGATCACGTTACCATCAGATCTATTTTAGTACTTTTAACAACGTATCTATGACTATTATAGTAAATGAACATACGTTCACGTGAATATCTAGTTTGTGAAACGACATGACTTCTTTTGATCGAAAGTGGTCTGCATTCTATTTTTCTTATACTCTATCAAAGATCTTTTATTGAGTGCAGTTCTCTCTTGCAGACGGTATTTTCAATGTTGATTGTTGTTTTAAACTTGATTTTTCTACTTTTGTGAGTTGCCAACATCGAGCAAAAAATTTAATTAGTTAAGTTCCGGTAACTAATACTAGTCCGTTTAACGTCAACTATTCCTATTAACATCTTCTTTAATATATACTATCCTATTTTATTGTGAAATTTTATATTTATTTTGAAGGTGGTAGAGCCACGCTGTATCTATTACTATTCTCCTTTCCCTACCCCTCCCCCATAAACAGGCTGGCAACGCACTTGCGACTCTCCTGATGATGCTAGTGTCTACGGACGGTGGTAATCACTTAATATCAGGTGACCCATCTGTTCGTTTGCCTCCTTTTGACATAAAAAAAAAACATCAAAATTTGCATCAGTCATTTTCAAGTAGTGAACGTTGTAATAATAATAATATTTTAACGTTCAAAGCCAATGTGTACATAATTTATAGTAATATTGGTATCTGCACTGGTTACAAACAGTATCCAGTAACCGTAAACAGTGACTTAAACAAATGTAATAAATAAAACCTTAATTTGAATTATTGTGTAACACGGTATTTCGAATGAGACAAGAGTGTTTTATAATAGTAATGAGTGATTTGTTTTTTAAATAAAAATGTATGATTTGAACTACCAAATTTATAATTTAAATTATAAAAAAATTAATAATACCACGGATTACCTATTTCTAGATATTTACAAACTTTGCATCTTTACAATGATAGCGTAAATAAATACATAGATACTGATAAGCGATAAGGAATACATCACGAACTGTTATAACAATTTCAGCACACATAAACGTGCGTTAAACCTCATTTTTAATCTGTGTCGTTGACACGATGCGTTGATGATAACGGGAACTTATTGTATGAAATTATATCGTATTAGGCTATTTGTGTTTTGCGAGCTGACGGCGTTCCGTTCATACAAACGTATACGTTTACGTATACCCCTTTTCCCTCCCTGGATAAATGACACTAGATCAAATATTTTTATACAGTTTTATCAATAAATCGATTATCATAAGAAATAGAAGCTTTCAAAAATCGCCCAATTTTACCGATGTTTTCTGACGTCCGGCAAACAAAAACGACACAGCCAAATAAATTCCTTCTTATTTTATCCCTGAAAAAATTTTTAAAATTGGACCATTTTTGGAGGAAGAAAAATGGGGAATGCGAACCTTATTTTCGTGTATTTTACATACGTATAATCAATCCGAGCTGTCCCTGTCGTGCCAAGCACGCGAGCGTGTATTAGAGCGCGACAGCAATAGATATCTGTACAACCTACTCTGGAAATGTATCGTCGCCCGTGTTTCCTCTGAATATACACTGAACGCACACAAATTTATTATCTGTGTTTTCTTTCCAAAGGGCAATCGATCGCCAGAAGTTCCGTAACGGAAAAATAAGAACTTAACTCAATCTAGGCCGTGTAAAGTCGCTTCTGAACATCATAACACCGCCGCCAATGGTTCAGAAAACACGCCAATAATCGAAAAGAGTCCGCAAGAAACTGAATCGAGTTTGTCAATGTTATCGTCTCTTTTTTGTTCGAATAATGTTTATCTATCTCTCTATCTATGTGAAATCTTTTCGAGCTCTATGAAATGAAGGGTTTGCTATTTTTGAAAAAAAGTTAATGTTCGACGCTTTGAAAATTTCATCACAAAAGTATAAAAATAATATTTCTCAATACGACATCAAATAAAAAAATCTAAATCTATACATATAATAAAATTGTAAATCTAACGTGTATGTACTTTTTCGACTTTCTTTTCATTCAAAACCGCATTCATATAAGAGAGAGATTATAAAGCATATCCTCGGGAGTAACATAGTATTTGTTTCATTAAAATCGGTCCATTCTGTCAAAAGTTATTGTAATTTTAATGGCGTGACCGACTTAAGTATGAGAGAAAAGTAGATAAGCAAATGAACTAAATATGTTTAGATGACGTTATTAGTCATTGTTTTGTACATCAGGTTCCACGTGGACGAAGTCGCGGGCACAGCTTGTTAGAAATAATTATGTCAAGAGAGTATGAAAAGAGAGTGTTAGCGGAAGATCGAAAAAAAAAACTAAAGTATAAAATTAGAACTAGAAGCGACATCTACCTTTATTTGTAGTTTACAACCGACTACGACTTCATAATAACAATATAATAATGTATATCATTAAACAGAAAAGATTTAGTGCAATTGACTTTTTACGGAGCTCCAAGCCCTGCAAAGTTAAAACGTCAAGTCAACATCGTTTAATATCATAATTGCGAAATATTTATAAACGTTTTTTTCAAATATATATATCATAGGTGGCAAGCGAACAGGCGGGTCACCTGACCTGTCACCTAGCAACACCAGGGGAGTGGCAAAGTGCCATCCTGTGTTTGAGGGATGGGGGGAGAGGGGGGGGGCAAGTAAGGGAGGGAGTTGGGCCTTCGGACCGTACGAAACCCAACAATGCAAGCCCTATAACTTCACGTCGATATTCTGTGAGAGATTTTCTTCTTCTTCTTTCTTCTTTATAGTACCGGGGGCGAGCTGACCCATTCATGCTGAAACCAGTAATAGCTTCAGGGTGGCTCTACCACGTACAGAAATACTGAATTTGTATGTGCGTGTGGTCGTTGACCAATATGATTGATTCATTTATGAAGTTATCTGGATCTTAACTATAGTTGGACTCGTTAGATGGCGTTGTTGTCGAGATATACTTCTATTAATTATATGACCATGTTTTTTCGAATTCTTCACACAAAAAAAAACCGTACAGTCCCCAATGTTCAGCCTCGCAGCACCTCTCTTTTTATATTCTTGACTTACTATGAGCTGTGGCAGAACGTTGGCCGTGGCGTACCGAGTCCACTAGTATATAATAGGAACCCATCTCCCCTCCCCTCTCCTCTCTCCTCTCCCTTTCCCTCCCCTAACCGTTCCCTCCGAAAGATGGCAACGCACTTGCGACTCCTCTGGGGTTGTTGGTGATCACTTAACAGCAGGTGACCCACCTATTCGTTTGCCACCTATAACATAAAAAAAGGAAGTAAATTTTCCGTTTTATCTGCACGTACATTATTACTAAACTAATCACTAATAAACATCATCTAATTCAATAGAAATTTCAGATTAATGTAGTGTTGAACTTCTATGAAAGATATATGCCACATACGATTACTTTACCATAGATGCTAAACTGTAATTACTGAAATTATAATTAAAAATAAAGGACAACGCACGTTTAGCTAAGTTGAGATATATAATTTCTGTGTAACATCAAAAGAACATTTCCGTTAACGAAAGGGAATACATAGCTAATAATGAAAAATACAATAAAATATATGTCAGTGGGAAAAAACGCTGCTTTCTACCAATGATTTTTTTTAATGTATCACAAGACAAACAAACATATATAATGTAACTGTTTAATGATATATATATACATTATGGACTTTATGAATCATTATTGAAAAATGCAAAAAAGGATTTGTCGCATCTGAATAATTATACTCTATGAGAAATAAAACATCGCTCTAGCGTTCCAAGCGCTATTCATTATACTATGATTTTTGTTTGCCATAACTATTCCAGCAAGTTAATATGTATGTACTACACGTTTTAAAAATAAATCACATTACAAAATCCAACTTTTATGTAGACGTACGAGGATAACACGTACCTAAAAACGGTGCGACATAAATTTAAAACTGTCATTTCATTATCTGTAGTAGATTGCGAGGGCAATACAAAATTTATGTAGTCGTATCACAACCTGCCCTTTGTGTTTCTACATGATGTCGTACATAAAACATTATAGCGATGTCTGGTAGGTCCGTTACTTTTTTCCCAACCGATGCTGTTAGTTTGTAAATCTTTTTAATCTTCACTGGACTGGATTAAAAAATAAAGACGACATTTTAATATAAAAACGAGTGCGTGTAACCGTCACACTCCATTGCAGTAGAAACTTCTCTAGCGTTATAAGATACTAGTAATCTGTTCGTACTTTTCTATATTTTATTTACTTTATGACAAAGAGTTGCTAATAAAATTTCCTGTGTTAAGTTCCGAATTACTTGATAGATGGCACTACAGATAATGAAGCTTTGATTTAATTTGTTACTTACTTACATTGATTCTTAAGAGTGGTAGAGCCACGCTGAAGTTATTATTGGTTTCAACATGAATGGGTCGGTTCGTCCGGGGTAGTACCGCCCTCTCATAGAAAACCGACGTGAAGTAACAGTGCTTGTATTGTTGCGTTTCGTTCGGCCAGTGAGAGCGCCGGAGGACCACCTCCCTTCCCCTCTCCTCTCCCCCCTCACTCCCTTCCCCCAAACATAGGCTGGCAACGCACTTTCGACTCTTTCGGTGTTGTTAGTGTCTATGGACGGTGGTGATCATTTAATATCAGGTGACCCACAAGTTCGTATGCCAGTTATGACATAAAAAAAAGAAAAATTGAAACCAGATAGCAGTACGGTCGTGCATCCATATATACGTAATTAATTCTATTGTATGATTTTTCTTATTATTCAAATTAATTATTTTTTTAATTAACTGATTTGTTTATAAAATATTTTTATTGACAAAATCAAAAATATTTAAAAACCGGATGGCACAGAAACGTGACGCCATATTGCCGTAACGGACTTCTGTTGCATTTTTTTTTTTTATAGTAGCGCGGCAAAATCACTGCACTGCGCCTGATGGTAAGCACAGTACAATCCAAAAACAACGGCGACCACCGAGTGATATACTATCCATCGCCGGTCGCCGCTGTCATGCCGGCCTGCGAAAAGCTGGATATGCACAGGCTGATCCCGAAACGCGACTCGCAAAAGCGAATCACTATGACGGGCTTTTTCGCCATATACATGGTGGTTGCGACCCAGTCAGGCTGTAAAACCCTACCACCCCGCTTTCGCCATTGCCTCGTTCGTTATTCAGCAGGGTGCACCACGTGCAGGTGAGGTTGGCTTGGGTGTCTCAAGTTTCGTCGTCCAGTTACTTCCTAGCCGCGCCTAAAGAAGTTTTACTGCAAAAAAGAATTTTACTTTTCTCTCGCGTTAATGGTTGTGAACATTAATTTCCAGTTCCTGGCCAAGGGACTGTTCAACCAAGTGTGTCATTAATCGTCATAGACTGAACGTTAATATATCATGTTCTAGCTGTGTCCACGACTCCGTCCCCGTGGAACCTAATGTATTAAGTCCATTTACTTATCTACTGTTCTCTTGTACTAAGTCGTCATTAAAATTACAATAACTTTTGATAGAGTGAACCGATTTTAATGATACCAAGACTAAACGTTACTCAAGAATATGCTTAGGATTACGGTAAACGCAGTACTTTAGCAGTGATGCGTGTTCAAACTAACAGACAGACAGACAGACATTTCTAAAAATAATTGAAATGTATTTTATTACTTATTCTAAGATACCTGTAACAAATTTTTTTCACAAAAATCTAAAATTATATATTCTTATTATCTTATCTATTAATACGTGAAGCTTAAACTTTGTATCCCTTTTTAAGGAAAGTGCGTGAACAGATGAACGTGGCATTTGGCATAGTTAAAGTTTATATGGAGGAGAAGTGCAGAGAGCTATTTATTTTACATAAAATGCATTAGAAGTACATTAAATTAATTAAAATATGCATTACTCACACTAATGCTTCAATTTTACACAACATATACACACATGTAAATAAAAAAGACATTTTGACATCTGTCAATAAAGGACTTCAAAAAAGGTTGTGAAGGAGGTTGCTATGCTCGACTGTATGTATTATTTTACTCTTACGTTCCAATTACCCTTTTTCATTTTACATTCAACAATAATATTAACCCTAATAAAATTCAAACTTAAAAAAATCAATGAACTATGGTCGAATGTCACCAGTGGGCGCCCACTAGTATGTATAGATTTATATAAGTGACATACGTTAACTTGTCTGAAGATTACTTGCTTAATAGGCGACTTATAAAAAATAACACAGATAACGCCTTTACATCGAACATTGAGCACGACTTGTACAAAATCGATTTCTTTCACATCGATGAGATTGTACGAATGTTTACATTCGCATTTGCCAGTCTTAAGCCGTGAGGGAAACCAGCGAAACGTTTTATAACCACATTAAAAGACACTCGATTGACTTCCACCGATTGTGTGATGTTACGACCAGCTCGTGTCACCGCTCTTATTCTAAATCCCCCGATATTTGATAATTGCGTGTTACTGTACACAGGTTACCATTGTCCATTATCTGTAGTAGACAATCAATAAAGTATTTGGTTATTTCAGTTTATGTATAGTTTATTCAGAACTATAGTAAACACAATAGTAAGATAAAGACAAAATACTAGACTGAAGCCTAAATACGTGACTACGTATGGATAAATCTTATACCGCTCCTAATTTTTTTTTTCAAACTGACTATGCTATTGACCTACCAAGGTCTTAACAGTTTCACCGGACTACTGCTCTTAATATTCATATAATATGTATATTGTTTATTTATGTCAATTGCAGACATCACTATTACTGGTTTAATGGTGGTAGAGCCACGTTGAAACTATTACTGGTTTCAGCATGAATGGGTCGGCTCGTCCGGGGTAGTACCACCCTCTCATAGAAAACAGACGTGAAGTAACAGTGCTTGCATTGTTGCGTTTCGTTCGGTCAGTGAGAGCGCCGAAGGCCCACCTCCCCTCCCCTCTCCTCTATCCTCTCCCTCTCCCTCCCCTAACCCTTCCCCCCAAAGAGTGGCAACGCACTTGCAACTCCTCTGGTGTTGTTAGTGTCCATGGACGGTGGTGATCACTTAACATCAGGTGACCCACTTGTTCGTTTGCCACCTATGACATAAAAAAAAAAAAAAAAACCATCGTTCACATATTGATCCACTCTATAATTGAGACTAAAACTTGCATGACGCTTAAACTTACCGTCCGGCAAATCTATATATATATATATAAGAGATTTCCACGTATATAGTCACTCATCACGATATCGCTGGAACCATTAGAGCTAAAGACTTGAAATTTGGTAGGAATATTCTTTTCACCGAGTAGAGGTCAGCTAAGAACGGTTTTTACGAAATTCAATCCCCAAGAAGGGTTGCGGGAGCGTTAGTTAAAAAAAATCACATTTTAAAACTACAGCTCTTATAGGTATGAAACTTAGTCAGGATATTCTTTTTGGCATGTTTGAATGATATTCCACCCCCAGAAGGCTGTGCGGGAGAGTTGAAAATTAAAAAAAAAATGTATTTTCCAATCTATAGCTTTTATAACTGTGAAACTTGACCAAAACACTTTTTTTAGCATCTTTGAGTTTACTAAGAACTAATTTCACGATGCTTCACCGCCAGAGGGCTGTGCAGGGGCGTTAAAAATTAAAAAAATATTTAATACATTTTAAAAAACGCGTGCGGAACCGCGGGGTACATCTAGTCGACTACGTTGGGATTTTGTTGTAAAATCTAACACTATTACCTAAAAAACTGTTATCGGTTTTACTGAGTTTGAAACATGGGACGACCAGTTTGCCACAGTTTCTAGAATTTCGATCATGCCGATCTTTTACAAAATCCAGCTTTTCAATGTTTTTGCGGATATACCTTAAATTGTCAATAATGTATTGAGAGGGGAGAGTTTACATTGTTTATGGATTTTATACTTTGACCACAATCACCTTTCATGTTAACATGCTAAAACTGGAGGAAGTTATTTTTCAAGCATAAATCGCCGCATAACATCTAAAGTCTTAGGTCTTAGGATACATGTATGATTAGATTAGCTTAGTTCGTATCGCGATTATACTTTGTCGCGATTGCGCTCGCCCAAAAAGCGCGGTGAAACTGTGAAAGCCCGTTAGGAAGACGGCGGATGGTCAGTTCGAAAAAAAAAATACAATAAAAGGTAGTAAGTGTGTATGAAACGCGTCATTACGTAAGGTAGAAGTGGGCGCGGATATCTGTACGCTGTAATGAGCAAACAGCGGTTTCGCGTTTCAATTAAGATAAAACTGACCCCGTGTAATCAGCTTCGAGTGCGTGATAGCGGATTAACCTAGTATCAACAACGTAACATTAATTACTTTTTTCATTATAGGCACTGATGATTCTTCGAAAATGCCTAAAGAGAATGTATAATGTCAACATTGATATTTGTGTCGTTAGATTTCAAAACGAGTTGAGTTCAATTTTAGATGATCAAAAATTTTTTTTTTTTTTTCGAACTGACTACGCTCTTGACCCAGCAAGGTCTTAACAGCTTTACCGGACTACTAAGGCGAGCTCTTAAGACACTCAGCCGATTTTATTTTGACAACTAGTTCAAGGGTGCGCGTCACACCTCGGCTTTGGCTGTTGCCTGATACATGCAACTCGCGACCTATCTGAGCTAACCTAAGCTAAGCTAACTATTCATATATATATGAGTTATTGAAACATATATGTATACCAAGCATACATACCTCAACAACCCTTATATATATTTTGTATCGGATAATATTCTAAACTATTTCAGTTTGATAAGGGAAAAAAAAAAAAAAACCCTTCCACTTGCATGTGTAAGCGTGCACGTGTGTGGAGGTGATATGAGTAATGTTGTCGCAGTGATGTAAGATTTTGTGGCACGGTTTCGCGCGAGCAGCGTGCTCAAGGGCTCCACGCCGAGGGAACGGACCTATCAAAAATTTTTATACCTGTAAAATTTCAAGAGAATAAAAAACTTAGGAACGGCCAAAAATTGAACTTGGTTCATTTGGAAATTTCATTAGTTTCCGTTCACTCATTTCTTTTCTACGATTTAATGTCTGTTTTATTACAATGGCGTATTGATACTGATTTATCTTTCTAGAACCGTCCACGAATGTGTAGTTTGGGCAATAGGATCGCCGCGCCGTATGTATTTTATTGTGAACTTCATAATGGAAAATGACGTATACTAATCATTTAAAGTGCATTCTGTTTTAAGATTTATTACAGTGCATGGTGTAAAATTGTAAATAAAAATGCATTCTTACAATATTTGTGTTCTTGTGCTTTTACTATGTTTGGTTGCGGATCACAATTATATCATTGTAAAATGTATTGACTGACACACAAGGGCCATTTTAAAAACCACAAATCATGAAACTTAACGAACAACATAATCTTTTTATATCCAAAATATAAGAAAATAATAAAAAAGTTACAGTAAATCAATTATTTTATGGTGGTAGGGCCACGCTGAAACTATTACTGGTTTTAGCATGAATGGGTCGGCTCGCCCGGGGTACTACCACCCTCTCATAAAAAACCGTATTAACAGTGCTTGCATTGTTGCGTTTCGTTCGGTCAGTGAGAGTGCCGGAGGCCCACCTCCCCTCCCCCTTCCTCTCCCACTCCCTCCCATAACCCTTCCCCTCAAAGGATGGCAACGCACTTGCTACTCCTCTTGTGTTGTTAGTGTCCATGGACGGTGGTGATCACTTAACATCAGGTGACTCACCTGTTCGTTTGCCACCTATGACATAAAAAAAAAAAATTAGGTTATAATGTTTTCAAAATAAATCACAAATAACCTAAAATGACAATGTTCTAAGGAGAGAACAAGCAGAAATATAACCTAAATTTAGAGCAGAATTTATATTACCTACATGTAATCAGTTTTAGAGGGCAAATTACGATACACTCGAGTAATAAGGTATAAAATGGCATGGTATATGACAGTTAAATAAGTTTCACGTACCTCGTAGCGGTGTTACGTAGCCGTAGCGCGGCAGAGCGCAGGAAAATGACGCGAAAGAGCAAAGGTTGGACAGATATTGGGCAAGGGCTGTACCGGTTTGATCCAATATTTGGAAAAATACACCAATAGCAGTTTGTAAAAAGAAAATTATAAACAAAGTAATTGATAATATCGTTACAAATACAAATCACTTTGTTTTTATTTCCTTCATCATCTTTTGTAGAATACATCGAGCGCAGGATTAGTTGAACTATAATTTTCTCAAATTTCGTGAAAAATAATTTCTGAAATCACCTACACATATGCTTTTCATAACCAATCCTACAGGGAATATCAGGTTTCTACATTTAAAGGCGGTTGATTAATATATCTTATATATATTATGGTCTTTAAATAATGGATGTGAAAATTTATATTTAGTGGAATAATCTAAGAAACATACTTTGCGACCAATCTAATAAGCGTTGGGTCAAATGTTTGTATATTGGTGGAAGGGTAGACGGCATCGGAACCACCCTACAACCGCTCCCTACGTTTCACTCCGCCGCGGTCTTTACACGGGGTACGTCGCGTACAAGCTTCCTTCAAAGTTTCTCGTGCGTATCGGAACTTGTTCTATCGGTGTTTGTTGTGGTGATTTTTATTGCAGTGTAATTTAAATAATTGGTGTGATATTGAAATTGTGAGACCAAGAGGTTAAAAGGTAATTGTAATATTTTAAATTGTTTAAAATAAGCAGTATAAAAATGTATTACATAAATAAATGTTGGCGCAGGTAACTAATATTTATGTCTATATATAAACAAAATTGTAATGTCTTTGGTTAGTGGAGATTTTTTACGGGCAAATATAGGATTTTTAGAGTATTGTATAGGTTACCTAGTATTATGATTTTCCATGCAGTTTAATTAATACAGATAATACACATGATTCCTATGGAACGTCACATTTCCTCAACAACGAAGTAATAGGCACCAGCGAGTATTTTATAAAGTTACATATTATACTTCTCCTAAGTGTTTTAAACATTGTATAAGTCCGTAAAAAAATCGTGAATTTTCATTTTTAAATAAGTTATTTAACAATAAAAAATCAATTGAATTTTTTGAGTGAAAATACATAATCAGGAAATTATTATTAAGACGATTAAATTTTAAATAAGTCAAATAGTAAACATCAAACAAACACGATCAAAATCAAACGTTTTGACTATATAATAATTTGTAGATTCTATCTAAAAAAAACGTATCTAACAAAAGTATAGGTACGTGTGTAAGAAAATGGCTTTAGTCTTAAATATTCTATAACATCTTCATAAAATCATTATATAGTATAAAACAAAGTCTATTAATATGTCTATCTGCCCGTTTGTTCGCGATAAACTAAAAAAACTATTGAACGGATTTTCGTGTGGTTTTCACTAATAGCTAAAGTGATTCATGAGGAAGGTTTTGGTATACAATTTGTTTTTTTATACAAGGGTTTTTTTTTAAATCAGAACAGGATAACGTCTGTCGGGCCCGCTAGTAGTATTATATAACGAGACGCTTGTTTATAATAAAATATTCGGGCTTAAAGTTGCTTTTACAGAATTAAACGTCACAATTCTTGTCGTACGGTAATAACATTTTCGATAAAAGAAAGATATACCTTGTATTTCTTTTATTCTTATAAAACAAGATGATATTACCAGGTAATTTATTACGCGGATCACAACATGCTATAAATTAAACTGCTTAGGGTTCGTAAGCGGTAAATATCGAGGAATGTTTTTGTATTCTTTATTTATTCGGAAACCGATAAAATCGACCGAAACGCATGGTTATAAAGGAAATAATTAAACATTTCGCATCTAATAAAATTGTGTATATATAAATAAAATAACTTTCTTGGACGGGTTAAAAAAAAAATTAAAGTAATGTGGTGTTTTGAGAAGAATAGATGCATTGTACTGTGTTTCTAATATTACTGATAAAATTAATATTTAATTTGTAATGTTATACACATTTATTAATTTGCCTTTTCTTTAAAAGGGGTGGTAAAACTATTGGAATGATCTTTAACCGTATCGTGACAGGGCTCTTTAACCTTTGTTAACCTTTATTCAATTCCAATCAAAATTGTTCATGATTGAAAAAGGGAAAATGAAAAATATTAGAAAGTTTACCTTTGATTCTAAATGTCATATACAAAACACTAGCTGATTGATACTTGTCCGTTGATTAATCGTACATCAAGATTTTCAATAAAAAAACATATGACAAAGGGACGATGGAATCCAAAAAATTGGCAGCCAAGTGCCTAGAACAATGTACGGAATATTTCGCATCAAATGACCATAATCTTATGCCAATACATTGAGTAGTTTTGCCATTTTTGACCAAAAGAACTGTATGTTCTTTTTATATGATAACTTCATTTATTGATACAAAAGATATATTGAAAGGTGGAAATATTTTAATAGGTCATATACGTACTCAAGTTCTGAGAATATATATAACTAGCTTCCGCTCGTGTGGAATAGTTACTTGGGCCTAACGCTAACCCGTAACGGAAGCACTCAAACGGAAAAACGAAACTCCGATTTCGAAACATTCAATTCGAGCACCAATGGCTGCTCCGCTCCTATTGGACTTAGCGTAATGCTATACATAATATAATATAGCCTTTGAAAAAAGAATTTTTCAAATCGGACCAGTCGTTCCCGAGATCAGCGCGTTCAAGCAAACAAACTCTTCAACTTTATAATATTATGATTTACTATTATTTTTAATGCATAGGGGCATTAATGGGTTCCTTTCCCTTGTATGAAAGGTTTTAAACAAACAGACGTTATCGTTATTATGTTCGTATAGTTTAAGGGCAGGATATTAAAGGCGCGCACATTAATTATGCCCAATGACCGCCAGTCGAAATGCCACGTCGCGACCCGACTTTCCCGTCGCAACACATTTATGATTAACATGTATAATTTCAGTGAGGAAATTGTTTTTCCCAAAATAGAGTTAGGCATAATTAAAATGAATAGTTTCATTACTACGCAAGAATATTTTATTAATATAAACATTTATGAATTACTAATAAAAACAACTACTGGTCATCGTGTAGTGGTTGTTTGACTGTAATCCATTTTTTTAATTCCATAATGTATTGAGGTTTTTTTGTCAAAGAGTGTGTTCCTTTACAATTATTTACGGGCATATAATACGGGCAGTTCGGGCAATATATAAAATGGGACCTCGCGAATCATTAAAAACGAAATTCCAGGAATTCGGTATCTTAACTCTGCCTTCCCAATACATTCTTGATAATTTAATGTATGTCCGAAAAAACTGAATTTAATAAAAGACCGGCATAATCTAAATACTATAAACTGTAATAAACTGGTGGTCCCATGTTTTAGACTTAGCAAAACCAGTAATAGTTTTTTAGGTAATAGTGTTAGGTTCTACAATAAAGTCCCAAAGCATCTTACCGATTTGCCGGACTGTAAATTTAAGTGCCATGTCAAACGGGTTTTAGTTTCAAAAGGATATTATAGAGATGTGAATGATAGTGATGTCTGGAATTGACTCCTCTCTGTGCATCCACTAAAAGCATTGTATAATGTATTGGAAATATATGTTAAAAAAATGTACCCGATCGAGTTTCTTGCCGATTCTTCTCGATGACAGGGTTGTTTTCCGAACCGGTAGTAGTCTTTGACGTTCATAAGTGCTGTATTAGGGCCTAAACTGAATAAAGTATTTTTGATTTCATTTGATTTATTGAATATAATGTTTTTAAATAATACTCTACAGTTGCGTGCGTGTGCAAGTAGTTTATAATGTTTTAAATGTCGATGTATTGAAATACATTATAAACTCCTTTGGTGTTGATCTCTTCTCAGAGCGACTGTTAGACCACAGACTAATTAATATCAGCTGTGATTTTTATTTGTTTTGGTAATTCACTATGGAGGTAATGTATCTGTTAATTAATGTATTCGTCCCAAATTATATTAAACATAAATATTATCCTTTTCTACTTCTCAGTATGAACTTTTACTATGGTATTTCACATACCTCGGTGCGCCTAACGTGCTTTAATAACGGTATATAACATTTTTTCTTCACGTATTTAGTATATACATTATAATTTACGACAGGTAATCAGTTTGTCACTAAACATCTGTGGTATGTTCCGGCAGCTGCTTTTGAGAGTCAGTCAGTCGTTTAGCGGGTTTACCATTTTAGCAGACAGTCATTTAATATCAGATGAGATTATGGTCGAATGGCAAAACCTACAAATTCGATTATAAAAAACGAATACCTAAGAAATTAAACGATTATGCCAGTATTGTCATTATCGGCATCAATGCGAAAATCAATTTTATTTGTTATTCTTTTACTATTAAATCTCTTAATCGATTGGTATGAAGTTCGGCATAGAGGGAACCCGAGATTTGGAAACAGAGCGCATAACCTCTCCATCGTTGTAACTGCAGGTCACACTGCCGGTGCATTGCTAAACACTATCGCTCGTTGCATTCTGATCAATTGCTGGTCATCTTCCTATTCTGCACTGCTAGCGTATTGTACACTAAAGTCCAAAAATTGTACAATCATTCATTACATTTCGATGAAGTTCTATTCCTACCACTTGAAAATTCTGTTTCAAACATTGTGTTCATTGAAATAACTCCCTCCATTAGTTAGATCACGCACCCTTTGACAATGAAATACGACCGGTACGTTTTCACAAAATTGTTTTTGAATGTAATTAAACTCTTCAGCTATTGAATCTTCCTAATGGATAACCTTTCTTTCAACGTTGGAATTGTGTTTGTTACAGATGCGACGCGCATTCGACTTTCATCTCAAAGAGACACCCCCAGCTGATAAAATCCTCGCGCATTATCAATAGGGACTGGCTGAAAGGGACACGGTGAAAACTTTTAAATAGGTTTTCACAAAAAAGTCAGCGGGAAACGTTATTTAAAAAAAGGAAAACGCGATACATTCGTCGCGGTAATCGCGCAGGCGTTGTGGCTCGCTGGTATCGCTGGTGGCTGGTAGCGGGCGTGGGTGCCGCCGAAGCTCAACGCAGCCCGCTCGGTTGGGCCATGGGCAGTTCGCAGCGGATGGCCGCCGTAGCGGCTGTATCGCACGCGAGGCATTACTACAACCATACTACGCCAGACGTATCGCAGACAGAAGCTACAGACTACACGGTCAACGTATTTTTTGTCAGGTTGGTAGAAAATAAACTTTTCACAGAGTTTAAATCATTCTTCTTTACAATTTCTTTATTTATTGTCGCACGGCAAAATGACTGCACTGTGCCTGATGGTAAGCGCAGTACAATCCAAAAACAACGGCGACCACCGAGTGACACATTATCCATCGCCGGTCGCCGCTGCCATGCCGGCTTGCGAAAAGCTGGATATGCACAGGCTGATCTCGAAACGCAACCCGCAGAAACGAATCACTATGACGGGCTTTCGCCATTGCCTCGTTCGTTATTCAGCAGGGTGCACCACGTGCAGATGAGGTTGGCTTGGGCGTCTCAAGTCTTATGATGTTATACGACACAAAATTCTCAATATGTGAACAATGATAACGTCTGGAAATGACGCCTCTCTCTGTGCTTCCACCAAAAACGAACGTAACTGTATATGTCTATAAAAAAACATTGTGCTATGTTATGTATAATTAAAAGTTAAACCAGGTCGAGTTTCTTGCCGGTTCTTCTCGATGGCTGGGTTGTTTTCCGAACCGGTGGTAGTTTTGACGTTAATAGGTGCCTTCTCAAGCGTCTACACTGATTAAAGAATTTGTTGATTTAATTTTGATTCTCACTCGTAAATCCCGTTTTATCACACTAGACATCAGAACATATATCTCGTTCATTTTATTTTAATCATACTTGACGGGAGATCAAACTATAATTTAAAACTATAAAGCTCGTATATGAAAGTTAATCCTTTCCTGAGCTCCTCATAACAATACGTATTCTGCGACAGTTCGTTTTACGAGTGTCCGAGTTTTAATGTTTATATATATATGTGTGTGTTCTATTTACTTAGTTATCTTGAAAGTTTAGGGTTTATCATTACAAATGAGAGATTAAACGAAAGAGTAAATAAGGATGAGTTAATACCATTAAATTAATGTAGTTACTTAGATAGCAGGTGCGCATTGTGACCTTTTACAAAATTATACTCCCGGTGTAGAAGTTTGTAGAAGTTTTGTAGAATTAATTTAGAGGATTTATTTTAAACCTACACTATAAAAATACGCAAATATTAATCATACTTATTTCTGTACTAAGTTACGAATCAACGTCGTTACCTATAAACAGGAGTCAATGTTGTACAAAGGGTGATTCATTTTAAGTAATGTTTTATGTAAGTAAGCAGTAAGTTTTGTATAAGTTTAAGCGATAATCATTCTGCGGTAGCATGTTCAAATATGTTCGTCATATATTCCTCTATATATACATATAATAGAACGTACATCTAAGACGTCTGTACTTTTTAGATTTTTGTGAAAAAAATTGTTGCACGTCTCTTAGAATAAGTAATAAAATACATTTGAATAATTGTTTAGTAATGCCTGCCTGTCTTAATCTGTCATAAACGTAACGATAGTTCAATCGACATACGTTTACTATGCGATTTTGAGAAGAAGAAGAATGTGAATAAAATGGGACCTCCTTGTATATATATATATCCCTTTTCTAAATAAAAAAAGAGGTCACAAACATTTTAAAAAAATACATCCAAATTGCTAAACCTTCTTCTTTTTATATTTTATAGTATAATAAGTACATCAATCAGTCAACTTTGGTAGGTACGATTGAAGAAATTCTGAATGTCGATTAATATTGAGAAGTTTCGGGTACGAGAAACTCCTCATTTATATGTCAGTTCTAACGTGAGACTTGTCTAATATAATTCTGAGCCACTTAATCAATTCAATAGTGATATATTCGGAATAATTTAAGCTATCTATGGCAATAATTAGCAACTAACGTATGTTGAATATAATTAAGGAGCGATCTCAAATTATTTACTAGTAAGTGATATTATTATTATTAATTCGACAGGTGAATACTGATTACCATAATCGGCGAATTGTTACACTAATCACGTATAGTGTCGATGCAGTCAGGAATGGCAATAAATACTTCGTATACTGTCACTATTTATTTGGCCAGAGCTTCGCCTTACAATAACTTCCACATAGGAGTGCGTCCAGATCAGCGACATCTTGCCCTTTATATGCCGAACTCCCACCAATGTAGTCTCACACCGGAATGAATAATGAACAGCCGATAACTTCCACCAATAGCGTTCGAGGTCATTAGTAACACCCCGATAAAGTCAATAGCGCGGTATCGCAGGTCAATAGTGGTTCCCCGGGTGGCGTTGTAGTCTCGCCTCTCGGGTGTGTCACGGTACCAGACGTAGACATTAACAGAATATATTTTTTTATACTTTATAGCAGTGGTACTCAACCTTTTTTTAAAACGGGCCACAAACACGTGTCACTCATGGTGCCGCGGGTCGTAAACTAAAATATTTAGGTATTAAATAAAAAAACGTAATTTCAAATGAACAACGTATTAATGTAGTGAAAAATGGTTGTCAAATAAAACAAGCTTGGTATAACCCTTATATCATAAGTAACGCATTGCGGTTGGGTTACTTGGGATCTATTTAATTTACTCAGCGTGCTCATAGTTTTTCTGATTGGCATGAAATTTAAATTAATCTATACTAATATTATAAACAGGTAAAGTTTGTTACGTTGTAGGCGATAATCTCAGGAACTACTGAACCGATTTTGAAAATTCTTTTACCAATATAAAGCCACGTTAATTGTAATTGTCATAGGCTACATATCATCACGCTAAGACCAATAGGAGCGGAGCAACTATGAAAAATGTTTTAATATCGGGGTATTTTTTCTTTTGAGAACTTCCGTCGCGTCTTAGCCTAAAATAACTATTCCACGCGTACGAAGTCGCGGGCAGAAGCTATTAACTAATTATATTATCTATACTAACATTATAAAGAGGTAAAGTTTGTGAGGTTATAGGGGGTAATATCTGAGGAGTCGGAGAAAAAATGGTCGAACGAAAACGTTTCTTATGAACGATGAGAGATACATGGTTGAGTTCTAGAAAAAAGTTGTAGCTTGATAATGCCTATTACCGCCCAACGAAGTGGGCACGGGTCGGCTAGTTGAAAATAAAGTATAATCGGGTGGGCCAACTACAAAGACCCATTGGGGCCGCAGGTTGAGTATAGCTGCTTTATAGGTGTTAACGTTTGACCAGAATCTCATCTAATGATAAATGAGGATGTGGTCTAAGATAGTAAACACGCTAAATCTAGAAATTAGCCCTCAAGTGTAGCTGCCGGAGCACGACTAGAGGTGCTTGCCAAAGAATCTTTAATTTGAATGTGTTACCCAGCTTAGACAAACGGGCCTAGAAAAAGTACTATCTCTATGATATGGTTACATCACGTGTTTTTTTTTTCATCAAAATCTTAAGACACATTCGCGAGGATTGGAACCTTTTTTTTAACTTGTAGTAACATCCTACATGGGACACTGTGCCATAGTGTAAGTGGTAGAGCCACGCTGAAGTTATTACTGGTTTCAGCATGAATGGGTCGGCTCACTCGGGGCAGTATCACCCTCTCATAGAAAACCGACGTGAAGTAACAGTGCTTGCATTGTTGCGTTTCGTACGGTCAGTGAGAACGCCGGAGACCCACCTCCCCTACCACTCTCCCCTTCCCTTAATCCCCCCCCCCAACACAGGCTGGCAACGCACTTGCGACTCCCCTGGTGTTGCAAGTGTCTATGGACGGTGGTGATCATTTAACATCAGGTGACCCACCTGTTCGTTTGCCTCCTATGATAGGCTCGGGGGAGCATGAGTAGTGTAGGTAGTACCAAGGATTCGAACTTACATAACTTAAAGTACAAATTCCATTGAACATCATAAGCATAGTGCTTATTTCACAATTGATAACTATAGGTTAAAGTTATGCGTTTTATGGGTTGAATAACAAAGAACTTAGAGTGACTTTAGCCAGATTGGAATCTGACAATAAGCAAAGGGCAGTTTAGAAACAAATGAAATTATCGAAAGATTGGCAACAAATCTTTGGTGACCGCTGCGGTGTCGATCTGTGTAAAATGATTCTTCATAATATGCTCGAAGGACCCGATGTTTTAAGGAAGAGGCAAAATACTAACATATTTTCATATTAAGACAAAGAACAAAATTTGTGAACTTTTTTATTTTATTCGTTCAAAACCGGTTAGGTGAAGGTGAATCTAGCAAGGGTAGTAGTAATGGAATAGAAACTGGTACTTGTGGATAAGTTTCCAAATGAGGGAAAAACTTGCGAGCCGTTGTATAAAATTGGATAAAACTGTTCTTTTATCGTCTGATTGCGCTATAGAACTATCGTTGTTTCAAAATGCATTTAATACAATTCGTTAAATATATTGGTTGTATATACATACATAGTAACAGTGATATACATAATATATCTACTTCAGCTGTAGATAGTGGTGTTAATTAAGGCATCGACGTGTCCGCGGCCGATCGGGGACGCGACGAGCGCGGATTTATCGCGCTCTGTAATCTGCGCCGATGCCGACATTCATTTACGGACGGATGTGTAGTTAAAAATTTAATTTAACACCAACGATTAACTACTATATCTCTTAATATGTATACATAATATATAAATGACATGGGGTCCTTCAAGCGTAACGTGAAGAGATACTTACGCAGTCCGGCATGACAGCGGCGACCGGCGAACGATAGTATGTCTCTCGGTGGTCGCCATTGTTTTTGGATTGTACTGTGCTTACAGTACACAATACAGTCACTTTGCCGAGCTACATTAAAAGAAATAATTCATTTTATGTAAATATTTCGAAACAAAGTTGGTTCAGAATAGGAACCCAATATACTTCTCAATAAATTTCAATTGAAAAAGAATAGGATATTTATACTTCATTTTAACATAGCGTTTCATTTAACATTCTAAACTATCATATAGTGTGCATGTTAGTATCACATCCAGTAGGTTACAACATTAACAACTTCAGTGATTCAATGTCAACATAACTTATCGTCTATTATAAACAGTTTTGTGAAATAAAAAATATATGTAGTCAACCTATGCAGTCTGCTTTTATTTGTACTGAGCGTTGAGGAGTCAATTGTTAGAACATACAGGAGTTGCGTCGATCGACGTAGCTTCCAATGCTTGCGAATGTGCTGGAGCTTAGATGAAGAAAAATATCGTGATGACGTCACAGGATAGTTGCTTTTTCTAAGTCTGCCGTTCGCTAGCTACCATCCTCAAGTTGAGAATCTGTCACCAAGCACCTATCGGTGTGTTCCAGTAGCTTTCATTAAGTGCCAGTCCTTCTAGTCTTAGCGTGTTTACCATCTTAGACCAGATCGTTATTTAACATCAAACGACACTGTGGTTGAAAACCTAAAACCATTAAAAGTATTAAAAAAAAAAATCTGGATACTATTAAAAAAATATTGGAGAGCACAGTAACACTAAATACCGCGTTATAGGAAAAAGAAAAAAAAATACATTTCCTATGTATCTTATATGGAAAAGTTATACTTAAATGAAAAAAAGTAGTTGATAATATAATTAAGGAGTCAAATTTACAGGCATTTTTTACGTGAAACATCTATAGGCGAGAGTAAACTCGATTGTTGATGTGGTGACACGTGGCGACGCAAAACACGAACTTTGCGCTATTAACGAAATACTCAAAAACATTTGCAAACCTATCTGTATAAACCTAAGATTCAAATTGTTTTGACAGCCACTCGTCATACTAATGTTACGCAGCACGCGCCGACGATCTAGCGGCCCTTTGATAAATGCCGCCAAACATACCGCGCCAGCCCCTAGTTTATGGAACAAATTTACAATGCTTTATCATATTCATTATGCCATTGCTGATTCCTGTCGGAATCTGTTCTTTTATGCATATAACTTATACAAAACAATTTCGATGTTTCACATCTGCCAGGCGTCTCGTGAGGGCTCAATTTTTTTTCAGATAACAAGATACTATATGTAAGGTTTTTCTTTTTCATCATATTACAAAAATATTATTACGTATAAGCATCAAACTCGGTTTGTACATAACTCAAGCTCTAAAAACAACAAATAATAAAAAGGACATATTATGCGAGTTTAATACTCGTTAAGAATTTTGAATTGAATGTCTTATAATTGTAGTGTAACGGAAGCGTAGATGAGTCGAGTCCAAATTGCACTTTATTTATTTATTATCTCACAGTATTTATTGTGACGTTATTTGTATAACAGTGTAACGCTATGCGGAGTCCTGGTGGCAGTTTGTGCTGCCTGCTGGAGGCGACTCCCATCGTCTGACAAGCCGGAGGACGCGGTAGAATGCCACGGTGTTTATACCATCAGCGGAGATTCTAGACTCACTCAGGTATGTACTCATATAAAACTAATGAGTAGAAATATCAATAATATATTTGTTCATATAATTAATTAAGTATTTTTGGATTTAAAATCGAAAATTATACTATAAAATCCGTATAAACCTGCGAAGTTATGATGAACTTGATTTTCTTTATTAATCACTAGCGGACCAGGCGGACGGTGCTCGCCCTGATAATTAAAAAAACTTTTACAAATTACTTTATAATAATCATCATTACATAGTATAAAACAAAGTCCCCTACCGCGTCTGTCTGTCTGTCTGTTCGCGATAAACTCAAAAACTACTGAACGGATCTTAATGCGGTTTTCACCAGTGGACAAAGTGATTCACGAGGAACGTTTCGGTATATAATTTGTCCAGGATTTTTGTATAATCAGGGCGGGCAACGTCTGCCGGGGCCGCTAGTATATATATAATTAATACCTTAAGCTTCGCCATTAATCACTTTATCTAGTGGTGAAAACAGCATGAAAATCCATTCAGTAGTTTTTGAGTGTATTGCGAACAGACATACAAACGTGGCAGAGGATTTTGTTTTATAACATGTAGTGATAAATAAGGGTTTGCTCTATACCAAACTCCCAACACTCATGCATTACACAATATTATTACAAGTTTGTTTGTTTGTAGAGTGTAATCTCTTGATGTAATTCCACTTTTTTTATATTAACATAAAACAACATTATACTCCAGTGATTAGGGCTACGTTTTAATGTTATTGATGTTTATTATTACAATAAAGTACAATTTACGTGTATTCGCGGAAAGTTGCTAGTTATTAAATCCTAACTAATATTATAAAATAAAAGTAGTTTTTTTCGTTTTTTTGTTACGTTTCCACGCCTCGACTACTTAACCGATCATCAATAAATTTTATATACACACTGTCATGGCTATAGAAAAGGACATACAAATAACTTGCATCCAGTAAAAGTGTACTGCTCCTGAGGTTAAAAATACAATAGTAGAAAATACATAACGCGAGCGAAGTCACAGGCTAAACCTAGTATCGTAATAAGCATGAAGAGCTGTCGTAGTTACATATCGAACGTCCACTGCAAATATGCGTAGGCCGTAACGTGACAAACAATACGGAGCTTATTACACTGTATTATCTAAATATTGAAATCCATGTATGTAACTACATACAGATATCGGTCATATAATTATATTCCGCATAATTCAACATATAAACAAATAAGACCATAATTGCTGAGCTTAGTGTGAAAATAAATTAAAAGTCAAATAAAACTATTGCTAAAATACAAGTACCGTGAACGTTAAAAACAAAGATGTACGTGTCCGATTTACTTTAGAGGCTTCGTTACTTTTAAGTTTCTATACTTTCATTAACGAAAGAAGTTCGGAAGTTATTGTATGAAAACTAACTTATTTCACATTAGTGCTTATGAACAGTTTTACGGTACTTTGATAAATTCGTATTGTATCAATAAGTTTTTTAAAGTAAAGCGATATAAGTTTTTGAAATTATACTTCTTTTGGCGAGTTTGGACGAAATGATGAAAACCAAACTAATAATAATAATAATTTACAAATTATTGAATTTAAATAATTCATACTATAATTGATTTAAAAATTCCAAAAAGAGCACAGTTATTCCACTGTTTTGAGTTTTCATTTCAGTCGGCAGTCATTACGACTGCTTCTTTCAAATCTTTTTTTCGTTCCTCCAGCAAAAAATTGTTCTATATATTGAAACAAATCTCGGGAACTATGGAACATATAATTCGAATGCTAATTATTCTTTTATTTACAAGTTTTTCCATATAAAATGTACACGAGAAATGTAGGATTTTTTCAATTACCCATAGTTAAGCGGAATTTAAAGCTACCACAATGGACTAAATAGTAGTTCGTAGACAATAGGAGACTATTTAAATGTACTTATAATTGATTCAAGTCAACTCATGTATTGTTGCTATATAGAACACCAAATTCGAATATCTTTTTATTAATATTTGGTAAAATAATTCTAAAAATGGCGTATATCTTTTCTGTTAGGAATCCTATCATATTGATATAAAGGATGTTTTGCTAGAATATTAAAATTCCTTTAAAATCATCCCCGCTGTTCCTGTAACTGTCTCCGGAAAATGCAAAATATAAGACTAATTTCATAGAAATTTGCCTTTGGTTACGTATAGCAAAATATATAAGTTAAAGTTAATCAACTGTAAGTACTCTTTGCTAAGAGGGTCTCTTATTGCCTACAAGTTGCACCTTAGTTACAGGCAATTGAATGAGAATCCTAAATTTTCCATATACTTTACATGTAAAACAACTAAAATGAAAAAAAAAGTCATAGAATTAAAATTAAGTCCTTAAATTTTCGTTGATTTTGTTAGAACAATATTTTGCTTAAGGAGCGAAAAAAAATAGTAGTCCGAAACGAATCACTCTAGTATCATTATTTCATTACATAGTATAAAACAAAGTCCGGTGCCGCGTCTGTCTGTTTGCCTGTTCGAGATAAGCTCAAAAACTACTGAACGGATTTTTATGCTGTTTTCACCAGTAGATAGAGGGATTCACGAGGAAGTTTTCGGTATATAATTTGTTTATGTTTTTCTTATTATCAGAGCAGGACAACGTCCGCCGGGCGCGCTAGTAAAATAAATAGTTTCTTTCGGACGGACTCTTTGTTGTAAATATTTTAAAACATATTGAAACTTTAGTTAAACGGGAATGTTCTCAGTCGAATACCGAGGACCCTTGTTGTATCGATTCGACAATGCATTCTGACGTTCATTGCGATGTAGCCAGTAGATACACAGTAACAAGCAATCCATCATCTGAAATGCATTCACTATTGATAGTTTTGATAGATAAAAAAACTATATCTGTTTCAACTACTCTATCTAATGGATGGTATTTATATTTGTATCCGTCAGCTCAGCGGACGTTATCCCCCTTTGATAATAAAGAAAACCTTGACAAATTGTATACCTACACCTTCCTCATGAATCACTTTATATACTGGTGAAAATCGCATGGAAATCCGTGTAGAAGTTTATGAGTTTATCGCGAACAGACAGAGGTAGCAGATTTCGTTTTATAATATGTGATAACAATTTTTTTGAAGTTATACTTCTTTTGGCACGTTAGGGGAAAACGATGAAAGTAAATTTTTACGATGCGCGCGCACACAGTAACGAAAAACCGACACCCTGAAATTAGCTATAGTCAACCTTCTCTATCGTTAGTGTAGTTTTTTCCACAAACGTAGAATAAGGCGAAAGATAAAATTTTTGAAAAGATTTTTATCTTTTTACGCCAAAGAAGTATAACTTCTAACGTGTGTACATACACACACTTTTTTTTTCTTCAATTTTCTTTGTTTCGCACAGAGATCATTTGGAATTGGCAATATAAAGGGAGAGAGAGGTGATCGTAATTTGAAACAATTCACTACTCACTCTCATGAGTAGAGTACTGACTCTTGCATGAGCATAACATAGAAGTCACCAAGATTTGTCAGTCATGATTTAGATACAGTCAGAGAATCGAGGTTATTTCAAAATGATTTAGACGTAAGTCAAAGAGTCGTGGCAATTTCAAAGTCCGGTAAATGTCTTAAGATTAGTAATCACACGCCTGCCAAATTTTCGAAAGATTTGACAGCAGACTCCTTCTCCATCAATCCCATAAGATCGAATGGACATGTACGAAAATTATCACAGAGCATTCTGTGCCCTGGTCACTTCGTGCTAAACCTGAGGCTTTCTTGAAGCAAATGTTCAAAGTATTGTGTAGTGTAATTTGTGTGTGTGTAATTTTATATATTAAATTTATCCTTCGGGGATAGTATTTTTTTTAAGAACCCTACGTCATACTCAGTACCTGTGACAACACGTATGCAAGCTTTAATAATGATCGGTTGGGCAGTTAACGCGTGAAAACGCAACAAAAAACCAACTCAGATTCGTGTTTAACGTATTACAGTAAGGATAGAGAAAATTAAAGTGAGAAACTAATCTATAACAAAAGGAATATACAGCTAAAGTATTAAGTATATTTCGTTTCATTGTCTCAGCTACGAAGAAGCAAAAATGATTGTTATAGAAATATATATACACGAAGAATCTTAAACGAATATAAGTGAACGCTTGTCTGTGTGTTACGCTTTCACACCTTAACTATATAGCCGATCATCATCAAATTTTGCATAGTCATTGTCAAGGGTACAAAAGAGGACACAGGGTACCTTTCGTCAAAAAAAGTGCAGTTTCTGGGAGATCGATCAGAGCTACATTAACGCGAACGAGTCTTTTTTATATCATAGGAGGCAAACGAACAGGTAGGTCATCTGATGTTAAGTGATCACCGCCGTTCATAGATACTAGCAACACCAGGGTAGTCGCAAGTGGAGGAGTGGGAAGGGGAGGGAGCGGGGACATGGGCCTCCGGCTTTCTCGCTGACCGAACGAAACGCAACAGTGCAGGCGATGTTACTTCACGTCGGTGTTTCTGTGCGAGGGTGGTATTACCCCGAGTGAGCCGACACATTCATGCTGAAACCAGTAATATCTTCAGCGTGGCTCTGCCACTCAAGTCTGTCAAAAATTAGTAAGAGATATAAAGAACGATATAACACTAGAAATGACAAATAACATTATCAAAAAATTACAGAGTTCACACGATAATTACTTATTTAATATACATATACGTAGATAATAATTGAATTAATATTTTAGAAGGCACAAAACCTATTCGTGTTCCAACAACACGCCTCCGCCGCGCGGCTTGTATAATCTCCAGGAACTATTTGCATTTCGTTAGTCTTTTTTAGCATTTTGTTTGTCTCCAGCCTAATAAATACTAAGGATATTTTTGCGAGCACAAATGTTCTATTATTGTGCTAAAATACTTAGGTATGTACATACCTAAATAAACCATACTCTATTTTGTGGGTACAATTTAGTTAAATATACCTTTAAAGAATATTTTAAATTTGGAAAGTAATTATAACAAGTTAGTGATCGCCTTGTAGTTTTATTTATATTTCGACCATAATTTAATATCATTAGTTTATCTACCAAATAACGAAAAAAAAGGTGCGTCGTAAAGACAATCCATAGGCTTTTTGTCACTTATTTTTTTTGGAGCACGCAATTATCGAAAATTGTACACAATTTTTTTTGCGACCTCTCTCCAGAGACAAACCTCTGTGCGACTGTTCAACAAAAATAGATTAGATTTTGTATTTGGACCACTTTGACCTATTAAAAAAAAAATCCAAAAATATTTTGTAAAAGGTATCAAGATTGATATTTTTTCAAACTCTTATTTTTATTTATGATAATTTTTCGATATTTTTGAAATTTCCATTAAGGGCACAGCGTGCCCCGACAAAAAAAAACCCTGGTCACACTTATGATGAGGCAAAGGTACACGAATCTCCGTTCGAATATAGGTCACAAACTGAACGAATAAATGTAATAAGTGGTAAATTTCCTATAAAACAGGCATTAAAACAACGTTAGCTAAGAATATTCCAGCGTACAGTCCCCCGTCTGTAAAGCAGTTAACGCGTTTATCCCAGCTATGGGGCTTCCGGCGCGGGGATTGTTTTTCCGGTTTCGCGTCCGTCGCGCGTCAATACAGCCATTTGCTACGGCTACGACAGAATAGTTTGCGGTTTGATTGCTCCGACATGACTTTATATTTTTGTAATAATCGTCACGTTGTACATTTAAAGATGCCGGCCCAGTTGCGTATTTAGTATTAGTATTTATGGATTTTTAAATCTATACTTAATATTATAAAGCTCAAGAGTTTGTTTGCTTGAAAGCGTTAAAGCGGTGCGATGTAAAAGGTTAAAGGCTATATATTTCATCGTCTAAGACCGATAAGAGCGGAGCACCAATAAAGAATGTTTAATAATCTGGGTTAATGTATGTATTATTTAAAAATATTTTCACCTTCTACGTAAACGAAGTCACGAGTTAGAGTTAGCGTTAGCCCAAAGTAACTATTCCACGCGAACGAAGTCGCGGGCAGAAGCTTGTATGATATAAACTAATTCTTAATGCTACCGATGTCCTACACTTTAGGATAGATGATCTGGAAATTCTTTAACGCTGCTTGCGGTAGGAGTTAACTGGTAGAAATCATCACATAAGAGTAAAAGTGTTATTTGCGAGTATATGGTATATGTATATACGGGTGTTTGCGCATCCGTGCGAGTATCGAAAGACGAACATCATGCGCTGCTGTTTGTATAATATCCTCAATACTGAATGCGTGGAAAATTCTTTAAATCTTTTTTTACATAATTTATAATTTTAGAATCGTCATTGTCCTATGTCGATAAGTTCAGTGATTGAACCTCTAAATGAACTGCATTTTCTTTATATACATATATATATATATGAATATATATGTATATATGAATGCTGGTACTTGATAGATATCTTCTTCGATTTTTCACCATTAAATTTAACACATCTAAGGAGACAGTTGAAGCGTTTTCCATATTATTATATCTCGTCATTAGGTGCTGATACGCTATTTTATTATATTATGTATATTTTATGTCGCAATTCACTTCAATTGCTAGTTTCTTCTATGTAAATTGTATGATAGGTTCGCGCAAACGTTTAGACATGTAAGCGTAGCATACACTCGCATACGTACGCAATGATTGACAACTTAAGGCAGGGGAATTTTTATATCCAAGCGTTTTCTTAGATATTTAAGTAATGTAGGGGACACGCGTCATGATTTTCAGTTTTTGTATCGCTGCTTACCGTGTTTATTTATTATTTAAGGAGCTGCGTGGCGCACGCCACTGACGGCTGACCTCGTTAAGCTCGCCTGTCCCGACTTTGTAATTCCAAAATGACATGTAATATCCTGGTAAAATGCCTTTACCGCAGACCAAGAAAGTTACCTTTTTATACCTATGACTCTGAAGTTAGACACAGAATTACTAAAACATGTTTCAGACTGTGTACATTTTCTTTGTCTTTGTTACTTTGTATGCATAATATGGTAGGATGATAAACTAATTGGCCTAATATTATATACTTCTAACTAATACTACAAATGCGAAGGTGAGTTTCTTTGTTACGCTTTTATGCTTTAATTAATAAATTATAGGTGGTAGAGCCACGCTGAAGCTATTACTGGTTTCTGCATGAATGGGTCGGCTCGCTCGGGGTAGTACCACGCTCTCACAGAAACATCCACGTGACGTAACAGTGCTTGCAGTGTTGCGTTTCGTTTGGTCAGTAAGAACGCCGGAGGCCCCCCTCCCCTCTCCTAAACACAGGCTGGCTACGCATTAGCGACTCCCCTGGTGTTGTTAGTGTCTATGGACTGCGGTGATCACCTGACATCAGGTGACCCGCGTGTTCGTTTGCCTCATATGAAATAAAGAAAAAACAGATTATTATGAAATTTTCCATGCAGTTAATAACTTTATTAACCTTAACTTAATAAAAACCTAGCGTAACCGCAAGCAAAGGCTAGTAGTTAATACGAGTATACCGGGTGATATATATGGCAATTGCGTCTGATTGGAGTGCGGCCATGATACATCATGTATAACATGTGCGATAGTGGTAGGTAGGGCCTTTTCTAAACCCATCTGGTTAACTAAAACTCTCGAGTTGTAAATCTGTCTCCAAGCATCTACGAATGTGTTCCGGCAACTGCACTTGAGAGGCACTTCCTTCAGGTTTAGCATGGTTACGATTATGGACAGCATCGTTATTAAGCACCAGGTTATAACGTTTAACGACAATCTTACCAGATGTTAAATCAAGTTGTTGTCTAAGATCGTAATCACGCTAAATCTAGATGAAAACAGGTTCTGAACACCAGTGCAGCTGCAGAAACACACATAGGTTCCAGGCGTTAGGTTTGCAACCTGAGAGCGGTAACTAGTCAGATTGACTAAGAAAAGCCTACTATCACACTCTTTGAAAAAAGAATCTCAATAGCTTTTTTCCTTTTTTAGCAGGATCCAATTTCGTATAATCTATACTAATATTATAAGAGATAAAGTTTGTGAGTTTGTGACGTTGTAAGGGGTAATCTCAGGAACTACTGATCCGATTTGGAAAATTATTTAAGTGTTATATAGCTCATTTATCAGGGAAGGTTATAAGCTATATATCGTCACGCTAAGACCCATAGGAGCGGAGTAGCAATGAAGAATGTTGCAAAATCGGGGTATTTTTTCCTTTTCAGAGCTACTGCTGCGTCTTAGCCCATAATAACCATTCCACGCGTACGAAGTCGCGGGCAGAAGCTATTAAATAATTATATTATCTATACTAATATCATAAAGAGGTAAAGTTTGTGAGGTTGTAGGGGGTAATATCTGGGGAGTCGGAGAAAAAATGGTCGAACGAAAACGTTTCTTACGAACGCTGCCTTAACGATGAGAGATATATGATTCGAGTTCTAGAAAAAAGTTGTAGCTTGATAATGCCTATTACCGCCCAACAAAGTGGGCACGGGTCAGCTAGTAGTGTTGATAATACTACATACAGTCCTCATTTTTGGTCACTTTGAAGTTTGAACATAGCCGTATACTCGGGCTTGCGCATAATATCGTCAAGAATATAATACAAAACAAAGTTAAAACGTTATTATAGGAATCTAAAATCGGCATTTATTTATCCGAGTTGTCTAAACACATGATATATTACGGATTTGTATAGCAAAATAGATTTAACAGTGGATGTTACTTTGCACTTCCGCCTGGAATCGATTGGCCGCTACCACGTTTCACTGCAACGAAAAACTTGATTATATTTGCGCGAGGTGTACCCGAAAAAGTTAAATCTGAAACTAGTAATAGAGATAGCGTGACACTAGTAACTGTAACAAAAAAAAAAAACTAATTAAAAACGGGTCCTTGGTAAATGTTCGTTCGACGTGCCGTGAGACGTGGTAGGGGCCAATCAATACCAGGCGGAAGTGCAAAGTAACGTCCACTATAATATTAAATTTATGGATTTCCGCAAAGTAACGCAATCTTTAATCAGCTATATTAGGAGCGGTCAAAAAGTTTAGGGTGGACTGTGCATAATGCATATGCGATATTACACTCCATGAACATGTGTGTTTATATAAATAATACAGTATTACAACGTAGTTATGTTAGGCTATCCGTCGACAGTTTCCCCCTGCACTTCGAAACTAATTAAACAGGGCACACTCAAACTGTAAACTTCGACTATCAAAACATTAGTTTTATGACGGGGGAACGCTGATAACATCGGCGATCTTTTGAAAACGTTCACACATATAGCGCTTTGGGATTTCGAATCATCGTTAAATTAATTATCGACATCAATTTAAGCGACTGTCAATCGCTCTCTATTTTCTATTGACCACAATTGAATATTGAAATATTAAAATGTTTTGTTTGTCTTCGGTATCATCGTAAATATCAGACGTGAAATGCGAATGTATGTTTGTTACGCCTTTATAATTTAATTACATATTCGATCATAATGACTTTTTTTATACAGGCTGTTTTATTAATGACTAATGTCTATTAATGTGCCCGCGACTTTCGTCGCTTGGAACCTCATATAAAAAACAGTGATTAATAAAATCTAATTACTATCTATTTTTCTTAAGTCACGTCGTCATTAAAATTACAATGACTTTTAATAGACCAAAACGATTTTAATGAAACAAAGACTAAATGTTACCCGAAGATGTGATTCATGGTTTTCTTGTTTTATCAAGGACGCAGTACTTTAGCAGTGATGCGTGTTCACACAAACAGACAGACAGACATTTCTAAAATTGATTGAAATGTATTTTATTAGTTAATTCCTAGACACGTGCAACAATTTTTTTTATAAAATATAAAAAGTATAGTCACGTTACATTTACATGTTTATTATATTTTATTTACCATACTTTTACAATAATCTTTTAGACCGAGTATATGCACATAACTACATAGTTTTATTAGTAGTAGTAATAATATTCGTCCCATGGGACAGGCGAAGGAATTAATCCATACTGCCAATTCTGAAGTTGTCAATATAGGTAGTTCTTATGTTTTCTTTAAAGGCCTAATCGCCAAATCTTCTATAGTTCTTATGTATTCTTTAGTCAGTTTTATGTCCAAGTTAATGTAAAGGCATACGCGCCAAATCTTTTCTATATCCAAATTAATGTAAAGGCAGAAACGCCAAATCTTCTATAATATATTCTTTTATCCATCTTTTTTATCTTAATTTATTTGTTAATAGTAGCGTACTATGTTCCAGAGAGTTTGTTGATTTCCATTGTCGAGTAATTAATTCAATATTCTAACAAGATGGTGGCTCCCTTGTTAGAACTTTCCATGGAGTTTTTGTGGCATCTCAGAATTCATGGTCCGTGGTATTATTTTCTATTCACTTCAATTATGCACAATAAACAAACTATATTACATAAAACACCACCAATTTTACACAATATAGAGTCAAGTAACACAAGATTATGAATAAAAAATAAAATCCACTACATGACAGACCAAGATCCCGCCAAAAACTCCCATAGTTTTATTAACTTTTAAAATAATGACATCGAATGACAGTGACGTCTATTACCACATAGATTATTAATATTACAGATTATTAATATAACACACGTTGTCAGTTTTATAGAATACGACCTCTTTTATTCGGTATAAAAATACTGTTACCGAGGTATAGGTTAAATCTATATTATCTTTTATTTACTTTCTTACCTTTCTCTTGATTGTTGGCTGTATTATAAATTGTAATTTTGTAATGTAAGTAGTAAACGGCTAAAAAATATAGTTCTTGTGAAATAAACAAACTTTTTGCCTGAACTAACTACTAAGTGGCGACCATTAAAGGTATAGCTGTAATAAAAACAAATAAACCAACAGTTTTATCAAATCGCGAATTGTTCAATTACCGTTTCGCACTTAATTTAATTAACGTGCAGGTAAATGTACTTCATGCGTTTTATAACTCAAAATTCTTTACCAGTAGCAATAAATGCCATAATCGTCAATTCGTCGCTAATCACAGCGTAGCCAATTAGCGGTAATGTGGTTTTTATCGGCGGCAACGTGCAAAAGATCGGTCCCGCGAGAACGCATCAGTACGAATTATTATTAGCCTGGGAAATCTTCTGCGGTCGTTATATGAAATCATAATGCGAGCGATATCTATTGTTTTATCATCTAAGGTATGAAGACCCTTGGGCTGGAAGCGATATTTCGATCTTGTTATTACTAAATGCATTGTTTAAAATACCTATATAATTACACTAGTTGTAACCCGCGGTTCCGCACGCGCTTTTTAAAAATGTATTAAAGAAATGTAAAATTGTGAGTGGGTGTGTACATTATAGAAACGCTTTTTCAAAAACATATGTAACTCCGACACGAACGCCATCTACTGTAACATGTAACGTGTACATTAGATATATGAATACTAATAGTACATCGAATGGGATGGGATTTATCATCAGCAACATACCTGGATCTTCAACCTACTATATACCAAACTCAGTGCTCACTAACACTTTATAAGAAAGTAATGAAAATTATAAGCTATACATTATGGAATAATATATCTTAAATCTTTTATTATATAGATATAATATGCCCGTATTGTCGATATACTTAAGTTATTCTTATACGTTGCTATAAACGCTGAATTATGTAGAAGCAAACGTGGTAAATAAAACAATATGGCCGCCAAATTGACAAATTATATAGTTCATATTACATACACATATACATTAGTGTTTATTATATAATATATTGATCGTTACACGGTTGTCCCAGACGGTCTTCTGGCCACGTGCTGACCGCGCCCAACGTTGCTTAATTTCTGTGATCGGCCGAGTACCGATGTTTTCAACACTCTACCCGACACAGTGTTCACCCGCATCACCTTTCCTCACACAAAAACGTTGCGGATTAGAATTTCAAAGCCATCCGCTAAGAAGATTCACTTCAAAAGAACAATTCAAAAAACATTCAGTGTGATAAATAAATATACGATAAGTATGTAAAGACAGACGACGATAGTAAACTACGTAATATCCGGTATTTTAGCTGAATTTCACTTTAATTTAATAATAACACCAAATGAAACACAAAGACAATGAAAAGTTTAATTCATATAAAAATAACTTTAGTGCATACAAATTATCTATAATAAAATTATAAAGAGGTAAAGTTTGTGAGTTTGTGACGTTGTAGGGGGTAATCTCAGGAACTACTGATCCGATTTGTATAATTCTTTGAGTGTTATATAGCTCATGTATCGAGGAAGGTTATAGGGTATATATCATCACGCTATAACCAGTAGAAGTAGAGCACCGATGAAGAAGAATCATCAAAGTTATATCATCACACTAAGACCAATAGGGCGGAGTACCAATGAATAATGTTTCAAAATCGGGGTTAGTTTTCCTCTTGAGAGCTTCCGCTGCGTGTTAGCGTTACCCCAAACTAACTATTCCACGCGAACGAAGTCGCGGACAGAGGCTAGTAATTTATAAAAATAAATTCATGTTTAAAAAAATAAGTCGAGGCAGCCATAAGGGCTGCCAATAGAAGTGACAACTGAAAGCAACGAATTAAACGTGTTTCTCTTCTGAATTTTCATATTAATTATAGTGTGAACGACAGTATTTAAATTTCCGAATTAGTTTATTGAAATAATTAAGGCGGACTTAAAAGAAAATAACCTCACTCAGAAGGATGCCGAAGATCGGGCAAAGTGGAGGAAGCGTAGTAAGAAAGCGGACCCTGGTACCAGGCCGGGAAAACGCTAGGAAGAAGAGGAGTTTATTGAAATAATTAACATTAGTATGGTTTTCACTTCTATTGGCACTCGGAGCAATAATCATATACATTTTTATAAAGTCTATTAATAAATCAAACGTATGATGAGCTGCAAAATATCAATATTACATGTACACCGGTCCATATACCACGCGTCGTTAGTCACTATACTCAACACGGGCCAGTCATGCTTGCGTAGGATGTCGTGACGCGAAATTACAAATTTATCGCCTGTTAATCACATCGTTTTCTATAACGCGCCTAAAGAAGTATTCACTTCAAAACTAAGTCCTTTTCTTTTATTATCTACGTGACATGATGATTACTTTGTATAAACATTCTGGGTTTATTACTCTGTCACCATTTCAAGGTGTGTCCCTATAACAAAATACTTTAACAAATGAATCCATCGATTTATAAACCTTAATTATCCTTCGATAGAGTTATAAATGAATTACTTTCGGTTATTTAGCATCAGTACAAGCGAACAGTTAACTCACTATATCATATTGCCCAAGATTCAGAGAGCTGCTCGGTTCATAACTCTATCAAAACGGTCCAAATACGCATATTGTTCATCTGTTTCGTTGTCAAAGTTTGCTTGATTGCTGAAACTTGGCTGTACGTTCTACACACTAATAATTATACTAAATCTATTAGAGCTGTCTTTATAAACGCATCGTCATAAAGTAAAATAAAATAGGTCTCGCATAATACTCGTTTGTAACTTCCGAATAGATAATAAGCGATTGGGTCTCCAATAATGACCAATGTGTCAATACTGTTTTTTGACATTTCTTTCTTTTACTACGAAACATGCATTGTACTCGGAAGTGTTCTAAATATATCTTTTATAATCTCATTGTTTTGCATTTCCGCCCTTAATCTATCAATATAAAAATGGTTAGTAGATTTTCTTGAATATTATACATCATTTTTACATTCAAATTTTTAGAAATAATATCTACTAATTATATCTATCACGAAACACATTCTTTTTCCAACGATAAATTAAATGGAAATGAAAAGTTATCTTTATTTCTATTACACCTATTTAAATAAAAATAATTTATACACGTTGTGTAAATATTTTTATTTTCTACACGACTCTATCACCTGTTCGTAGCTTATTCTATTTTAGGTTAGAATAATAATTTTCTTAACCTTAACCTCTGTATATGCACTACCTACAAAACTATTTGATTGACAACAATACCGTTGGTACAAACAAAAAGTGCAATAACGTATTCATTCGATCATTCATTCATAATTTTAAAATTGTTTTATACCCATACTAATTAAAAACACAATTATTAAAATCGTAGTAACATACTTTTTAGACCATAGTACAACAATGTTATTACTTCCATCTTAATGTCCCTTGTTTTTGTAGGTTAACTAATACTTTCTGAGATATCTCTTTTACAGCAGCATACTATAACGAATTACCTTACCGCATTTTGTGTATAAATGCACAGCGATAAATCCCTTATAGAATTATCTATAGGTACAACCGAATAGGGGAGATATACGTCAACCTGTCTAGACTGGTAGTTGCAACCACCTTTCTCCTGCAAATTGTACGCCCGGTTCAGCCACTAAACTCAATTGAATTGCATGAAATAGAAATGGTTTTTCGAGTGCCTCGACTCTATAACATAACTGAAGTATGTTTCTACTGAAATGTTTACTCGTATATTCTTTCGCACAATTTGTAACAAATGAAATGGAATGTTTTAGATCATTGAATAGAGGTTGCACATGCAAAGAGGTCTGTTGGCCGTCCTATGCTTCGTTTTAAGGATTGCACTAAACGTGACATGGCTACATTCAATATCCCAAGCAGCCAATGGGAGGAGCTAGCTTTGGACCGGGCTAAATGGTGTCGCCTAATTCACGAAGACCAATATAAAGCACGATAAGACCTGGTTTCGACAATTGGAAGAAAAACGCATGAGGCGTCACGAGCAGGCCTCCTACCCCCGTCCACCTGGGGGCACATATGTACATACTTGCCGAATTTGCGGCCGAGCGATTCGTTCCCGGATCGGTCTTGTCAGCCATTTACGAAAGTGCCGCCATAATGGTACTTAAATCAACTGTTACAGATGAAAAGGCCTATGCTGATGATGAATGATTGAAAATTATTTTTAACTAGCGGGCCCGGCAGACGTTGTCCCGCCCTGATTATAAAAAAAAAACCATGACAAATTATATCCCAAAACGATTCTCATAAATCACTTTATCCACTGCTGAAAACCGCATGAAAGCCCGTTCAGTAGTTTTTGAGTTTATCGCGAACAGACAGACGCGGTAGAGGACTTTGTTTTATACTATGTAATGATTATTTCATAAATAGGTTATTGTACTTCTTTTTAGTATGTTACTTGATTCTGTATACAGATATATAGAAAATTAATTTTAAGGCCTTTTAAAACGTATTATATTTTTTTTAATGTAAAACGTTATCAAACCTTTTTTTAAGCTAAAGAAGTATAACTTTGTACGTGATTACATAAGTAACTACCTACATACATTCGTTTCTTTATTAATGACCATATGATATTATATATCATAAGTTTTTATCGACTGTACCATATAGAATTAAAACAAAATAAACTCTTCCAAAAGCAGTTACAGTATTACTTTTGCATAAAATAGATTATCGTATAACTGAATACAAATGACAAGTTAACCGAGGGCCATAATCTGTTCTCAGAGAAACACTAAATGAAATATCCCATATAAGTGTAGGAGAGGCTCGAGATTACGTCTATTAGATAATTGGGAGAAGCATAATCCAATATTACCGACAGTAGTCGTACATCGGGATTTAGCAATGGCATTATTGTTACCCAAACTATAAATGGATACTACTGTACCATTTATATTTAGTACAACAATATGCAGGTAAATCTTCGTAATTAGATGTTATCAAGTGGCTGTTTGTTTTGTGGTATATTAGTGTTCGGACAGTGTGATGGATTTGTAAGAAATTTAGTGACATCTTAGGATTCACGTTATAAACTTACGTTATACATCACTACCTACATATTGTAAAACAATGTCCTCCGCTGCGTCCGTCTGTCTGTTCGCGATAAGCTCAAAAACTACTCTCCGGATTTGCACGTAGTTTCCATTAATAGATAGAGTGATTCACGAGGAAGGTGTAGGTATATGATTTGTTAAGCTGTTTATAAATAGATTGAAATATAACAATAATTGTTGGAAGTGTCGAAAACAGTCGAGCAAGGGGTTGGAAGTTCTCCGTCATCCGCCCTACTCACCAGACCTTGCGCCTACAGACTACTACTTTTTCCAGAATTTGGATAACTCCTTGGCACGGAAAAAATTCAATACCCGAGAGGCAGTACAAAATGCCTTTGAAGACTTTGTTGCCTCCCGTCCAGCTGATTTCTTTAAGAAGGGCATCAATAAACTGCCACTGCGGTGGCAAAGATGCATTGATTACATGGGTTATTACTTCGATTAATACAAATAAAAAATACATGAAAAAAAATCGTTTACATTTTTTCATACAAAACGGCAATTTCATAGGTAAAGACCTAATATATATTATCTAAACGTCGTTGATGTTGCGTGCCGCTTGTGCCGCGTTGCTGCCACGACGGTACTCATATTCCATAATTACTCGAATTATTAACGTATCCAAAAAACGATGACAAAAAAGATTGAGATGCGATGAAAATGTATCAGTAATCAATAAACGAATGACTACTTTTGGAAAAAGAATTCCATGTTTTTAAAATAAAATTAATTTGAAATTAGAATTCTTAGCCATACAAAAATTATTTTGATTTGAAATGGCCAGTACTGCAGAACGGCAATTTCATAGGTAAAGACCTATTATTATTTTTACCTTACTCATTTCCCATATATACACGTTATACTTAAGATTGTTTTGTTGATGGTTTTTATTATTTATTACGTACCGTAACTTGCACTGAGTTCCAGCTGAAAATCAGCGGTGAGTGTCTCTTAAGACACATTAGCCTATCGACGAGAGAAAGCGGAAATGTTGTAACTTGCATTTTGAGCTAAATCACTTTTGACTATCGTCATCATCATCATTACCCTTATCCCATCTTAAGTAGGGTCGGCACAACATGTTTTCTTTTTCCACTCTGTCCTGTCAAATGTAATTTCAGTATTCACACCTTTTATCATATTCTTTAATAAAAAATTACCGCTTCGAATGGTCGGGGTCTCGTTTTTTTACGATTAAATTTTTCATCGAAACGACCTTGCTTTTTGTCTAGTTTTAACACTACACATAAAATAAATTGTCGTAACTAGGATAAAATATGCATTAAAAAAAAATTGATATTACTTTGATTATGGGTCACAGAGACTGCTTAGAATTACTTGCTATATAAGTACATAACAATTTTCAACTTTCTATCTATCTGGCTCTGGTGTTATGTTGGGTTTTTCAAGTTACGACGATTCCGCTTTCTCCCGTCGATATGCTGATTCGGACACCCTTCCATAAAGCCGTGATGTGCAGATTTTTGTCCACTTTTGTATCGTATAATGCATCGTATAATGCAACGAGTCATTCCTTTCTATTAATGAAAAAAGTATTACATAATTTATTGCAATGACTGACCTATTTTAATTAAGAGCTGTTGACGTCATAGTACTGAATTTATTTAACTAGTGGCAAGTCGTTAAGAACATCGATGTGCATGCAATCGAATTAAAAGCTTGGGACAAATAGGTCACCGTTGGATGTTGGTTAACTGTGAAATGTTTCAAGTTTATGTAAATAAATTGGTATCGGCCACTCAGCGGTAACGGTCACATAGGAAACCTTTTAAATCGCTTTATTCGTCGAAGTTTACTGAGTCTAAAGAGTTAAGATAGCTTAAAAAACAATAGATAAACTTAAACGGTATTATTACAAAAGAGTTAAATACGTATTGAATACTTGTTTTAAAAACGTTTCGAATTAAATTCACCGCGCTCGCTGAATGTTCGCCGTCTTGCTATTTTGTCTCGCTTTGGTTACGTTAGGCTAGACATACGAAAAGGGAAAACGCGAACTTGCCTCTCATATCAGTCCGGTGAAGCTGTAAAGACCTTGCCAGGATCAGTTTCAAAAAAAAAAAAAAAGCGAACTTGCCTCGGGCGAGCGCGGTGTATTTAATTCGAAACCTTTATAAAGCAAGTATTTATTAAGTATTTAATTTTTTTGTAATTACACCGAAAACGTTTTGTAGGAGACGCATGGACGTCAATAGTCCTTTAATGAATTAATATAAATTCTTTTTGTTAAATTGTTTTGAACTCCGTGGTGATATTTATTGGTCATAAAAAAAGTTATTTCTACCTCATTCATCTTTGATTCATTATGACAATGTGACACATTTGAAACTTCGCCAAGCAGTATGATATTTATTTGGCTGCATGGCGACCATTATTCATTTATTCGTCGAAGGCAAATCAATTTACGTTGGCAAAATTGTTTAACTAGCTTTTGTTATAGTTAGAGGTTGGAATAAATGATCGTACTTTATACTGTATTTACCATTAGGTTAAGTGTCTTAATTTAAATCTATAAAATTACATATCACATTATGAACGTCTCAACCATTAAGAAACCAGTCTTCAAACCACTAATTGCTGCGTGAAGATAAATGCAAGATAATTCAATAAAACATAGTCGAGGCAATCACAAGGACTGCCGACAGAAGTGATAACTCAAAACAATGGAATTTAAACCGTGTTCTCTTTTGAATTTCTAAATCAATTATTTTGTGAATTATTTAAATTTCGTAATTTGTAAATTGAAATTATTATTATTAGCCTCTCTTTCACATCTATTGACTCTCCGAATAATAATTATATACTTTTTATACTAGTCTAGTCGGACGCAAGCTGCACAAGCGCAATAAGGCCGGTCATGCTTATAAGCATGGCATGATGCGAGATTAAAAATTTATCTCATGCCAAAAAAATACCTTTACACGCGTAAAGAAGACTAAACTTAAAAAAAAAACAGTTTTTGTTACTCCCCTGTATAATGAATCCAATTGACTTGCGCGGTGTTGTTTGCTAATAGTCGATATGTCAAGAAACATTAATAACTACATCGATATAACGCTAATAATTAATCGTACAACTCACACCCCGTCGTAATAAATCAATAACCAGACCAAGTTTTGTAGTATTCACACCCCAATCAGAAATCAGAGAAAGCCCCAGGGGAACAGAGATCCTCCTAGATTCATCGGGCCGATGCGAACGACTCGAAATAAAAATCACATTTGCTATAATTGGTTACGGACCGTCGAGCTGAGGCGGGCGCGATTTTATATGCTCCAATGGCTAAACGAATGATTCTCGCCTGCTTTTTCTACCAGCGAACGTTACGACATTACGCTCATCATCGTTCTCTTAAAGACCAAAAAAGACGAAAATACTGCCTGTATCAGTGTGTTCATGCGGAAGAAGTGAAACTTCTTGGTTTATATACTTTAAATTATACGTGTGCTCGTCCAGTGGTCGAACTTTGACCATAGAGAAGAAAAAATCTATTTCCAATTTTTTTATTGGTAACACTAAAAAGCTCGTCAATAGCTGCCAAACAAGAAAAAAAGAAAAAATAACTACTGACAAACAGAGGAGAGAGATGTTTTTAACCGTTTCCCCACTGCCTATTTTTAATATATATATATACATATGCGAATGCTCATAAACTATATATACTAACTTAGTTTAAATACTTTACTTAATTATGCATTTACTCATTTTGGTATACTGCTACACTCAGCCATTCACTTATACATACTTACGCATACACAAAAATATATACCTACCTTACGTTTAACGTGCAACGGATTTTTTCGCTACGGTGGCATAAGAAGCCTCACTTAAATAAACAAATTTTACCAGCTACAAAAATATCTACTATAAAAAAATGCTCATAAATGCCCTAGACTATAGTTAGGTACCTACTTAGTCTTGGATTGTCATAAGCCTACCGATATCACTATCGCTATATATACATTCCATTTTGAGTAATACTCTGGTATATCTTCAAAATCTAAAATCAATGCTAATGAAATTTAATTAAATGGGTTCAATGGGAACGAGAATTGAAAATATCCAATTTCCCTTCCTTCCCCTTTTCACCTTTCCATAAATAAACAAAAGGTAAACATAGAAGTTAAGAGATATAAAAAAATAATTAAGCAATGATGAGAAAGAATCGTGTACATATATATAGTTACTCTTAGTATATCGTATAAATAAATGTTGTACTAGATGACTATTTATCAATTCTTTTGTTCATCTATTTTCGTACAGTGATTATGTATCATAAATACTACACATACTATTTCACTACGTTTAGGATAATTTGAACCATACTAACTTTATCGGTGTTAATACAAAAAAAAAATACTAGCTTTAAAAAGGTTCCGAATTAAATGCACCGCGCTCGCCCGAGGCGAGTTCGCGTTATCCTTTTTCGCAAGTCTAACCTAACATAACCAAAATGAGACAAAAGAGCAAGATGGCGAAGAATCTGCGACAGCGGTGCATTTAATTCGAAACCCTTTTTAAAGCAAGTATTCAATACGTATTTAATTTTTATTAATAACACCGTAAATGTTTAATTTACAAAAATCAAACAAGTCTAAATCTTCTTTAAACGAAGTTTTATTTTTTCCAAAAGATAAAGTGTCAATGACGCTAAAATACAATTCTTAATCAAGCGCACATGGGTTTTTTTTAATGATATAATTTATCGTTTTCCTTTTTGTTTACAAGATCAAGTGCAATTAGTAATTCCTGTCATCCAGTTATTAATATAGCGAATGAGGTAAATTTTTAACACACAGGAAAAGAAATATTCGTTGATAATAAACCGTAAAAACCAGTGATCAGAACTAACTTTATTTGGAACTAGCTGTGCCCGCGACTTCGTCCGCGTGTTACCTAATGCAAAAAATCAGTGACTTAAACTAAATCACCATGAGTAAAATCAAAATCATCTATGAATTAAGTCTATTTACTAATCTACTTTTCTCTAGTGCTCAAATCGCGTCGTTATTAAAATTACAGTAACTTTTGATAGAGTGAACCAATTTTAATAAAACCAAGATATTCTAGGATATGCTTTATGATTTTCTTGGTGAGGTTTTATCGTGAACGTAGTAGTTTTATGGTGGTAGAGCCACGCTGAAACTATTACTGGTTTCAGCATGAATGGGTCGGCTCGCCCGGGGTACTACCACCCTCTCATAGAAAACCAACGTGAAGTAACCGTGCTTGCATTGTTGCGTTTCGGTCGGTCAGTGAGAGCGCCGGAGGCCCACCTCCCCTCCCCTCTCCTCCTCTCCCTCTCCCTCCCCTAATCCCTTCCCCCAAAGGGTGGCAACGCACTTGCGACTCCTCTGGTGTTGTTGGTGTCCATGGACGGTGGTGATCACTTAACAGCAGGTGACCCACATGTTCGTTTGCCACTTATGTCATAAAAAAAAAAAAGTAAAAGACATTTCTAAAAATGATTAAAATCTATTTCATTACTTATTCCTAGATACCTGCAACATTTTTTTTAATCTAAATAAACAAAACAGACACGTTAGATTTACATTTTTATTATATGTATAAATAAAAGTTATATTTGTTTTTAAATGCATTGAAGACTTAAAAAGTTAACATATTCATTTCAGTGAAGTTTCTATGAAACCTCTTCAATTTATAAGTTGCCAGACTCTTCATTCTATGTAAACTTAGGCATTACATAAGCTTACATGCGTCTAACCTATCAACTGGCGGACCGTTCGTACGATATAGGACCATCGAGTTTTAACTCGATTATTGGATACTGTCCGTGCACTCTGCCAATAGGTTACATACTTGAATGCAATCGATAGCGACTGTACACTATCGAAAAGTGTAATAACGAATTCTAAATGAAAATAGAATATAGAACCGTTTGCGGATATCTATTATGACATTTCTTTTAAGCACTAGACCTCAAAAACATGATATAATGTAAACTGCAAATTTCCTGTATCCATATTAAGAAGCCAAGTTTATCTTGAGCTTTCTTTAAAGTGGTCTTGACGTGACAACGACTTGTAAATCGATGAACGCCGGCTGCACGCATGAAAACGCATGAGTCATTGTCACGTTCCGCCTGAGCCGAGCGTACAAGCGGAAGCGCGGAACAAGCGCTAGTGAGGCGCGATCGGCTTAAACGTTCGGCTTGCGACGCATCTATCTATACATATATAGAATAATTCAATTCAATTTAAAATTTTCAATTTTTCATGAATGTTTTTTTATGACGTTATCACGTAAAATTATCATCCGTGAACCGACTTTACAGACATACATTTATTTATAAAGAAAATTGAGCTATTTTAAAATTAATAATAATCCGTTTAAATTATTCTTAACTACCTTCTACATGTCGCTTCGCTCTCGTTAATGTAGATTTAACCTATCCTTTAGGAACAGTGATATATTTGTGGGTGAAAGTGCCTTGTCCTTTTCTGAATTTCTGACACTCTCACTCTTCCTGGCTGTTAGTCCCACATGGTGGTGGGTTCAGTCTTCCTTACTTTTCTTCTCCACTTCACTTTGTCCCTGACATCACATTCGGAAACTTCGCACATGAAGGTCTTCCAGCACTACAACCCTTCAAATTTGTTTTGGGCCTGCCTCTGGATCTCTGACCTTGAAGGGACAGTTGTAATGCCAAATTTCCGACGTAGTCTGGTGGCTTTCTCTTTACGTGACCATACCATCTCAACCTACTTTCTTGTATCTTGTCGGCAATGTCGTGCACCCCTAGGCTGCCTCGCACGTATTCGTTGTGGATTTTATCGAGCCGAGTCACACCGCACATCTGAATTCTGAATTCCTGACAATGTATATGCAAAATTTTATAACAATCGGTTGAGTAGTTAAAGCTTGAAAGCGTAACGAACAAACAAACACACTCGTATTTGTAATATTAGTTACGATTAGGATAAATCTCAATGAGGACATATGAACACAGTTATATCAGCTAACGGACACGGGACGTAATTCAAGTTAAATTGATATATAAAACCTAATAACTATACGTATCGGTTGAGTTGAAAGCATAGCAAACAAATAAACAAACTCACAATTGCATCTATAATATTAATTATGACGATTAATCATATCACAACCTATACTTTTATACATATAATAAGAAAGGTAAATCTAAAGCGTCTGTAACTTTTAGATTTTTTTGAAAAAAAAAAAAATTGTTGCAGGCCGGAATAAGTAATAAAATACATATCTCAGTCATTTTTACATATGTCTGTCTGCTTGTTTGAACACGCATCACTGGTAACATTCTGCGTTCACAATAAAACCTCACCAAGAATGTTATAAAGCATATACTCGAGTAACATCTAGTCTTTGGTTTCATTAAAATCGGTCGAATCTATCACAAGTTTTTATAATTTTAATGACGAAGCGACTTAAGTACGAGAGAAAATTAGATAAGTAAATGGACTTGATACATTCAGATGATTTCTTCAATCACTGTTTTTTTACACTAGGTTCAACGCGGACGAAGTCGTGGGCAGGGCTAGTTTGATATTAATTCCGGAAGTAACTCGACGAGATCGGGTATAATTTTCTTCAGGCAGTACATTAAGTATTATACCCATAAATAAATTGTGCATATCGGTTACCAACTAAATTACACGAGACTCGTGTCATCGTCAATCATTTTAGTTTACAGTTCTACAGAAATGGATGACTATGATGGAGAACCCTGATATCATTCGGTTAATTTTATTTACACAGTAAATACAATTATAAGATTTTTGTGGTCATAATAACTCGTATACAAACCTATTGTTTGCTATAACCTTATGACTTCGAGTGGTTTTAATAATAAAATGCAGATTTAATATCACTCATACTCTCTGCATTGTTTTTCTACCGTTTACGTATATATTACATTAAATTTCTCTTACTATATTTCTTTTCGATACGGTATTGTATTGTGTGAATATACTTTTACAAAATGTAACATAAGTTGAGATACAAATTGCACTGATTTTATTTAAACAGTCAATACAATGTTATAAGTTTTTTGTGGCCGTAATTACTCGTATATACCTTTTGTTTGCTATAACTTTTTTTTAAAGGCAAACGGACAGGTGGGTCACCTGGTGTTAAGTGATCACCACCGACCATAGACACTTGCAACACCAGGGGAATCGCAATTGCGTTACCAACCTGTCTCGGGGGAGAGGGGGAGTAAGGGAAACGGCCAGGGGAGCTGAAGTGGTCCTCCGGCGCTCTCACTGACCGAACGAAACGCAACAATGCAAGCACTGTTACTTCACGTCGGTTTTATGTGAGACAGTGGTACTACCTCCGGCGAGCCGACCCATTCATGCTGAAATCATTAATAGCTTCAGCGTAGCTCTACCACAAACAATAAACTTATAACTTTGAGTGCTCTTGATATAATCTGCATTGTCTTCCTACAGTTTACTTAAATTTATTTCAAGTTACTATATTGTATTACGTGAATATACTTTTACAAAATTAGTCAAATCAAATAAAAAATAGTTTATTCAGTTTAGGCCCTAATAAGGCACTTATGAACGTCAAAGACTACCACCGGTACGGAAAACAACCCAGTCATCGAGAAGAACCTGCAAGAGACTCGATCGGGTACATTTCGGACAGGGTACAGTCGGAGAATATTTCACATTTTTACCGCTATTCTGCTAAAACGTCATAGAACCCGTGGAAAAACAAATTGCAATAACACCACCGAATAAGTGTAGCATACAAAATATTTTATTCTATTTGTACTTAGGATTCGGTAACAAATGGACCATGTCACCCCAGTGAATATCAACACTAAAATAACGTATACACTATATTCATAATCAATAATAACAGATTTTAACGATTTTTAATACCGGACATGACCAGTCCGTAAAGCATTCTTGCTTCCCCGGATGTGATGGCTTTACATAAACCGACTGATCTCACAATTAGTTTTTAATTTTATTTTCGAGTATTAAAAATAGAGCTTGGTTACGTGTACATTCTGTCGTTATATAATAAACATTATTACGGTATTAAATACAAAAAACTATTTAACAGACTCTGACCTTGATACATTATTGCAAACGTAGTAGTATTTATGACTGAAAGAGTGCTATTGAAAGTCTGTACAAGGTTCAACAGTGAAAGTATCACTGCAATACCTATTTCCGCTGCAAAGGAGTAGTGATTGGTAACATTAGTAGCACACGAACAGTTCCAAATTAGTTCTAAGGAGTAGTTATCTATTATTACTGGCATCAAAACTGCGGTTCTATTAAAATTGATTTTATATAACTACTAGCGAACACGGCGGACGTTGTCCCGCCCTGATACTAACAAAAAACATACACAAATTATATACATAAACCTTCCCCGTGAATCACTCTATCTACTGTTGAAAACCGCAAGAAAACCCATTCAGCAGTTTTTGAGTTTATCGCGAACAGACAGACAGACAGACGCGGTAGGGGACTTTGTTTTATACTATGTAATAAATAATAAATAATGGTACGATGAAGAGACGAGAAAACATTAGGGGACGAAGTGTATATCTATTTTAATTCATTTACAGGAAATATTCTAACTTCGCCATTAGAGGGACAGCATTCAATTAGTCATTTACTTAAGTTAGGATTGCAGTAATTGACGATTGGATATAAAAGCAGTTATAGAATGCAGTTTTTTTATACCTCATAGGTTTTAATATTTAGCCACAACTTCACCTGATGTTAAATGCAGACGTGTCTAAGATGGTAAATACGCTAAACGTAGAGCGGGACTGGCTGTTAAGTGTAGCTACCGGAAAACACCTATGTAGGTGCTTGGCGACGGATTGTCAACTTGAAATTGGTAGCTAGCTGGTTTCATCACGGTATTTTCTTTCACCGAAAGATTCTACTAATTCGTAAGCATTCAGACTTACGACGATCAACGTGGTATCGGAAGACGCTAATCACTGAGCTAATCGTTTTAAAAAACCAAATTTATGTATCAAATATATGTAGATTCCTGAAGATTTTATATATTAAACTAGCGGGCCCGGCAGACGTTGTCCCACCCTGATTATAAAAAAATCCTGGACAAATTATATACTAAAACGTTCCTCATTAATCACTTTATCCGTTCCGATATACACGTATTCATTTGTGAATCATGCAATTTCGATGGTTCACAAATGTATATATGTATGAATAGCTTAGAATAGTTAGCTAGGTCAGACGCGACTTTTTCCAGGTAACAGCCCAAGCCGAGGTGCGCGTGCGCCCTTGTGTATGTTACCTAAAAAAACAAATCGGCTGAGTGCCTTAAGCGCTCGCCTTAGTAGTCCGGTGAAGCTGTGAAGACCCTGCAGGGTCAATAGCGTAGTCAGTTCGAGAAAAAAAAAAAAACACTTTATCCACTGGTTGAAAACCGTATAACGACCCGTTCAGTAGTTTTTGAGTTTATCGCGAACAGACGGACAGACAGACGCGGTTGTGGACTTTGTTCTATTCTATGTAATGATTAATGACAATTTCTCATATATTATCTACCGTCCACTGGTCATACTTATCAAAGTATTTATCCACAATTTTAGCATTACGGTGATAATTTTTTTATAAGTATTCTTTTATATTCCTCAATTATTTGTATACTCACCATTACAAAAAGTGAAATTGTGATATTCAATCTTTCCAAGTCACCAAGAATGTCGGTACCGGACCTGCAACAATTAAAAGTGTATCATTAGATTTTTTTTTAATAGCGTAATTAAAAGTAAACTTATCTCGTGTTACTACAAAAGAGTAAAATACGTATTGAATACTTGCTTTAAAAAAATGTGGGTACTTTCGTATTAAAAGCACCGCGCTCGCCGAACGTTCGACATCTTGCTCTTTTATAATCGGTTTGATTTTTTTTATAGTAGCACGGCAAAATGACTGCACTGTGCCTGTAGTAACACGCACACAGTACAATCCAAAAACAAAGGCGACCACCGAGTGACACACTGTCCATCGCCGGTCGCCGCTGTCATGCCGGCCTGCGAAAAGCTGGATATGCACAGGCTGATCCCGAAACGCGACCCGCAGAAACGAATCACTATGACGGGCTTTTTCGCCATATACATGATGGTTGCGACCCAGTCAGGCTGTAAAACTCTACCACCCGCTATCGCCATGGCCTCGTTCGTTATTCACAGGGTGCACCACATGCAGGTAAGGTTGGCTTGGATGTCTCAAGTCTTAGATGTTATTTGACACACCTTACACCACCACGGGTTAGGCGTCCGAAAATGGATAACGCTAGCTTGCCGCGACAGCGGTCAGCAAGCACGGTGCATTTGGTAAGCAAGTACCCAAACTTTTTTAAAGCAAGTATTCAATACGTATTTAACTTTTTCGTAATAACACGGATCGAGTTTATAATGGATAATAGTATTTTATAATTCACATATTGCAGGTACAAATGGATGTTCCTGGACCGCCGCCCGCATACGAAAGCGTTGTGGAGGGGCCGTCGCATCACAAGGATTGCATATACAGCTTACAGGTATATTTCCAGTATATTATTTTGCAAAAATATTTATATGCTTTCAAGTATAAATTAATTAGCCGATAAGGGCTTGGCGGAAGATTTTCAAGTGTTTAGCTAACCAGGCGAGCAGTATAAAATGGCATACTATCTCCCAATCGATTACATGATGTTTTTATTCCACTGAAGCTCTCGTGTGTTCTGTAATTCGAAACGACGTAGATCAGTAGCATGCTTTTTTTTATAATAAACTGTGTGACGCTTGACCTCTGTCGCACCTGATGGAAAGTGAGGATGAGGCCTAGGATGTAACGCATTCACCCAGTAAATGCACATTCACTCTTCTTTTGAAGATCACTTCATCATACACTTCAGGAAAAACAGACGCAGGCAGCGTATTCCACTCCTTCGCGGTTCTCATAATCTCATTGTTGAAATAGATCAAACAAATTTACGGATTTCTAGAATTATTTTTTGAAATGTAATAACTTCGAATTATTCGTATCATTTGGTGTATGTTATCTTTTTAGGTTTCCCATAGTAAAGACAAAATATATTCTTAGACTGTATATTTAGTCCCGAGGATGCGACTATATTTAAAACCTGCATATATTTTGTATACAACTAACACACTGAGGATTAGATTCTTATTTAAGATAGCTGCACACGTTTTTCTTCAATTTCTTATTATATTTTTCCAGGAGGTTGTAACAAAACCCTGCCCTCGCTGCCACACTCCCTCGCAATGTGATAACGGCTTACCCTCCTACGAAGCAGCAGTAATGTTACGTGACACAAAATTATAGATACAATATCACCAAAGTCGTAAATATTAAGTTTTTCCTTAATACTTACAAAATAATATGTGTATTTCTAGTCACTCTTTCGACAATTTAAAAAATCACTTTATCGCTTATAATTATTATTTTAATTAACATATTTAAATTCCACTATTATATAGACACGTTTTGTTGGTTTGATTACTAATGGCTCGGTTCACTACATCGGTCCATACTATGAAGATACCAGGCCCGAAATAGTCAGGTATAGGTCCGGTCATAGCACGCTACGGTGTTGATAGAAGACGGAACAGTCTAGTATGCACTGTTACATATATTGTTACGTATATGTATACAAAATTACTCTTTTCTTGTTCCGATACAATTATGGTCATAGTATGGTGATCTGGTTTAGTAAGTTGAGACCTCTGACAATATTACTAATCTTAATTTAAAATACATTTTAATATAAACTTATCTATAATCTTACATTTAGAAATGTGTTTCTACTTATTTATACTACAGTTTAATTAAATTTTGAGTTAAAATTCAATGAATAAGAAGAATTAATGTGTATAATAAGCCATTCTTCCATGTTTGAACAGGTTCTACTTAAATACGGACTTGTGTATATATATATATATACAGCTTAACAATGTAGTAAAATTTGTCATGAATAACTGACATTACAGACAATATTATGCATTATATGTACAACTAATGTTTTTCCGCGACTGCGTCTGTATGTTAATACATTCCTATATACTACTCCAACTGTCAGAATACCTTCATGTCAAATTTCATTGCGATCGGTACAAATATTTAATCATAAAACAGTAACAAACGTAATTCATTTCGCATTTATAATATTACGGTGTCATAGCCAGTATTCTATTGATGTGTATATCACTTTATTATCCTTTAATTCACATAATCATTAGTTTACTCAAGCACTAATAAATCTCCAAGCTCTTACTGACTATCGCTGTATGTATAAATTGCAGATACATAAAATTTAGTAACAATAAAACATTTATTGTCTACTAGCTTTTGTTCGCGGTTTCGCTCGCATTATTCTCGATTCAATCTATCCCGTGGTAATGGCACTTTTTTCTTTATGAAGTATCCTATAGCCTTTTACGTATCTATGTACCCCTGACAACATGTAAGTAAATTTTCATGCCGAGCACGAACGCGTACCAAACAAACAAACTTACTGATTTACACTGTTCCTTGACATTAGAATAGTGTTACTGTATTATAAGGCTTCAACGCATATTAAAAATAATCAGTATTTATTCATTCATATTTAAAGCACAATCTTCGATTAAAAAACAAAAATACATGCAAATCAGTTCTGTCTCGTAACGAAATGTATTCGTCCCTTTCACACAGTTCACTGAACTTACGAATGCGCGTTTACGTGCTTCTTGAGCTTTAATCCCGTGAGACACTACCGCCATTTATCAAAACCGTCAATTCAGTTGACAGGTTACGGATTTCGGTGGTTACGCGTACCGAACGCATACTTTCTGGTTTGACTGATCACATTTGTGCGTGACTCGTGCAGTTGGTTTTCTAAGAGAGTGAAGCGTAGAGTTTCTCAGCAGCAGTCTTTTAAACCCACGTATAATGTACAGTTACATTTTTATTTTTCCGTATAAATGTTGTAATTTATATTTTAACTAGCGGGCTCGGCGGACGTTATCCTGCGCTGATAATAAAAAAAACCTTAACAAGTTATATACCTAAACCTGCCTCATCACGAATCACTTTATCTACTGGTTAAGCTCGCATGAAAATCCGGTCAGTAGTTTTGAGTTTATCGCGAACAGACAGACAGACGTGGCAGACTACTTTGTTTTATATGTAGTCATTGTATTTAGAGATTTTTATCACCAAGCGTATGCCACTTCTGCTAAGTTCCGCTACTTGAGATTCGATATAATGACATCACAGATACTAATTTAAAACTTACTTGACAGTTGAAATTCTATCATTTAATCCTAACTAATATTATAAATGTGAAAGAATTTGTTTATTTATTGTATTTATTACGCTTTCACATCCTAACTAACATAATGAAATTTCGTATACATTGTCAAGTGTTTAGAAAAACAGATAGATTACTCTCCATAAAAGAGTGATGTTCTCAATGGTTTATTCAAATATACATTGACACGAGTGAAGCAGTGGGTAAATACTAGTAATAATCTATATATGTATATAACGAAAAAGGATAATGGTATATTTTGATAAACTACAACGTCATTCGACGGAACCTCGTGAAAATTGGCACAGTGATTATTCATAGATGAAGAAGCTTTCAATTATATATAGTTTCATGCAACTCCTCACTAGGTGTCGCTGTGGCATGTCAATTGTGTCTTTTATAGGTGGTAGAGCCACGCTAAAGCTACTACTGGTTTCAGCATGAATGGGTCGGCTCGCCCGGGTTACTACCACCCTCTCACAGAAAACCCACGTGAACAATACTTGCATTGTTGCGTTTCGTTCGGTCAGTGAGAACGTCGGATACCCAACTCCCCTCCCCACTTTCCCACTCCTCCTTCACCCAAACACAGGCTGGCAACGCACTTGCGACTCTTGTGGTGTTGCAAGTGTCTATGGACGGTGGTGATCACTTAACATCAGGTGACCCATTAGTTCGTTTGCCTCCTATGATAATAAAAAAAATCTATAAAGTTCCTCTCTTTGAAAATTGGCACGCGTCAAGTTTCGAACGTGACTATTTATCTGTTTGTTATTCTTTCATACATTAACTGTTCAATCGTTCATCATTAAAAAAATTATAAATATTGTGAGGGATACATAAAAGGACATTGGGGGTGTAGGTACCTCCCTACAAGGCAAAAATAATAGTCCGGTGAAGCAGTAAAGGTCTGTCAGGTCAATAACGTATTCAGTTTGAAAAAAAAAGGAAAAATGTATTGATCTCAAGGCATTTGTCAACTCTACATAAATGGGAGCGAAGTCGCGGACAAAAGCCAGTTCGCCAATTAATACTTACATACATATGGAATAGTGCTGTCCGTTGATACGTTAAACTTGTCGTTGAATCAGTAGAAGTACAAAAACGCTATGTAGTATGGTATGTTTACTTTGAAATAATAAGTGGATAAGCGAGGAAGAAATATGGGTAACTCACCACAAGATTGATTTAATGGATTTAAGACTTAAAGTTTGTGAGTAATGGCCATTGTTGCGATCTTTGGTGATGTTTATATCCAACAATGGATGTCTTGCGGCTAAAATCTGATGATGATGATAATAGAAAAAATCACAAAATATATTATTTCAATATACAATTATTGTATTAAAACTTATCATATCATAACGTTATAATATCAATTATAAATTTTATATGAACAATTATAATGCAAACGAATTGTTTTAATGTGACGGGGGAGGATTTTTTTATTGTATAAGCTATTGTACGAAAAAACAACGTAATGGTAGTTCGGCGATCCTGTGACATTACATTTTTCAATTGTATAAGTAATAAAAAATGTATGAACTTGGAAAGGGTTTCAAGGACCATATTTTTGTAAATGGAATTGCGAATATATAGCGATATAGTATACACGTATGTAGTAGTTGTATTTTATAATATCAAGTATACAACTGTATAATATAACGAATAAAATATATATATGGGACGTGCAAGTATTACGTAAGTAGTCTTTCAGTGGTTCTCAAAAGGTAAAATGACAAAATGTTGACTACTTCATGTATCTTTTTTTTTACTTTTATTAACTATTATTATAAAAAATATAATAATTATTCTATGAAATTCGATATATCCATAATCAAAAAAGTTTTAGCAATGCATTTTGTTACACTAATCACGTATAGTGTCGATGCAGTCAGGATTGTCAATAAACACTTCGTGGATACTGTCACTATTTATTTGGCCAGAGCTTCGCCTTACAATAACTTCCACATAGGAGTGCGTCCAGATCAGCGACATCTTGCCCTTTATATAGCGAACTCCCACCAATGTAGTCTCACACCGGGGTGAATAATGAACAGCCGATAACTTCCACCAATAGCGTTCGAGGTCATTAGTAACACCCCGATAAAGTCAATAGCGCGGTATCGCAGGTCAATAGTGGTTTCCCGGGTGGCGTTATAGTCTCGCCTCACGGGTGTGTCATAGCGGTACTGGACGTAGACATTAACAATTTGATCTGTTTTTAAGAGATATACATTTTTTTATTTTGTATGTTCGCTAAGAAAAGAAAGACACTGAAAATCCCGTTAGGCCCGCTTATGTAATACTTGAATCTACACAAGAGCCCAAATAATGTAAATTTTATGACAACGTATCAGGTTATGTTCAATCTCTGTAATATTTCTTAACACGTTATAATTAATTAGTGTTCAACAAAACCTTATTATTATTCGTGTCGTTTGCAGTTTGAATAAAAAGCTTTATTAGATGATATGGGTAACGTAGTATCACAATATATACTATAAACACATGTGTGTAAAGTTCATATTGAGTCTTATGACTAGATTAAGAATAACTATTATACATGAATACAATAATAAATGTGTAGTAAACATATTATTGTTTTTTTTAATAATACTGCCACCTTTACAGCATGACCTTTTTCACGATAAGCGTACTCCAGTTATCTTGTATTGTTTTGCATGGAGTTTTTTTAAACAATAAATATTAGTGAAAAATAATGTTCCTTTATTCAAGACCTAAATAATTAACGATATGATAGTATCATTGTACTAGTGTGAATAAAATTAAACTTCATAATTCAATATATATTTACTAATACGACAGGTTCCCCGGACGTGTCCTGTTTTTAGGCAGTCTAGGACAGCGTAAGTAATGTTCTGAGTTTTTTTAAACAGTTCTAGTAAGATCCTGAAATTTAAAGTTCGCGTATTACTACTTCAAGCTAGGTTATATGTGTATTATTAGTATAAATTAGTTGATTTTAATTTACCCTATTCCCACTAATGTCACACTTAACTATCGACTATCCTTATATTGCTTGTTTTAAGTCAAAATGTCTCTTGATATTTCCGCAATTGAAATCTTTATCGCCTTTATAACGTTATATCGTTTATTCATTATCGCGTATTACACCGAGTTTTATTATGTTATTTGCAGCGAAGCATCATGTTGTGGTTGCCTTGTTGCGCCTTGCAGATATGGTATGTTAGAAACCTTATTTCCACAGTCAATTAATAAACAATTTTTTTTATTATATTAAAAATTATATTCAAATCCTCGTCTCAGTATCGGATTACAAAATTATTTCAATATACATTTATTTTCTTTTATTTAGAGGCTTTTATAGTCGTACCAGCCCAATAATGATACGATAGTTAAAACCTTTCATACGTCCATTGTCATAAAAACATATTTCGTTAATTTAACATAACATTTTAGTGACGTCATCCAATGTTTTTACTAAAATGCTATGGAACGTGCCTGTTTACATTTGAATGTTAGATACCAAGATGTTTGCTCTAAGGTCACCTATATTCTATTATCGATAAAAGAATACCATTTTTAAACCGACGCGGCTTCATAAAAGTTTTATTTCATCTGAAGGAAACTTAAAACATTTGATAGATAAGATAGGTGCACCATCCTCTCCATTTACCCTAGTAAATTACCTTAGTAATAACATGGCAAAATTATAGATATATGTAATTTGACTGCGTTGAAAACGAATCTTTTAACATTATTCATAGCCATTTTAACTTTGTGATAGCAGTGACTACGTTAGATTTTTAATATTCTTGTAATTACGATGATGCAAACACAGTTTGTTCTAATCTTGATTACCACATACCATCATAACCACAAAATGGTATCATAAAGTTTCATTATGTTGATTTTCATAGTATTTTCCTTGTATTTTAAGTCACGGATAAAAATATTAATTGGAGGATTAATTTTGATACGATATAACATGCCTATTGGTACAGTGACGTCCAAATATATGATCAACGTGGGACTGAACTACTTAGAAATTAACGTAACAATTTATATAATACAAAAGATCGTCTATGGAGATCATGTAAAATTTACTGTGGTTTTTGTGTGATGGTAAATAATAGTTTAAAAAATCTAAAAAAAAAACGGTTTTATAGGTAACCGGACTAAAAAGCAGATAATAATATTTAAACACGGACGGCATTATTACAAAAACAAAAATGAACACTAGCTTAACACGAGTTTTACTAAGCAGTGCCTAAAATTGTAAACCTATTTGTACTATTTGTACATATTTATAATACTTTATTACAAAAGCGCGTCCCAGCGGTCTCTAGCTAAACATCTGATTTTTATGCAAAAACAACTACGAATTGCATTCGTTCAATTCGATCTCATTAAAAAACGTTCCATTACATACAGATATTTTGCAATTTCAATTTATGAATAATATTTTTGTTCAGATCTTCATAAAGAAAATTTACTTATTATACATTAAATTGGTTATCATTATTGTGATATTTTAGTTCAAAGATTTTTTTTTATATATATCATAGGAGGCAAACGAACAGGTGGGTCACTTGATGTTAAGTGATCGCCGCCGTCCATAGACACTAGCAACACCAGGTGAGTTGTAAGTGGGGAGGGGAGAGACAGGGGAAGGGAGGAGGAAGGGAATGGGAGGTGTGCTTCCGGCGCTCTCACTGACCGAACGAAACGCAACAATGGAAGCACTATTACTTCACGTCGGTTTTCTGTGATGTTTAAAATAAAGAAAATAAGCAATTTATAACGTTTATATATTACATCAAATTACCTTAGGTGGAACAACAACATAATGACAGATTAAATACACTGTCAGATGTCAATAGTGTCAAATATACTACTACTATACAGTTATGATTGCTTGTGAATGGCTAAATTTTTTTAAATTTAATCTACTTCTTTCAAATTAATTATACCCACGCAATCCATAATTTACTATGAAACTTCTTTTGCCGGCAAATAGAGATACAGTTAATTACAACAATAGAATACGAACTGTCAACTTAGACAAGTGTTAGAGAATATGTAAATTAAAATAATATCCATCTGTAAGCAAGGGTAAGACACTCTTTTGTGATCAAACTTTTTTTAAGTAAGAGTTCAATGCGTATTTAACTTCTTTGTAATAACGCGGGGAGTATTCAAGCTATTAAATGATTGTATTGTAAAAAAGAGTGGGGTGCTTGATAATAATTATTATAAATAGTGCATTGATGGCTTTATATACGTGATAGTAAAAAACATCTCACGCATTGATACAATCAAATTAAGTATGCTCATATTTAAAAAAATATTTTCTACTTTTCAGTTCGGTTACCTATAAAAGCGTGTTTTAGTTTTTTTGAGCTATTATTTATTTTTGCTAAGTCCTTAAACAAAATTAAATGTCTTTGTAATTTTAATACTCGATTACTATTTTTTTAATTACATAATTAACTAATTCAATTAATGGGACATACTTATTAAATGATTGTACTCTTATCGATCTTTGACAAGTGTGCCTAATGTACAATTTAATCTGACATTTTGAAGTGAGTGAAAATCATGTTCTAAGATTCCGTTACATCATCCATAGATATATATACAGGTGAAGCTAATAAAAGCGTGCTACAAAAGGCTACCAATATAAAACTTACAATCCGTCAGTCGTCGCTTTAATGCGGACCTCCAAGCGTTTTCGCAGCAGGATACACACTGTCCGGTTTTGCAATGCGAAAAACTAGAAGAGTCACAGTGTAGACACCCCATCACTTTTATAACGTTTTGTAATTAAATCGATTTAAACAACTTGAAAACGAAAAGACAGTTATGCATATTAAGTATTTTTACCTAATTAGCAAATAAATTGTATTATTAACTACGAATTCTAAGACTTATTTACGTTTATCATTTGCTTCTAATTGGAATTTTTATTTGGTAATTTTCATTTAGTGACACCATAATTAAGTTTATCTTTTGTTTTTATTACAGGTATTTTAATTTGCTCTTATCATTCAATGACACCGTACTTAATTTATTCATACCTATGTATCGCTACGTAGTAGACATACTGTTCTACTATGTTCAAATGACAGAGGAAACACATTCTAGTAATATTTTATACTCGTAAGAAAAAATGGCTGTACATAAGTTGACTGAATAATATGAATAATGATATAGTCTAAAAATAATAGCGACCGTCGTTGTAAATCCACCGGCAGTCTTAACCATCATGCTAAAATGTCTTCTTACGTATTGGTAAGGTGGACTGTTCCACATACGCACGGAACAGTTAGGGCATGTCTATTTGACACAAGTCGAGTGCTGCGCGATCTGAGCGTACATACACCACGCTGTGTCCACGCACACCTGTTTATGTTTTATCGGCTTCTGTTGTAATAAAATAATTTAAGTTCTTGAGCAGTTTCCTTAAAAAGGCGCTCTCACTGACCGAACGAAACCCAATACCAGACTAGGCCCCCTCGGCAGCTGCTTAAGCCTAGGTCCGTTCCCTCGGCGCGGAGCCCTTGAGTACACTGCTCGTGCGATACAGTGACACAAAATCTTACATCACTGCGACAACATTACACATATCACCTCCACATACGTGCACGCATACACGCTTACACATGCAAGTGGAACGGTTTTATTTTTTCCCTTATCGAACTGAAATAGTTTAGAATATTATCCGATACGAAATATATATATATATATATATATATATATATAAGGGTTGTTGAGGTATGTATGCTTGGTACACATATATGTTTCAACAACTGATATATGTATGAATAGTTAGTTTAGCTCAGGTTAGCTCACATAGGTCGCGAATTGCATGTATCTGGCAACAGCCAAAGCCGAGGTGTGCCGCGCACCCTTGAGCTAGTTATCAAAATAAAATCGGCCGAGTGTCTTAAGCGCTCGCCTTAGTAGTCCGGTGAAGCTGTTAAGACCTTGCTTGGTCAATAGCGTAGTCAGTTCGAAAAAAAAAAAAGAATGAAACCCAACAATGCAAACACTGTTACTTCACGTGGGTGTTTCTGTGAGTCGAGTGGTAGTACCCCGGGCGAGCCGACCCATTCATGCTGAAACTAGTAATATCTTCAACGGGGCTCTACCACCTATGAAAGTGATTGCTAACAAGGTATCACACCGATTCACGTGGTTCTTTAATGAAAAAGAGTTGATGAAATAATGTCTAAACACTGTCTAGAACTTATCTTAATAAAATCGATAAAACACGCAACACACAAATAATAACTGCTAAAGTTCCTTTGATTATCAACATTTTATTAACACTAAACTTCTAATCATATAAGTCAGTTTATCTTTAATATACATCAGATAATATCCGTATGTTTATAATATAACTGTGAAATCATGTTATTTAATCATGAGTTAGCACAATAAACGTAGGCGTAAATAATATAATAGTACACGTAAATAGGTATAATTGAACAATGCATTGTGAAAACGTTGAATAGGCGCGCGTCATTATTTTTTTAGTATTAAATATCCTAAAATTAATTTATGTTCGGCAACGATAAATTACATAAATACATGAGAAATTTCCAGAAGTAAGTTTCATACATTTTTATATATGATGCTATTTTTTAATCGTTTATAAATAAATATATTATTACTGATCTACAATCGTTAATACGTTTAGGTCACTTTTGAGCTTAGATATAACCGTGTAACGGTTAATATGACTTTTGTTCTTCGAATTGACTTCTCTATTGGCCTGACAGGCCTTTACAGCTTCACCGGACTACGTTACGAATGAGTTACATTTAAATGTATGAATTATTCTTTAAATAGATTATTCTATCTTTTCAAAGAAGAATACAGTCCCCTTGATGTTTAATGACCACTGTCATCTATGGTTTTGCCAACAAACATTAGAAAGACCAGAGGCCATTTCTTAGTAAATTGCTATTCCCGAAGACTGAAAACGAACGCCTCATGTGCTTATTGCTTGGTGCCAATCATATAACAACAATCAATGGTAATTTACAGAAGTGTGACCGTCTCACTACCACTCAAAGATTTTTAAGGTTTCTCCTGGGGACTACTGTATGGAGTTCTGGGGAAAATAAATAGGTTATTTACGGGTCGGCAACGCGTATGTAACACGTCTGATATTGCAAGCGTCCATTGGCTAAGGTAACTGCTTAACATCAGGCGGCCCGCATGCTTGTTTGCTACCATCGTAGTCATTGACATATAACAACCCAAGACACACAGTCTCGAACAAAAGTAGCGCTCAAAACCGGCCGCAAAAACTTCCCAATATACATACGTGGTTATAGTTATGCGATTAACTTATGATTTAGCAAATTCAACTTTACCTGAATGATTTAGAATTTACCAGGACGCAACCGACGCTGGACTGTTTACAATGACTGCATAATCCAAAATTATGCACTCATTTTTGTGTGCCGGCTGTGAGAAGTTAAGGTGCATCTTGGGTTTTTGTATATCAATGTTAGTAGTATATTTAAAAAAAAGATCTCCAATTAATTAACTGTGAACGGTGACTACGTATCGAGTTGACGTGATCAGGCTCTTCAATCTAATCGATAGTTCTAATATTTTATCATGCTTTATTTATATCTAAGGATTTACCTAAAAATACTGTAAGCGAGGCGCCGATATTTCGGTTTACGTGTATCGTTGTTATCAAAAAGTAATGACAGATAACATTAAATCGAGATAGCCATATCTCGACGATAATACGTACATTATACGTATAAATAAAATACAAATGGTATTTAGATAAACGATTAACAAGTTACTTTATTTGATTTTATATATATATAAAATCTAGTATGTATGTCCTACTAGATATGCCCGCGGTTCCGCATGCGTTTATCACGCAGGAATGGTTTTTGACTCCTAATTTACTTTTTAATTACATTTTATAATTGTTAAAAATACTACTGGTTATTACCTTTCGCAATCTATTTTATTATGGAATTTACCTATTTAATTTTTTTTATTAAAGACGATTATGAATAAATAAGAAAAATATTTTTAGTTAAATACAGACGTACAAGTAGGCGGATAGAACATTATTTATTAAAATATTCGTTATAAGTGTCCTTTTATTATATATCTGTCACAAAATCATTATCCTTACTAATATTATAAATGCGAATGTAACTGAGTTCCGATCGAACCGTCGACTTGAGCGGTTGTCCGTTTTGCTGCGCGCGCTAAGTTCGATTTTAATACTCGTGATTTAGTGACGTCAGTTATTGTTTGTTTCGATCCGGCACACCTGCGCTTCACAGGTGCGCTGCACCTGCGTTCTTTTTCTTGGAACTGAGTGAGACCTTTCCTTGTATTTATTTATTGCTTTATCTATTTCTTGGTATATTTATTTATTTACTCTTTTGTTTATCTATTTATTTACGTATTTCTTTAATTCTTCAGTGATTTATTTTTAAATTTATTTTCTTTTTATTGTTTGTTTATTTAAGTAGTCTTATGTTATTTTTCCCCTGTCTCGCTCAGGTACTTATTTGCGTTGTTTTCCTATTTTGTTTAGTTTTAAACAGCTCCCTTTGATCCGGACTCGGGATAGTCCGTTAAATTCATTAAGGCGCGCCCCCCTGCCCCTCTGGCAGGGAGGTTTCACATGTCTTCCCCCGCCCCACTCCCCTCCTCAGGCCCCGGTATGGCCGCTGAACAAGAGATCAGTCTCTTAGAGACTGAGCTCATTAGCCTCCGCGGCTTCATAGCCGCTATCTGTCCTCGTCTCGTAGACGATTACGATGCGTACGCTGCAAAGCGTCGCACCGAGCTCCCTCATTCCTCGAAGCCCGCTCCCTCGATCTATGCCAAGATCGAGGCTTCCAACAACTTCCCAATCCCAGCCGATCGCGATAGCGATGACTCCGACTCCGACTCCGGCTCCGACATGGAGCAAGACCCTCCTGCTCAGCAGGATCCCCCTGCCGAGCAAGCCCCTCAGGCTGAGCAAGCCCCTGCTGCGGACGATGGCTTCACCACCGTCACGCACCGCAAACCGCGCAAGAAGCGCTCGAACTCCTCTTCCGATCCGGAGGACAAATTGCCCTCTAAAAAGATCGCAAACGTCGATGGCGCGAAAGTGCCAAAGGCGACACCAGCGCCCTCTAGACCCGACTCGCCCGTGGCTGCGGGTTCCGCAGTTTCGGGCAAGAAGCCCCGCCCACCGCCCCCCGTTACGATCCAAGACAAAGCGTCTTGGGTTGAGATTTCTAGCCTGCTGGAAACGGCAGGTATCCCTTACACCTCCGCCGTGAATACCGCTGTAGGTATTCAGGTGAAGGTAGCCACGTCCACCGCCCATCGCAACCTCACTCGTTTCCTTCGGGACAACCAGTGGGGCTATTTCACGCACTCTCTCGAAGAGGAGCGTAAACTACGGGTTGTGATCCGTAGAGTCCCCTCAGAACTCCCGACTGACGACATTTCAGACGACCTCAAGGAACAGAAGATTCCTGTTCGCGAGGTTCATCGTATGCGCTCTCCGCGCACCAGGGCTCCATATGATATGGTTCTCGTTGTCCTCGATCGCACCCCTCAGGGGAAAGCGATTTTTAATCTTACATCCCTTTGCGGCCTCTCCGGCGTCATAGTCGAGCCGCCGCGCAAAACGTCTGTGCCCTCGCAGTGTCACAACTGCCAGGTGTACGGACACTCCGCACGAAACTGTCGCCTGAAACCCAGGTGCGTTAAGTGCCTCGGCGACCACTCCACTAGGGAGTGTTCTCGCACGAAAGACGCCTCCGACCCTCCGAGCTGTGTTCTGTGCCGCGGCGTGGGCCATACCGCGAATTATCGCGGATGTCCCCGCGCCCCGCGCACAAAGCGCCCTCGATACCCCAGGCAGGCGTCGCCGTCTAAGACGGCCGCTGCCCCCGCCCGTCCTCGACCTCCGCCTCTCATGTCTCGAGAGGCCTTCCCGAACCTGCCGGGCACGTCTCGTGCACCGGCAGCGTCCGTACCCGCGACTAGTGCGCCCCCCCGCCCCTACCGGGCCCCTCAGGCCCCGTGGGCTCCTAAACCCGCGTCCCAGCACACTCCCAAACCTCCGGCGGCTAATCCTTCACAGGATGACCCCGCATACTCCTTTTCCCTATCGAGTATTGACTACGCAGGTCAACTACTCATTTTCCACGAGATCTCGGAGATCTCGGCGTACGAAGAGTGCTCTCGTAATCCGCTACTAGGTGCCGTCACGGCAATCCATAGATTTCCAGCCATCGCGGCTACACTACAACGGCTCGCGCGCGCAGCTGTTAAAAAATAAATAACTCAAATAAGATAGAGTAAATCGCGTATTTACGTCTATCTTCCCCTAAAAATAACCGTCAAACAATAATAATAATTTTTGTTATGTCTATTTTTAGACTTCGGTGCCGTCACCGTTAGTAAATTTAAATTCAATCTTATAAAATGCGTGTTGCGCCCACGCTTTTGTAATCGATCCCTATTAGCTCCCGCACACTTCGCGGTTCTCAATAATATCACGAGCCTAGGTCGTCCCCGCGCGGAGCCCTCTTGATATTATTTTCGCGATACAGTGACTCACCTACATCACTTGAACAGACATATGAGATCATCTCTCTCACACACGTACACATATATACACATGGTGGGAGGGTTTTGTTTTTTTTTTCCCCCATCGAACTGAATCGAATAGTTTAAGTTCGTTTCAATCCGATATACACGTATTCATTTGTGAATCATGCAATTTCGATTGTATGGTTCACAAATGTATATATGTATGAATAGCTTAGAATAGTTAGCTAGGACAGACGTGTCTTTTTCCAGGAAACAGCCCAAGCCGAGGTGTGCGTGCACCCTTGTGTATGTTACCCAAAACCAAAATCGGCTGAGTGCCCTAAGCGCTCGGCCTTAGTAGTCCGGTGAAGCTGTAAAGACCTTGCCAGGTCAATTCGAAAAAAAAAAATAAAGCGAATGTAACTCGCCCGTTCGCATCGGTAGAGTCAACATCGGATCTGAAGTTGCTCCGTGAAGGACGAAACACGTGTTATCGATTGTCGTGATTACACATCAATCTGCAACATACTTTAATTAATTTATTGATAATTATTATTATTATATTTATATTAGTTAATTATATATTGTTAATTAATATATATGTGTATAAGTGATATATTGATTAATTGATTTGTTTTATGTTGCAGTCATACGTAGTAGTGTTCCATCGATTCCAGTCGGAAGTGCAAAGTAACGTCTACTATAATATTAAATATATATAATATTTAGAATAATAATATATTATTGATAATAGTAAATGTCACAAACGTTTTTAATGGATGCACAGAGATGAGTCAATTTCAGATATCACCATCGTTCACATATTGATCCACTCTATAATAGCCTTTTGACACTAAAACTCGCTTGACATGGCGCTTAAATTCGCAATCCGGCAAAGCGGTAATATCCTTTGGGACTTTGTTGTAAAATCTAACACTATTTCCCAAAAAACGATTACCGGTTTTACTAAATCTAAAACGTGGGACAACCAGTTTGTCACTATTTCTAGTATTTAGATTGTGTCAGACAAGTTACTTTTAAACGATCAGAAAATGCACGGAATACATAGATCGAGGCATTGATGCGTGAACAATACCGCAGTGGAGGGATTCAATGTTGGAGTGCATTACGCAATGAACACTGTGGTCTAACCTCTATAGATACTGCTGATCCCTACTGTTATTGGAAATAGTAAAAATATATAATAAACCCTTTTCAAGAACTTTCCTGCGATCGTATGCTTTATTAACTTTGTGTTTCCAATTTCCATTGAGGAAACGTTCTCATGTCTGTTATTATGTTTGATGAAAATCTATCGAAGAGTTTACCCAGTAGGTAGGTATACCAATAATATAAACTACATTACAACATTTAAAATTGGTAAATCCCAACTTTAATGAAGTTATTTTAATTAACAGTATATTACAAGCGTATAATTTTCAGTATACATATCTAAGTCTATACTAATATGTGAATATCATAGCCAGTTATAATAACTTTCAATTTAGTTATATTCAGTAATTCTATTTAAATATTACAATAGGTGGTAGAGCCATGCTGAAGTTATTACTAGTTTCAGCATGAATGCACCTACCTCTTTTTTTCGTTCGTGCTGGAAATTCAAATAAAGATGGTAGTTATTTCTTTATTAGTATTTGCAAAACGACACTTTGAAACGGGTAGACGGTCACCTTAGTATATATGTAGAAGGTTTTACTGTAGGGAGTCTCATTTTGAATTTTATTCGTGATACACTTTGCTTTAATGATTAACAGATAGAAATATTAATGAATTATTAAGATAGTTAACAAGTGAACGTATCAATATTATAATAGCTTTTTGGTAAAATAGGTGGGGTGATTACAAAATACGAAAAAATAGTAGTCCAGGGATTGTTCAAGCAAATAAAATAAAAATATAAAACGATATACAATGAAACAACATAAATTGTGTTCATGTGAAAATTGTATGTTGTAAACACGAATTACTTTTAACAAACACAGTTAAGTAACCGTGTAAAAGTAACAAACTTATAGACGTTCTATTTACAACTAGCCGACCCGTGCCCACTTCGTTGGGCGGTAATACGTAAGCGTGGAATGGTTATTTTGCGCTAAAACGCAGCGGAAGCTCTGAAAAGGACAAAATACCCCGATTTTGCAACATTCTTCATTGCTGCTCCGCTCCTATGTATCTTAGCGTGATGATATATAGCCTATAACCTTCCCTGATAAATGGGCTATATAACACTGAAAGAATTTTCCAAATCGGACCAGTAGTTCCTGAGATTACCCCTTACAACGTCACAAACTCACAAACTCTACCTCTTTATAATATTAGTATAGAGTATAGATAACTAAAGAAATGTAATATTTTCTATTCTTTTGTACATTATAGTTAGGCATTCTTATGGTAAGAATTAGTACGTCAATGTAACAGGTTACAAATGTTAACTGGTATCGATCTGGTATCAGCATAACACAGACATCCTATAAAAAAGTTGAACTACCACGATCGTATGCGCAGTAATTGTGGAGAATTAAGACAACTATCATAATCAGAACGCCCTTGCTCTAAAATAAGGAACAAACATTGGTACAAAATACATTTGTACATCTATGGTAAAACGTTAATTCCCAATATTTAGAATCTTTTTTAATACAAAAATCAGCGAAACGTTATTTTTATTCAATAACTGCGTTGTCGTCCGCATGGAAATTACCAAAAAAAATGCAGTTCACTGTAAACGTGTGCGTGAAGCTCACGCGTTACTGGACACTGCTTCTTTAGTTTATTATATTTGTGCGGAGCCTAATTATGTTTCTAACATAATAGTAGCCTAGTTACTCCTTATGATATCAGTTATCTGTCAATGAATATCCCGTCAAGATCGGTTCAACCGTTTCGGAGATTTGTGCATATACATAAAAATTAAAACTTGTTTTTTTTTTTGATCCTATATACCGTATTATACTTTTATATCCATTTAATTAGAAGCTATTATCTTGACATTACAAACTTTCATTTTATTTATTAGTATAAACAAGGATTATGTAAAGGTTAAGATGTACTAAAACGTAGCTACATTTCGATTCTAAGTTTACTTTATACTCGTTACAGCCCTAACCTATTTTAAAAAGTAACGCGGGCTTGTAGGTCCTTTGTACAGTCTTCCTGAATACTAATACAACAAATTCTTGTGTAACTGTTATTGGAAATTTTCTAACCTAACACTCAAATATTCAGCTCATTAAACAAGAGGTTCCTAGGTCCATTCCCTCGGCGTGGAGCCCTTGAGTACACTGCTCGTGCGATACATTGACATAAAATCTTACATCACTGCGACAACATTACTCATATCACCTCCACACACGTGCACGCATACACGCTTACACATGCAAGTGGAAGGGTCTTATCTTTTTTCCCTTATCAATCTGAAATAGTTTAGAATATTATCCGATACGAAATATATATAAGAGTTGTTGAGTTATGTATGCTTGGTACACATATATGTTTCAACAACTCATATATGTATGAATAGTTAGCTTAGGTTAGCTCAGATAGGTCGCGAATTGCATGTATCAGGCAACAGCCAAAGCCGAGGTGTGGGGCGCACCCTTGAGCTAGTTGTCAAAATAAAATCGGTTGAGTGCCTTAAGCGCTCGCCTTAGTAGTCCGGTGAAGCTGTTAAAACCTTGCTCGGTCAAAAAAAATATCATTAAACAGAGTAATAGTATTTTACTGATTAGAAAGGAAAATTAAACATGTCACGTCACATATTTACAATCAATAGTTTGAATTCATAGATTACGTATAATATATACAACCTGGGTGTGTATGCACGTACATATATACTTTTATACACACAAATAAACCGAATTGAAGTATCCCTTTGGTATCAACAAAATAACTGTTTTTACTAAATTGATATGACAGTATATACATTTCATATTCTTCTGTTCCGGCTAATCTCCGAAACGGTTGGACCGATTTTGACGGGACTTTCACTGATAACTCATGTTATAAGGAGTAACATAAGCTAATTTTATTTTAGAAAAAAAAAATCGGATTTTGCACAAACGTAATATACTGAAGAAACAGTGTCCAGTACCACGTGGTCCTCACGCACACGTTTATAATGACCAAATTTTTTTGCTAAATTTCACGCGGGCCAAGGTGCAGGTAACAATATTATTATAAGTTATATAATATATATTTACTAACTCACTTTCCTAGTAAATTTACTAATCCCAGTTGTGAATTGTCTTGTTGTTTTATCTTAGCTATCAGGTTTAAGTCAACTTTAATATCAATTCGAGCTTATTCAGTTTTAATAGTGGTTCTTCTTGGAATCTCTGGTTCATTCCCTTCGAACCAAAGTTAGACAAAAAATCTATATGACAATGGTAAAATTGGGAAATATTTCATAGATATAAATGAAATAAAAAGGAGTCATGATTCATATATACAGAATCCCGACCAGCCTGAAATTTCATCCACACCACCGCCATGGATTGAGGTCTTCCACGGTGAGGTTCTCATGGATATTTCTGCCTCGTACTTTGACCCTGTGAAATCGACTCCCAGCAGCGGTGTTTCCAAATCATCACGAGTTACAAATCTTTAAGAAAGGAGCGTACACTTATATAAAAGACCGCCAACGTACTTGCGACTCCCCTGGTGGTGCTATGGACGGCGGTGATCACTCAGGTGACCCATCTATTCGTTTGCCCCCTATAATATAAAAAAAATCAAAGTAAAATTACACCAATATACATAATATTACAAAATATTCTAATTAGATCTACAAGACATTGCCGAACAAAAAAACAATTTTAGTTACTCAGTCACTGGGAGAAATACATATTACAAAACTTACAAGGGTTCATATAGCAACAAATAAAGGCCAGAGACAGGCGGGTATTAGGGCACGATCCCACTCGAAGTCACTTCACTTCTCGGAAGCGCTTGAAGCGCTGCTCGAAAATTTGAAGCATCCGGACTTCCATAGTGCGACTTTCTTTATACAACAGCTTACAGAACAAATGTTTTAGACTTTCAGAATTTAACTTCATTATATTATTTGTGAGTGCAACCTATCTATTATCGCAATTATATACACTTTAAAAAATATCAATTTGAAGGGATCCAAACAAAACTATATTAACTTTACTACCCATATATTTATTTAAAATCTGTAATGTATAATTTTCTTTATTTTCAAGAAAGACCTTGAGAAAATTTACCAAAATGTATACACGAGTACTACTAATATACATTTTATAATATCTTACTTCCGTATTACTTTCACTGACACTTTAACTTAAAGCCAACAACTGACAACCGAACAAATGATCTGAACATACATTTGAAAGCACGATTTAAATTGGTCCAGTATGTCTTTCAAACAAGGCACAGTATCGTACGTAGAAACATATGTAGATACTACTTTCGTCACCGGTTTCTGAATAAGCACGATCTCAATGTTGTATACATGAAAGTTACATATTTAAAAATATGAATATATCAAATTGAAATTATTTACGGTTCACAGAAACCAGATACTTATTTTAAATATCAAAATATTTAATGCTAAACATATTATATGTTAACAAAAGACGCAAAATCTGTTCTGTTATTGATTTCAATGTGTCAAAAATGCAAAATATTTTCTTCTTTGCTTATTTTGATAATTAACTCCTTCTGATTTTTTGGTCATTATTTTTTGATGTCTTTGAAATCAATAATTATCACTTTTTCCTGATCAACACTTAACAAAATTAAAGTCATGATATAATTTATTATTAGCATATTAAAATGCGTTATTAAGATGATATATGATCTGGCTTTTAATCTAATTTACTTTCTTGATGTATATCAACAGATCCTGAATTATTTTAATCCAGAATATTCAATTATACATAGTATGTAAATTATCTAAAAGCAATCGTTTTCCTTTTTAATACTTTACAGATTATATAATGTACTAGAATCTATCCTTATGTTGAAACTTTAAAACTAAATAAATATTAACTCGGTATACAACAACTTGTAATAAACAAATATAAAAAAACACGCTGTACAGTTAAGTTTTTTCCTTTCTGGTGTGTTTAGCAGACCGCGCGGCACTCGGAGCTCGAGTCCATTCTAGTGTTGGTATAAACAGCTAGGAAGAAACGTCATTAAGAATGAAGCGACGACATGCTTCTGTCTACAACAAACCTAAGGGAACTTACATACCTGTGGATTAAATCATAGAATATACTTGGAGGAACTCTTTGGGAGATTGATTAGCATCACTACATATTATAAACAAAGTCCTTTGCCACGTCTGTCTATCTGTCTGTTCGCGTTAAGCTCAAAAACTACTGAACGGATTTTCATGCGGTTCGCCAGGAGATAAAGTGATTCATGATCATGACGAAGGTTTAGGCTTATAATTTGCTAAGGTTTTATTATTATCAGGGAGGGACAACGTCCGCCGGGCTCGCTAGTATTATATATAATAAGATTCAAAACAAATCCATTACATAATGCAGTGAATCTTGAAGCGATGATGACTTAGTTGATAGCTTGTTGGGACACTGCGTCGATGCTCCTTGGTCCTAACAACTGAGCGGGAGCTTGCGGTGAAGGTAAACATCGTGGTGAAACGACAATATAGTGGTAGGGCTTTTCTAAATTCGCCTTTTTTATATTATACGAGGCAAACGAACAGGCGGGTCACCTGATGGTAAGTGAACACCGCCCTCCATAGATATTAGCAACACCAAGGGAGTCGCAAGTGCGTTGTCAGCCTGTGTTTGGGGGGAGATAGAAGTGGGGAAGAGGAAACGGGCCTCCGGTGCTCTCACTAACTGACCGAAACGTAATAATGCAAGCACTATTACTTGACGTCGGTGTTTCTGTGGGTCGGGTGATAGTACCGCGGGCGAGCCGACCCATTCATTTGGCGTTATTTTGGGGTTCGACGAGGCACTACCACCTAACTACCACCCTCAAGTTGATAATCTGTCGCCAAGCACCTCTTAGAGTGTTCCGGCAGCCGCACTTGAGAGTCAGGTTTAGCGTGTCATTTAACATCGTATGAAATTGTGCTCAACGGCAAAAAAAAACCCTATAAAATGTTTAAAAAATCCACATAGTTGCTTGTAGGTACAAACAAACTAGTGTGGTACAGAAATAATAGTTCCTCTTGTAGTTCTGTTACACGAACGCCGCAATCTAGTTTTGTCATTGCAACATCATTTCTGGTGATAGGAGAGAAAAATTATGTAATTGAAGCATATTGTAACTCGAGTTTGAGCTTATAACTCGAAAATTACTGAAGCGATTAACTCACATGGATCTTTAAACCATAGTTTTAATTTTCGAAGGGTTTTTCGAATAATTTTTGTTACCTTAGGTTAATATATGAAGCGAATTATGCGGTCAAAAATAAATTATGTTATAATTTAGGATAATTAACTTACAAAATAATTACCAGTATATTGTGTTACAATATTTTACCTAAAAATGTATAGGAATTGTAAACAATATAATACAGTAAGACAATTATTTAGAATACAAACAAATTAGAAAAACTCGCCAGTACCATAAATATAACACTCATATTTAAAATAGTCATAGTAACCATTTAAACTATTAGTAATCATTAATTAATTCTCCTATGACATGGGGTCCTTCAAGCGTAACGTGATCAGACACTTAAGCAGGCCGGCATGACAGTGGCGACGCGCGATGGATAGTTTGTCTCTCGGTGGTTGCCATTGTTTTTAGATTGTACTATGCTTACCATCAGGCATAGTGCAGTCACATTGTCGTGCTACAATAAAAATAGATCGAAGCGGGCAAAGCTAGCGGTACATATATATAAGTCAAAATTGTAACTATATTAAAATCCTCCAGATTCTCTTCTTTCGCTTCCACCGATTTGCGGTATAAAGTATAGAATATTTGGTAAATAAGGAAATTGCATTTCATATTTATATCACGATAAAAATAAATAGGAAAATCGTTACCAACGATTCACGGGACGGTGTTGTTCCGAGATGTGACGTAATAAACGTAAGTCAGTATCAAAGATAACGGATACACGTGGGACCTAGTAAGAACCACAGAGTACGTTATATAAATAGAGGTCGCACTCGTTCTTTCCAATCAGCGCCTCTATGCTACTAGTTTCGAACTAATATCTGTTGGTTATAAATGTACAGCTATGTATGTATGCATACAGCGGTATTCCATAAATCGTATACAAGTTTTTGGTCATTTTTATTTGTAATGAATATATTCATCGGAAGGCAAATCTAAATCCAAGTATGTATATGCAGGAGTCAATGTTTATAAGTAGATCCGGAGATAGATAAAATTGTTTGTAGGAGACAAGAAAATATATGGAAGCACACTCCCGTAACAGATACGTAAACAGAGTGACTGAAAATAAATATTCGAAAGTTGTCAGTTTGAAATGTCAAAATTAATTGTCGTCCACCGTATTTTGTTATCAAACTTGCCAAAAAAATATATATAACAGTGCTATCTAGTAAGTTGATTGATAATCAAAACTAGACGAGGCTTTTCCATACAAATCCGATTCTGAGGAGTGAAAATAACCTGGTAAGAACTCTGCTTTATATTTACATCTCACGTCACATTTTATGCCGTCATTACTGCTGTTAATGCACACGGAATAGCATCGCGGATGTCTTTAGTGTTTTTGTTTTATGAAACTCTACCGTTAGGTACATATTATAAGGACACTAGTAATTACCCGCGGTTTTGCACGTGTTGTCTATGCTGTAATTATTTTTGACTCTCTATTTGATATACACACATGAACTTCGTACCGCCTCAGAATCAATAAATGCTGTGTTAACTTATTAGCTGAAGAAGTAGATTTAGTTTTTTTAATTAAAATAAGCTGAATACTCGTACTGAATTAAGCTCAATGAATGAACAAAAATCAAAATTTATACATATAATAAAAATGTTATTGTAATGTGTCTGTACTTATCGAATTTCGTGATAAAAATTGTTGTAGGTGTCTAGGGATAAGTAATAAAATATATTTAAATCATTTTTAGAAATGTCTGCTTGTCTGCCCTTCTGTATTTATAAACACGCATCTGATAAAATACTGAGTTAATGAAACATGTCCTCGAGTAACATTTAGTCCGTTTCATCAAAATCGGTCCGTTCTATCGTAAGTTATTATAATTTGAACGACGGATCGAGATAAGTACGAAAAAAGAGTAGGTAAGTATATGCAGTCCAATATCTTACAAGAAAAGGGTATTATATATATATCTATAGGAATATTATAAAGAGGTAAAGTTTGTGAATTTGTGAGTTTGTGACGTTGTTGGGGGTAATCTCAGGAACTACTGGTCCGATTTGAAAAAATCTTTCAGTGTTACATAGCTCATTTATTGAGTATGGTTATGGGCTATATATCATACGTTAAGACCAATAAGAGCGGAGCACGAATGAGGAATGTTTCGAAATCAGGTTGTTTTCCCTCTTCAGAGCTTCCGCCTTCTAACAGCGTTAGCCCAAAGAAACTGTTCCACGCGAACGAAGTCGTGGGCAGAGGCTAGTAATGTATAAATAACGACACAGTAAACGAAATACTGTTTTTTTTTGTACTAAGTTTCACACGAATGAACTCGCGGGCATAGCTAGTTTTATATACATATAATAACTAGCGGTCCCCGCGGACGTTGTCCTGCCTTGATAATAAAAAAAAAACCTAAAAGTCAACCGCAGCGCCACCTACCGGGTCCTATTGTGAATCTAAACCATTCTCAGATCCATTGGAATATCATTTCATCAAATATCAATTTCATCAAAATCGGTCCAGGCGTTTAGGAGGAGTCCAGTGACATACACACGCACAGAAGAAATTTATATATAAAGATAGGACCGGCAGACGCTGACCTGGCGTGAAAACAAAAAATGCCCGGAATGAGATCGCAGCGCCATTTACCGGATCTAATTATAACAAAACACTTTTCAGGTGACATAAAAAAATAGAAAAAAAAAATTAAGTTAAGTTTAGTAGAAGAATAACGAACATACGTACACAAAGTTGTTGTATATAAACATTTTGCAATTACTTTTATGAGATTAAACGATGTTTGCTTGACATTGTAACTTCCCGGAGCTTAAATGTTCATAAAAAAGTACATTATGCTAAATCTAATCAAGTGCGGGTTTAAATATATATATATATGATTAACATTAGAGATGATATCTATGCATGTTTATTAGGCGATATACTGTATATATAAAATATTATCTTCTTCTATACATATAATTGGAATGTAAATATAATGAAAATAATGAAAATATTATTGCAGGTGTCTAGAAATAAGTAATAAAATACATTTAAATCATTAAAAAAAATGTCTGTTTGTCTTTCTGTTTATATGAACACGCATCACTGCTAAAGTACTGGGTTTATAATAAAACATCATCAAGAAATTCATAAATCATATCCTCGAGAGTAACTTAGTCTTTCTTTCATTAAAATCGAGCCACTCTAACAAAAGTTATTGTAATTTGAGTGACGGCTCGAGGTAAGTACGAGAGAAGACTAGTAATCTACGAGTATACTAACATTAACAGAGGTTGTAGAGCCACGCTGAAGCTATTATTGGTTTCAGCATGAATGGGTCGGCTCGTCCGGGGTAGTACCACTCTCTCATAGAAAACCTGACGTGAAGTGACAGTGCTTGCACTGTTGCATTTCGTTCGGTCAGTGAGAGCACCGGAGAACCAACACCCCTCCCCTTCCCACTCCTCTCCCCCCTCACTCCCCTTCCTCAAACACAGGCTGGCAACGTACTTTCGACTCCTTTGTTAGTGTCTATGGACGGTGGTGATCACTTAACATCAGGTGATAATTTTTTTTAAATCATATATCAACTTATTTGTTTAGTTGAACGCGATGATCTCAAGAACTACCGTTTCGATTTGAAACATTCTTTTAAGTGTCAGATAGCTCATTTATCGAGGAAGGCTATAGGCTATATAGCATCACGCTAAAACCAATAGGAGCGAAACACCAATGAAGAATGTTTCAAAATCGTTTTTTTTCCTTTTGAAAGCTTCCGTTGCGTGTTAGTTAGGCCAAAGTAACTATTCCACGCGGACGAAGTCGCCAATGTTATAGACACAGTACAACTTATTTACAGTAGGTGGCACGCGCGTCCTCGATATACAAACGCAGGCGAGTTTATTTCCGATGCTTCCACGCTTCAACTACTTAACCAATGGTCGTGGAAAATAGGATACATTTCATTAAAAAAAGTACTTCTTCCGAGGAACAGCTTAAATATACACCAATATGAGCGAAAGTTACTTATAAATGTGAATGCGAGTTTATCACACTTTACGCTTAACTACTAAATCGATTGTCATGAAATTTCAGCTCAATGGCTTAGCGTGTTACGATCACACGCCATATCCTCGTATAACATCTTATGACATTGGAGTGAAATGTTAGAATGCTATAAAATTTCCGAACGTTACAGCCTATCATCATGTGCGGTGCACTCATTAAATAGAAACAATTAATGTATTGGTACTTTGGTATTTATGTGGCATTCTCGAAGCTCCTTTTTAAATGTCAAAAGACCTGTGGAATCTACTGAATATCAACCACCTCAACCTTTATAAAATTTTCATGATTTTCACAATTCATATACCACGAGTACTCACGAGTTTTTGCCGTGTGGTGCCGGTAGAGTAGAATAGCACCACCCCTATATCTTCCCGTGGGTATCGTAAAAGGCGATTAAGGGAGTGTGAGTAGTACTGACTCCTTGTACTTTCTCACTGTGATACTGTACCATCCGTCTGAGTCCTTCTCCGGTCGTAACGGTTTCCGTTCCACTGGGTCCAGAAGAATAAGGACGAGTATGTGCACCTGTGTCTTGCGCGTACATTTGTGCACCTTAATATATCCTGCGCATATGACCGCTTCTAATACTGGACTCCGAGTTTAAATGCCTTCGTACTATCATGAAGATCAGATGGTCCGATAAAGTGCGAAATACTGAAGTTTTGCGACGAGCCAATGTTGGTGGCATTGAAGCCTATTTAATTCGTCGACAGCTTCGGTGGTGTGGTCATATATCGCGTAAGGCGGAGGAAAGAGTGGCGAAGCGCATCTTTTACTCTGAACTGGAGGAGGGCAAGCGGAATCATGGTGGTCCTCTCCTTCGGTACAAGGATGTCCAAAAGCGGCACATGAAGAGATGCAATATAGAGCCCTCTTGTTGGGAACGTTTGGCAGCACAACGGCCAGAATGGCGCAGAATGGTGAACAGCCAAGTACGCGAGTTCGAGGCTCAGCGTAAAGCTGACCTTGATACCAAACGCGACCAGTTAAAGGCTCGCCCTCCTGCTGCCATAACATATCATTATGAGAACGGCGTACTCACGTGCCCTCAGTGTGCACGAAGTTTCGCCGCGAAGATAGGCTACATAAGCCATCTTCGAGTGCATCAGCGCCATTTCTAAGTTTAGGGGTCAAAGTGGTCGCCATGGCCGAAACCGGTCGGATCAATCAATCAATCAATCAAAGTACTCACGACATTTCTTTTTTAATTATATTATACAGAAAACAATTTTTTGTAGGTAAAAAAAAATCACTTCAAGTTTTGAATAACGTAAATTTCCAGAACATCTTTCTTTCGAGTATTCCTTGTTATTATGAATTTTAATTTAATAAGACATTCCCGCGAGTTGCTTTTATAAAAAATCAGTTTGTAGTGATTCAACTAATTTCGCGTTAAGTTTAATATAGAAAATACTTACTGGGTTCAGTTATTTAGCATCCATTGTGTGCGCGCTTTATATCTGAAACAAAAATGTAATTAAATTATTTATAAATTTTAGTTAGATAGTTATGCAGCCCGGTATAAGGCCGGAAATCGTGGCCATACGCGTCTGAACAGAGATAAGGAATTACTACATCGGCATAACTGGGTGGTCGTCCGGTCTGCATAACACAGTCGATGATATAGTGTATTTAGTTTTTAAGTTAGTCTTGTAAGAGCTGTGAGTTGTATTGGACAACCTAATAAATTGTACTTTCTTTTTAAAAAGCTCCTTGAAGTATACCGAGTTTTGACTGGCGCAGCCGGTAGGATTCCGTGCGTATAGTACATCGTAAACTTAAAAGTCAGTTACGCGAATCGAAAAGTACTGTGCCGCTTCGCACTTGCACGGAAAAACTACGAACAAATAAATTCGTCAATTTCGAGTAAACTCTACCAACAAGACTCAGTGAAAAATCAAGGCCGCCTAGCTACAGTGGAAGGATGGGTTCGAGTGCACTGTGAGTAGACCCTTTCACGTCCATCTTTTTCCCATCTATTTTTATTGGCTAGAGAAATCGTTATTTGATTTTCCTTATTTCACTTTTGTGCATCTGACACGTTATAATTATTAAGTAATTACATTAAGATATATTTTAAGAACATGGAGCACGTACGTGCAATTCCAAAAGATTTATTATGCCTCATACCTAAATTTGAGGGGGAGGAAGGCTTACTGAATTTATTTATTAGGAAAGCGCAATATATTTTTAGAGCGTTTTCTGATGCAAATAGTGCAACGCAAACATTATATGTATTTCACGCTATTAGTAGCCGATTAACAGGTAGAGCTGCAATTTTATTGAGCGAAAGGGAGGATATTACGTCCTGGGATTCCTTAAAAGAACTTTTGATCCAACATTTTGGCGACCCGCGATCCGAAGAATGTATCGCTATAGAACTAGAGCAAATGAAGTTAAAATCCGGTGAATCTTACATCGATTTTTGTCACAGAATACAGCACACGCGCTGTACTCTATTTGCTAAGGTCAATTTATTAACAGACGAGGGGGTTAAAGCCGCGAAAATGATTGTGTATAATAATATGGCATTAAATGTGTTTCTCTTTAACTTACCTGAGGATTTAATTCGCATCGTGAGACTTAAACAGTGTACTAATTTAGAAAATGCATTAGCTATTGTAACAGAGGAGGTAAACTTTATGAATCAATATAATTCCAAAAATAAAATAAAACAAAATTCGATTAATCAAAACATCAGAACGCAACCAGCTGTTCCAATCGCTAATTTTTCAAATCCAAGCTATAAATTTGGAATTCCACAGCAAAATCAACCGAATAAATTTTCAATACCACATCAAAATGTTAACTCTGGAATCCCACATCAACCGCAACATGGTTTTAAGTTTGGTATCCCAAATCAGCAAAATACATTTAGGCCAAATTTGGGTCCCCAAAATTATAGATATGGTATTCCAAATCCACAACCACAGTTTAAATTCGGTATCCCTCAACAGAATCAGGCTTTCAGACCTCCTATAAATAATCCGGTGAGACCACAACCAGCTTTTGCTCCGCCGCAAAATAACTTTAAATTCGGTATACCTCATCAGAATATACAAAATCAAAAATCAAATTTAGACACTGACGTATCTATGCGCACTGCGCGCCCGTTAAGACAAAATACTTTAGAAACCACGCCTGAAAATAATGATCAAATATTTTATAATAATGAAGTCGAAGTATCCCCGGATAGCTATAGTCAACAAAATGTAGAATATTTTGAGAATAATTACACATATAATTGTGAAGTGCCTCAAATTCAACCAGAATCATATGTAGAGCCTTCTGAAAACTATCATCAGGATACCGCTTCTTATGATGTAGAAAATTTTCACACACAGGCCTCACCTCTTCCACCGAGGTAATACATATTAATTGTGATGGCATTCTAAAACTGCCACATATAGAAATACCAGAAATACAAGCTCGATTTATGTTAGATACAGGAAGTACACGATCATTCGTGAGCCCTACCATTGCAAATAAATATTTTTCAAATTTTAAATGGTACGAGCCTTTCGAGGTAATTAGCACACATGCTCGCAGTCAGCACACAGAAGCCATATACATACCACTCCTAAAGACATTTAAAAGTTCACAAAGTCATAAATTTTATGTTTATGACGTCGATAGTAGATACGATGGTTTGATAGGTTCGGACCTTTTAAAACAACTCGACGCCTCAATAGACATGAAGAACCAATTACTATATACACGAAATACATGTATACCAATTATATACAATCCACCGCACGAAATAGTACTAGAACCTAGAACGGAAACACGCGTTAAAATCCCAACCGATATGAGGAACGGAGAAGCTATCGTAAATTATATAGATTTTGGCCAAGGTGTTCGCATGCCGAGCGCTATCATTAGTTGTATCGACTCATTTGCTTATAATATCATACAAAATACCTCTGATGATAGAGTTACTATGACGTTTTCAGAGCCCATAAAGGTGACAAAGTATGAAAGTAATGAATGTGCTATGAATGTAACAATGAATGAGTTGGAGATAGATGAAATATTGAAACAAAACTTGACAAAGTTACGTCTCGAACATATGAACAAAGAAGAGCGTCAGTGTATAAAGCAATTATGTTATGAATATCGAGACGTATTTCATTGCGACGAATTACCTCTGACATTTACAGACCGCGTTAAACACCAGATTAGAACAAAGAACGAAGACCCGATATATATAAGACCCTATAGACATCCACCTTCTCAAAATGACGAAATCCAAAGACAAGTTGACAAACTACTAGACAATGACATCATAACCGAATCACACTCTCCTTGGAGTGCACCAGTACATTTGGTACCTAAGAAACTAGACTCTACAGGTGACAGAAAATTTAGAATGGTAATTGACTATAGACGTTTAAATGAAGTTACTATTGACGACAAATATCCTCTGCCGAACATTTCTGATATATTCGACAAACTAGGTAAATCAATGTATTTTAGTACAATAGATCTAGCAAGCGGGTACCATCAACTCGAAGTTGAGGAGCAGGATAGACATAAAACCGCGTTCACTACACAATCTGGTCACTTTGAATTTAAGCGTTTACCTTTCGGACTTAAGACAGCTCCAGCTACATTCCAAAGGGCGATGGATAGTGTGTTAAGGGGACTCCAAGGCATACACTGTCTCGTTTATCTTGATGACATAATAGTGTTTTCTACTAGTTTACAACAACATTTAGATAGGTTACGAATGGTCTTTGATCGTCTCAGAGAAACGAACCTCAAAGCGACATTAGACAAATGCGAATTCTTCCGAAAAGAAGTGTTATATCTAGGTCATATGATTACTAAAGAAGGATTAAAACCAAACGATGAAAAGATACAAGCAGTTTTAAACTTTCCTATTCCTAAAACACCAACACAAATTAAAAGCTTTTTAGGTTTGGTGGGATATTATCGTAAATTTATAAAAGACTTTGCTAAAATAACGCAACCCCTAACAAACTGCCTAAAAAAAAGAAATAAAGTTGAAATTACCGATCAGTTTATAAGAGCTTTCGAACAATGCAAAGAACTTCTGGTAAATGCCCCCATATTACAATTTCCAGATTTTTCTAAACCATTTATCTTGACCACAGATGCATCCAACTATGCATTAGGCGCTGTACTATCTCAAGGGTCAATTGGGGTAGACAAACCTATAGCATATGCCAGTAGAACACTAAATGATGCAGAAACTAGGTATAGCACTATTGAAAAGGAATTATTAGCGATAATATGGGCCGTTAAATACTTTAGACCTTATCTGTATGGCAGAAAATTCATTATATACACTGACCATAGACCATTAAGATGGTTAAACTCTATTAACGAACCTAATAGTAAACTCACTCGATGGAAATTGCGGTTAGCCGAATTTGATTATGATATAGTTTATAAAAATGGGAAACAAAATTGTGTTGCGGATGCTCTATCACGAATTAAATTGAATGCATTAGGAAATAGCGACAAAGATTCTATGAAGGTAAACGTTGATAGTAATGAGAAATTGCAGGAACATATAGATGAAGTGATAAGGGAAATTGAACGATTGCAAAGTAATGATGATAAGTTAAGAACGAATAAGCGAGCCGAAAGTCCTATTGAAATATCGTCAGATTCAGAGAGAACATTAACTGCATCCCCTTTAAATCAACCTCGATCACCGTTTTCTTTACCCTCTCCAACTAGCAGCACAATCTCAACATCTGAGGTACCACAGTTATCACACACGTTTACAGAACATTCTGCATTCGAGACAGATACCGTAGGTATACCCATTCTAGATGAAGCAATAGACACAAAACCGCTTCAAATACTTGTATACACTTGGCATAGGGATGAGATAGCGGTTAAAGACATATCGAGACCAAAGCAAAAGGTACTGGAGGTCCACCTACCTTTAAATAAACCCGACTTGGTGAGACAATTTTTGAAGGAATACATTAAACCTAAAATAAAACATTTCATTTATTATGAACACGACACACATCGCAAACAATTTGCAGAAGCAACTGTTTCTTTGTTCAAAAAAGATTCCGTTAACATCTTTGAATGCAAACGAAGGGTAGTTTACGTAGATAACGAAGAGGAACAACGGGAACTAGTATTAAAATACCACATAGGGAAGACATGTCACCGTGGTATAAAGGAAACGTTAATGCATATTAAACGCACATACTTTTGGAATAATATGGACGTGATTGTAGCAACTGTCATAAACTCTTGCGTAGCTTGCAAAACTATGAAATACGATCGTAAACCCATAAAACCAGAATTGCAATTAACACAGACACAAAACCGACCATTTCAGGAAATTTTCATTGATGTTTTCACCATAGAGGGAAATTTATACCTCACCATAATCGATGCATTCAGTAAGCTAGGTCAAGCTATGGAAATTAACAGTAAGACCACACCAGAGATAATAAGGGCCCTCATTAAGTATTTTTCTATATACGGTGTACCACGAAAAATAAGCGCGGATTCGGGTACGGAGTTTAACAACTTGCTTCTAAAAGAAACACTTAGCTTTTACAAAATTAACTTACATATTGGAACTCCACATAACCATAATTCCATGGGACTTGTGGAACGGTTCCACTCCACCCTTATAGAAATATACCGTTTAGCAAAATATGAACACAAATTTACTGATGCGGCGTCTGTTATGACATACGCAGTTATGTCATACAACCAGACTATACATTCGACGACAGGCCTTACTCCTTTTGAGGTAGCTTTTGGCCATACCGACTTAACAAGTACCTTCGACGTCGAATTTAACAAAGATTATACGCAACATTTACTACAGGACCACAAAAAGCGAACAAAATACTTATATGAGTATCTGACTGACAAAATCATAGGTAAAAAGGAAAACATTAGAGGAAAACGTGGGGGTGAAAGGGATTTTAATGTTAAGGAAGGAAATACAGTATTTATAAAAGGTGTGAATGCAAGAAGAAGTAAAGATAAAGCACGATACGTAAAGGCAGAAGTCACAGGCGATGTAGTTAGGAATATAGTGCCCGTTAGGGTACACGGTCGTAACACTAAAGCTCCTATTAAGGACATAAAACGCCCTTCGCAGGTTCGTCGTGTCCCTGATGCTGATAGCCAGCAGCCGGGCCCTTCTACTTCAACTGGTTAATAATAACCCAGGAATGCTTCCTGTCAAGGAAGGGCAAGCTCTTATTAGAAATGATAAGTGGAGTATTGTTAAGATTTTAGACTTAAGTTTAATTCGTGATGACTTAGAAGCCAATGTAAACCGGTATGCTAGCCTAAACTCACACATGGTACATTATTTCGGAACTAAATCATTACCTTCAGATATTAGCGACGTAAAGATACAGACAGACTTTATCAAAAATATTACATTACAAAAATTAAATCAAATATTACCACTACAAAAACACAAACGAGGAATTCTAAATCCCATTGGGTCTCTGGTTAAGTTAATTACAGGAAATTTAGATAATGACGATGCAGTTAAATTTGACACGTTAATAAACGATGTAAGGTCGAAACAAGATGGAATGAATAAAAAGATAACAGTAGTCGCCGAAATGATGGAATCAGTTGTAAAAAATCTAAATGTAACCAAAAACAATTTCCTCCAGTTCGATAGAGAAATTTGGGAAATTAAAAAACAAATTAATGATACAAAGATCTATCAAAATGGCCCTAAAGCCTCTAATATGTATAATCTATTTTTGCATAATTTCCAAACTCTATATATAACACTGGATGAGATTGAAACAGCTATATCTCTCAGTAAATTAGGATCGCTACATCAATCAATTATTGACACTGATGAATTATTATCATTGTTAAAAATTATAGAATTAAAAAACAGGCTCGCCTTCCCCGCCAAAGCCGAAAATATTCTGAAATTGGAGAAATGTATAGAATTAAAAGTTTACGCAAAGGGAAATCAAATAACGTTTATCCTGGATATACCTCTCGTTGAACCTAATATGTATACTTATTATAAGCTTTTCCCCTTACCTATTACTAAACCTTTAAACCAGACTACCATTATATTACCTAAGTATCCTTACCTTTTGATGAAAGGTTCGAAAACAGTATCGCTCCTTAACCCATGCCAAGAGATCGACGAGTTGCTATTCATATGTGAAGAAAACCACTCACCTCTATTAATTAAAGATAACTGCGTGATCAGCCTAATGAACTTCGATACTAATACGAGTTACTGCCAACCAATATCGGTAGAGTTTAATGAAGTAAAAATTGAAAAGATACAAACCAACCGATGGATACTCTATACTAGATCTACCTTACTACTCACCAAACAGTGTAAGGACGACATCACCCATTACCATATTCAAGGAACTTATATAATTACTGCTGATGATAACTGCGAAGCTAGAATCAAAGAAGTTATATTAAGGAAACCTCAAAAACGAATAAGAACATTATCTCCACTGGCTCTACCTATCATAAACTTCCCTGAAGTTTCGCTGAACCCGATGACACCACCGCTCAAGTTTAGAGGGGTAGTCAGCTCCTATTGGTCTTAGGGTGATGATATGGCCTGATATACATATAACCATCCTCAATAAATTAGCTATATAACACTGAGAGAATTTTTCTAATCTGACCAGTAGTTCCTGAGATTACCTCCTACAACAATATATATATACATTTCAAAAAACATTTCACCTATTATTAACGGTACAATGAATTATACATTGAAGTCTACGCAGACTCCGATTGCTTGGAGGTTGACCAAGTTGGCTAACCTGTTTCGGTAGTATGATATCAAGTAGAAAACAAGTCTGCAAAAAACTTCTTTAGGCGCGTTGAATACTTTTTTTAGGATGAACACAAATCATAGAACTCGCGTCATCGTCACCGAACGCTTTCAATGAGTTATATGTATACTGTGTATATTCCGCGTCAAATTTTTTAACCGCACTGAATTGGTGTAAGGGGTGTCGTATAACATCATAAGACTTGAGACACCCAAGCCAACATCATCTGCACGTGTTGCACCCTGCTGAATAACGAACGAGGCACTGACCAAAGCGGGATGGTAGGGTTTGACAGCCTGACTGGGTCGCAACCTCCATGTATATGGCGAAAAAGCCCGTCATAGTGATTCGCTTCTGCGGGTCGCGTTTCGGGATCAGCCTGTGCATATCCAGCTTTTCACAGGCCGGCATGACAGCGGCGACCAGCGATGGATAGTGTGTCACTCGGTGGTCGCCGTTGTTTTTGGATTGTACTGTGCTTACCATCAGGCATAGTGTAGTCATTTTGCCGTAAAAAAAAATAGATGCGTAGATTACAATTATAGGTACCAGTGGGACGTAAGCTGAGGTGAGAGGGGAGCAGGATCGCCCGCGTACGTACCTCGCCTCCTTTTACACCAACGTTGACACATGTCTCCTGTCATTACTATTTGTAGTACAGTTGCATTCAGAATAGTTTTGTTATTGTTTATTACATGTTACTACTATTTTCGTACTTTTCTTTTTCTTGTTTATATTTGTGGAGTTTTTGGCGGGATCTTAGTCTGTCATGTAGTGGATTTTATTTTTTATTCATAATCTTGCGTTACTAAGCTCTATATTGTGTAAAATTGGTGGTGTTTTATGTAATATAGTTTGTTTATTGTGCATAAGTGAAGTGAATAGAAAATAATACCACGGACCATGAATTCTGAGATGCCACAAAAACTCCATGGAAAGTTCTAACAAGGGAGCCACCATCTTGTTAGAATATTGAATTAATTACTCGACAATGGAAATCAACAAACTCTCTGGAACATAGTACGCTACTATTAACAAATAAATTAAGATAAAAAAGATGGATAAAAGAATATATTATAGAAGATTTGGCGTTTCTGCCTTTACATTAATTTGGACATAGAAAAGATTTGGCGCGTATGCCTTTACATTAACTTGGACATAAAACTGACTAAAGAATAAATAAGAACTACCTATATTGACAACTTCAGAAATAAAAGATGATTTTTGAAAATGTACGAAATATTATATAGAAGATTTGGCGATTAGGCCTATAAAGAATACATAAGAACTTACCTATATTGACAACTTCAGAATTGGCAGTATGGATTAATTCCTTCGCCTGTCCTATCGGACGAATATTATGACTGACTGTTTATATTTGTTATTATTAGAAGACCCGTCCATATTGAAAAGTGATGTTCCTATTGGACGCATTATTTATAACTATTTATTTATTAAGAATGTATTTTATTTACAATAACGGTATTGCATCACACATAATACCTGTACAATATATGTCTATATTCTACAGATAGAAACAAATACTGCATAAAAGGATCATTCACTTAAAGTACTCGATCACCCAAAACTAACTAGGTGATTAAATGTTATTTGGATTTAATCATAACTGACAAATACATGATATGGCAAACTGTTAATATTCTAATATGTTACTCTATTGTTCAGCTACGATTGTCGATTTCTAGTTTTTAGTGTTATTTTATTACCTCAATTATGTTAAAATTTTTACGTATGTTCACTTTTATTTCTAATTCTTTGCAAATATTCTATATGCTATATTTATGATCACTTCATATAAACAGGTTTTCGGAAACTAGCTGTCAAACCGTTTACAAGACGCCACAATCGGAACCAAATTTTCATCTCATATACAAAATCTTCTGAAAGTAGCTACGTGGTCGTTATACTGCTGCATTCCTATTACATAATGTAATAAGCAAATATCTACTTGAATCATAATTTATTAAAATCCAATATATTGTAATCGGTAATTACCTCAAATATTAATAAATGTAAATGTTAAATTCCTGTAATAGTATTTTGAATTTGTTTTGTATTAACCACTTGACTGTACTATGCGCAAGACTAACGCTAAGTATATATAAAGCTATATTCAGAGCGGCCAAAGACTATGACGAGGACATATATATGTGTTCTTTTTGATAAACAAAGAGCCTGAAACTCGCGTCATCGTCATCGCACGCTTCTCATGAGTTATATGTATACTGTATATATATGTACATAGATATAACTCAATGTGTTATTATAGTTAGGTCAATTTAGACATTCGAAGTTACCTAAATTCCCACCAAGCTGAAAATCGGTTTGATATGAATTTAGGTTGGCATTGACTTCAAATATATTATTAGGTAGCGCAAATATCAGTATTTTTTATTTAATTTGTTTAATTTAATAATTCAGTTATTTTTCGCTTTTTAGTGCCTCATTAGTTTTTCACATCGAAGGCGGTTTATTTTTTTTTGTGAATTTTTTTTTAATAACTAGCTGCTACCCGCGGCTCGGCACGCGCTTTTTAAAAAATTATTAAAGAAAAGTAAAATTGTGAGTGCGAGTGTACATTACAGAAACGCTTTTTCAAAAAGTCTGTAACTACGATATGAACGTCATCTACTGTAACATGTAACGTGTACATTAGATATATGAATACGAATAGTATATCAAATGGGATGGGATTTATCATCAGCAACATACCTGGAACTTCAACCTACTATATAGCAAACTCAGTGCTCACTAACACTATATAAGAAAGTAATGAAAATTATAAGCTATACATTATCGAATAATATATCTTAAATCTTTTATTATATAGATATAATATGCCCATATTGTTTATATGCTTAAGTTATTCTTATACGTTGCTATAAACGCTGAGTTATGTAGAAGCAAACGCGGTAAATAAAACAATATGGCCGCCAAATTGACCAAAAAGATGATATAATTCATATTACATACAAATATATGACTTTCAATTACTCCCACCATGTGTATATATGTGCACGTGTGTGAGAGAGATGATCTCATATGTCTGTTCAAGTGATGTAGGTGAGTCACTGTATCGCGAAAATAATATCAAGAGGGCTCCGCGCGGGGACGACCTAGGCTCGAGATATTATTGAGAACCGCGAAGTGTGCGGGGGCTAATAGGGATCGATTACAAAAGCGTGGGCGCAACACGCATTTTATAAGATTGAATTTAAATTTACTAACGGTGACGGCACCGAAGTCTAAAAATAGACATAACAAAAATTATTATTATTGTTTGACGGTTATTTTTAGGGGAAGATAGACGTAAATACGCGATTTACTCTATCTTATTTGAGTTATTTTTTTTTTAACAGCTGCGCGCGCGAGCCGTTGTAGTGTAGCCGCGATGGCTGGAAATCTATGGATTGCCGTGACGGCACCTAGTAGCGGATTACGAGAGCACTCTTCGTACGCCGAGATCTCCGAGATCTCGTGGAAACTGAGTAGTTGACCTGCGTAGTCAATACTCGATAGGGAGAAGGAATAGGCGGTGTGATCCTGTGAAGGATTAGCCGCCGGAGGTTTGGGAGTGTGCTGGGACGCGGGTTTGGGAGCCCACGGGGCCTGAGGGGCCCGGTAGGGGCGGGGGGGCGCACTAGTCGCGGGTACGGACGCTGCCGGTGCACGAGACGTGCCCGGCAGGTTCGGGAAGGCCTCTCGAGACATGAGAGGCGGAGGTCGAGGATGGGCGGGGGCAGCGGCCGTCTTAGACGGCGACGCCTGCCTGGGGTAGCGAGGGCGCTTTGTGCGCGGGGCGCGGGGACATCCGCGATAATTCGCGGTATGACCCACGCCGCGGCACAGAACACAGCTCGGGGGATCGGGGGAGTCTTTAGTGCGAGAACATTCCTTGGTGGAGTGGTCGCCGAGGCACTTAACGCACCTGGGTTTCAGGAGACAGTTTCGTGCGGAGTGTCCGTACACCTGGCAGTTGTGACACTGCGAGGGCACAGACGTTTTGCGCGGCGGCTCGACGATAACGCCGGAGAGGCCGCAGAGGGATGTGAGATTGAAGATAGCTTTCTCTTGAGGGGTGCGATCGAGGACAACGAGAACCATATCATATGGAGCCCTGGTGCGCGGAGAGCGCATACGATGAACCTCGCGAACAGGAATCTTCTGTTCTTTGAGGTCGTCGGAAATGTCGTAAGTCGGGAGTTCTGAAGGAATCCTGCGGATCACAACCCGTAGTTTACGCTCCTCTTCGAGAGAGTGCGTGAAATAACCCCACTTGTTGTCCCGAAGGAAACGAGTGAGGTCACGATGGGTGGTGGACGTGGCTACCTTCACCTGAATACCTACAGCGGTATTCACAGCGGAGGTGTAAGGGATGCCTGCCGTTTCCAGCAGGCTAGAAATTTCAACCCAAGACGCTTTGTCTTGGATCGTAACGGGGGGCGGTGGGCGGTGCTTTTTGCCCGAAACTGCGGAACCCGCAGTTTTAGGCGAAGCGGGTCTAGAGGGCGCTGGTGTCGTCTTTGGCACTTTCGCGCCATTGACGTTAACGATCTTTTTGGAAGGCAAGTGGCCTTCCGGATCGGACGAGGAGTTTGAGCGCTTCTTGCGCGGTTTGCGGTGCGTGACGGTGGTGAAGCCATCGTCCGCAGGAGGGACTTGCTCGGCAGGAGGATCTTGCTGAGCAGGAGGGTCTTGCTCCATATCGGAGCCAGAATCGGAGTCGCTATCATCGCTATCGCGATCACGATCGGGTGGGGAAAAATATTTTAACATATATTACAACTATATAGACGTATACGAGGTGTGTTCAAAAAATAAGGTGACTTTATATTTTTAAGAAAAAATATTTATTTATTTATCAATATTTATGTTGTCCCCTTCAAAGTAATCCCCCTCAGATACAATACACTTATGCCAACGGTTTTTCCAATCCTCAAAGCACTTCTCATAAGCACTTTTCAGTATAGCCTTGAGCTCTTCCAGCGATGCAGTCTTTATCTCTTCAATCGTTGCAAATCTCCGTCCTTTCATAGGTCTCTTTAGTTTTGGGAACAAGAAAAAGTCACATGGGGCCAAATCCGGTGAATATGGTGGCTGAGGCATGATTGTGGTGTTGGTTTTAGCCAAAAAATCTCTCACAAGCAAAGATGAGTGAGCAGGGCCATTATCGTGATGCAAAAGCCATGAATTGTTTTTCCACAATTCTGGACGTTTTCTTCGTATTGCTTCTTGGCACGAGCCAAGCGATATACCAACATCCTCAGCAACTTCTCTGATAGTGATTTTCTGAAAGTACGTTGCCCGCGAAATTTGAAAAGTCACCTTAATTTTTAAACACACCTCGTATATACGTGGCGTACTCATGCATATTATGACAATTACAACTTTTTCAATCGTTATATCTCAAAAACGGTGGCTCGTAGAGAAAAAAGTTTTAATAAATTTTTTGTAGATAATTTTATGATCTCCAATTTTTGTCTGAAGTATTTTTATGATAAAACTTACCGTATTGCTGAAAATCGCGAAAAACTATTTTTTTTTACCTTTGACCTTGAATAAAAATTTTTCCTTACAGAGGAAAGATGGGAACTTTCAAATTTTATTTTTAATGATATTTTAAACAATCTTACCGATTTTCAGCTTGGTGGGAATTTAGGTAACTTTACTCTTATTTTTTGGTCTAATTTGGCCGGACTATTAGTATACATTACATATATTATTTCAATTTACAAATTATGAAATTTAAATAATTCATAGTATAGTTAAGGTAATAATTCAAAATAGAACACAATTATTCTATTGGATTGAGATTTCGCTTCTGTCGACAATCCTTATGACTGCCTCGATTAGATTTTTCGAACTGACTACTGACTGACTTACTGATTCACCGGACTGATGTTAAATAGTCAATGCAGACTATGGCTATGTATACTGACCTCAAGGACCGCAATCCTTCGTTCCTAAGTCATTATTTTAAAATACCAATTTCATGATAAGAGCAATTCACAATACACAATGAAATATTTCCATACATAACCGATCATTGAATTTACGCAGAAGCCCTATGAACTTTGACCGAAAAGGTTATTTTACAGGAAGCCGTAGAAATTCGTTTAGTGGCAAATGTCATCTTTGAAGCACGTGGATGGATATTCTAGATTGTTAATAAAATGAAACAATATTGTTCCATAACATTTGAAACCCCTCTCTAAATAGATACAGTTTTTATCTATATATATATAAATAAAAATCAATTTTTATATGTTTGTCCTCTAAGTGCTGTGAAACCACTAATCCGATTTTCATAATAAATTAGTATTGTGTTTTGAGGACAACAGCGAGGGTTCCTGGCCCAAAAATCTATTATTAAATAAATAAAAAAAAATCTATTAATGAAACGATTTGCTTTAGAGAAAGAAAAGGTTTTTGTTCTTATTGAAACTTTTTACACTAAACTTTGATATATAATATTTGATGATACGTCAATTAAATACAATTAGCTATATACATGAACCTCTTGACTGATTTTCTAAGACCCAGATTTCAAAATGGCGGATCACGTTTTTAAATCGGAATCATCTTTTTTTAATTTCGTTCAATGTCGTAGCTAAAGCTTAACAAACAAACTCAGTTTCGCGTGCATAATATTGGATATATGAAATTGATAAACGTATATATCATTTGGCAGATTAAAATTCATAGTTTTTCTTTCTGTAGAAGTATTTATGGTGTCCGTTGTTCTATGATAGCTCGCCACTAGGTGACGCTAAACTATGTTGTATTATTATTAAAATTAGTGTGCGTAAATTTATCACAGACGTTGTCACTGGTGGATTGTAGTAATATTATGATAACTGAATTTACGTTTCAATTCTAAGACTAGAACATGTAAGTAGTAAGTATTGTCCACATGCTGTAGAATATCAACTGACCTCACTTTGTACTTAAAACGTAATAAAAAAACCCCATATAGAACTCGAGAGATAGTATATCCTCCCATAAGTGATTAAATTTTTACAAAAGGATCAATCGTTTCAGAAATTACCACCAACAAACATACAAACCATACCTCTTTTAATAATGTAATAGTAATATCATTGAGTCCTACATTATTTCCAGAAGAGCAAAGTAAATAAACTGGTAACCCTTTACGTAGTAGCGTACCCTATTTGTTCAGCAAACATCGTCAGCTAAAAAGGTCAGCCATAGGATATAACCGAGACCTGAGTACCTAAAACAATAAACGGGATATCGTCCTATGCTTTCTTTAATATTATTGTAGTGTGTATGTAACTTACACTTATTTTCATTATATTTATGTATAACTGTGCCCGCGACTTCGTCCGCGTAGAACCTGATGTACAAAACTGTGGCTAATAAAGTTATCTATATATTAATACGTGAAGCCCAAACTTTGTATCCCTTTTTGAGAGAAATGCGCGAACGGATGAACGTGAAACTTGGCATAGTTAAAGTTTATATGGAGGAGAAGTGCAGAAAGCTATTTATTTTATATAAAATGCATTAGAAGTACATTAGATTAATTAAAATATGCATTACTCACACTACTGCTTCAATTTTACACAACATATGCACACATGTAAATAAAAAAGACATTTTGACATCTGTCAATAAAGGATTTCAAAAAAGGTTGTGGAGGAGGTTGCTATGCTCGACTGTATGGATTATTTTACTCTTACGTTCCAATTACCATTTTTCATTCTACATTCAACAATGATATTAACGCTAGTAAAATTCAATCTTTAAAAAATCAATGAACTATGGTCGAATGTCGACCACTGGGCGCCCACTAGTGTGAATGTATTAGGTCCAATTACTATCTACTATACTCTCGTACTTAAATCGCGCCGTCATTAAAATTACAATAATTTTTGATAGATTGAACCGATTTTAATGAAACAAAGAATAAATGTTACTGGAAGATATGCTTTATGGGGTCTTAAACGCGGTATTTTTACATGATTCGTGTTCAAACAGACAGACAGACCTATAGACATTTTTAAAAAGGATTGAAATGTATTTTATTAGTTATTCCTAGACACCGGCAACATTTTTTTATACGAAAATCTAAATAATAGAGACACGTTGCATTTACATTATTATTATATGTATAGAAGATATTAAATTTCCCAATACTTATATTATTTGATACATCATTTTTGAATTTATCAAAAATGCAATGTGTGTGTTTGATGTGTTACCGCCCACCTCCGGTGCCGCTGCATCACATTCAAGAGACGAGACTACGACACGACCGGAATATTGATATTAGCGCCACCATATTATAAATATACATTGATACTAGCGCCATCATATTAAGAGACACATTGAAACTAGCGCCACCATAATAAAGATACATAAATAAGAATAATTATTATTATATAATTTTAATAACACGTAAATAAGAATATCATTATATAAAATTGAATCATTAGTTTGATCATTATTAATAATAGTATATTCTTTGACTTCCTAGTTCGGCCATGAAAGGCAAGATGTCGCTGATCTACATGTCGAAACAGATTAGGAAACACATTAGGAGATTATTTTGCGGAATTATGTATAAATAGTAATCGCTTTGACTTATATAGATGGGCCTTTGAAAGGCAAGATGTCAGTGATATCTAGATACTTCTTATATACCAAGTATTGTAAGGCGAAGCTCTGGCCAAATAAATAGTGACAGTATCTACGAAGTATTTATTGCCATTCCTGACTGCATCGACCCTATACGTGATTAGTGGAATAGATGATAAATTATTACCACCACTCACACAGAATCCGCAATCCTTCATAATAATTAGAAACGTGTCTATCTTCGTATCATTTAGATCCAACCATAATCTACAAACAAACAAACTCCGTCTGAAAGCTCTAAAATACATAGATAATATAATTATACATACCTATATAGGTAAATGAGATTTGCACAATTTCTCACGTTCCGGAAGTAATAACGTAGAGAGGAAACTACGTACTATATAAGCAATTTCAAACTTTGCTTGATTATAGGAAATAAGAGTAACATATAACTTTTCGTATGCCATAAAACTATTTATGGTAGACTGATAATAAAAATTGGTTATACTGACCTATTAAAATATTTACCGTGTTATTACAAAAAAGTTAAATACGTATTGAATACTTTCTTTAAAAAGGTTTCATATTAAATGCACCGCGGTCGCTGAATGTTCGCCATCTTGCTCTTTTGTCTCGCTTTGGTTACGTTAGGTTAGACTTGCGAAAAAGGATAACGTGAACTTGCCTCGGGCGAGCGCGGTGCATCTATTACGAAACCTTTTTAAAGCAAGTATTTAATACGTATTTAACTTTATTGTAATAACACGGTTAATGTTTAAACAATCTCTCTTGTATGAGTGCGGTCAGTAGACGTAAATGTTGATGCACATCGTTATTGAAGCGGACTTCAAATATATACTAGGATCACAATCTTTAACACTGCCCTAGACCAGTGGTCGGCAAACTCGTCACCCAAACGAGCCACATATCAGAAATCTAAAATTGATTCAAAAAGCCTTTTTTTTACTTGATCTTTACTTTAGTAGATACATGTTTATCGAAATAGGATTAAAAAAACACTATCGAGCATGGCTTTGCAGGGACGAGCCATATTTTCTGAAAATGTGCCTCTTTCCTATAGAATTACGTTACAAAAATGTTTATTCGTTTCTTATAAGACAAACTGATAGATAATTTTCCCGGGTGTGTACTAAACACTTTGCGGAGGAGCCGCAACTAAAGAAATGAAAGAGACGTCTGGGGCCCGTGTAACGCGGATTTCTGACCACTGCCTTATACCATTTTCGCCTGTAATGCGATGTACTCGGCATCCCCGCAGTCAATAAATGGAAAGCTAAGAACTTCGAGACTCTGATGTCTTAAAAATTAACTGAGTTGTAAAATATCAGTGAAAAGTTTTTGAGGTATAGTCTCTTGGATTTTTTTTATATATAGTAAGTAATATCATACTATTAACTCTGCTAATATGAATTTTGACGACTATAAAAGTAATGTCGACTTTTACTGCTTGTATCTACTTAAGAATCTTAATGAAAATGTATTAAATATAATGTAATATTCAAGTTTTGATTAGATGAAAATTTGAGATACCCAGAAATGATATGAACTATGATTAAAAAGAACATGAAAGGATAATTGTTTAAACATTGGAAGCGAAAAGGCGTATGTCAAAATAAAATGGTCTTACGCTTTTATGTTCAAGGTGAATAGGATTATAACGCAAATAATCAATTATTATTATAAACGAGTAAAGAATAGTATTGGTTATAGACGGTATTATTCGAGGAGCTGGGTTGTTCATTAAATACAAATACATTCCAAAAAGTACAAAAAGTGATTTACTATTTACAAGAGAGATATTACAATGAGCTGGCGAGCGGGATAGCCCGCGGTGCACTAGCCGGAGCACCGGGCTTTAGATGCATATTGCCAATTTTCTGATCCGCTGCACCGGAGACGACGGACAATGGGCCTAACTTCTAATTTAAGTTCCTATATGTTTACCTATGAGCACTGAACTGTAACAAAATGTTACTCTTCAATTTTGCAAGCATAATAAAAGTTAAACTCGATATTTTATAATATGTAGTACATATAGCATTAATAAAATATTAACTATTCAGTGAATATTTATTTCTCAAAAGAACAATGCTGGTTGTTGAACAAATTTCATAGAAATGTTTGGGATTCGTTTGAACAGATTGAAACTGAAACACCCAACTATAGTGAGCTATAGCTACCCACTTTGTAAATATAATATTAATGTTCCATGATAACCACCTGTGTAATATTTTACAATATATCTTTTTTGTAATATTTATTTATGCAAAAAATTATCTAATACTTGGAAATATGTTTTGGTCATACGTTTTAAATTAATATCCTAAAATCAAAACCCTGCTGTACACGTATTATGTTAATTAAATCCACATTACTATCCTAAATGCCACAGTGATGCTGTTTGTTGGTTACCTTTTCATAACTAATCCTTGGAGCCGAAGATAATTAAATTTGGTCTAGAAGTAGCTTGTTACCGGAGAAAGATATAGGTTATATTTAAAAATAAGCAGAAGTAATCTCGGTATAAAATTTGTTTGTATTGTTTATAAGACCAACATTTTTTTAAATAAAATAATTTCTACCACACTATAAACATATTTATTGTAATTTATACCAATTGCACGTAAAATATTTGTTAGCGATACTCGTTTCTAAAAAGAAAAAAGAATGAGGGGAATGAGGTGGGGAGGGGGAGGGGGAGTGGGCCTCCGGCGATCTAACTGACCAAACGAAACGTAACAATGAAAGCACTGTTACTTCACGTCGGTTTTCTATGAAAGGGTGGTACGGTACCCCGAGTGAGCCGACCCAGTCATTTGAAACCAGTAATAGCTTCAGCACGGCTCTACCACCATAAATAAATATAAACACTATTATATAGTAGCTTCTACCCGTGACTTCGTCTGCGTGCAATAGTTACTTAGAGCTAACGCTAATACGCAGCGGAAGCTCTCAAAAGAAAGAAAACCCCGATTTTGAAACATTCTTCACTGGTCCTCGACTGCTATTGTCCTTAGCGTGATGCTATATAGCCTATAGCCTTCCTCGATAAATGAGCTATATCTAACACTGAATAATTTTTCAATACCGACTGCTAACTAGTAGCGCGTTCAACCAAACAAACACTCCAGTTTTATATATTAGTATAGATTACAAATATTAAACACTTCGATTACTTTATTTCTACATTTATTCAGTGTTCGTCTCCTGTTACAATTAACAAGTTCTAAAAATGTTATTGTTTTCATATCTAATAGACATCATTCGTACAGTTTCTATATATTATATTAAAAGTGGAAAACACGTTGTCATTATCCACATAAAATATATTACGTAACTAACTGGCAGACAGATCGGTTTACCAAACTAATTAGCCGTTAAAACTTTTAGCCATCCGCACAGTTTACGTCAGCACCGATGATTAGTTAGATCGCTGGTTTAAAATTAACTCGTCGCAGTTTGTAAATTATTCGTTAGAGTGACCGGTTTTTATTTTAATACCAAACTGTTTATCTGTATGACAACAAACTGGTATAAAAAAAACGATTAGTATTCTAAACTGTATTCAATCTTTAATTTTTGTTCAATTTCATCATCTATATATACCTTCTTCTATACACATATAATAAGAATGTAAATATAAAGTGTCTGCACTTTTTAGACTTTTGTGAAAAAAAAAATGGGAAGTGTCTAGGCATAAGTAGTAAAATACATTTTAATCATTTTTAGAAATGTCTATCCGTCTGTTTGTTTTTTTTTTATTATGTCATTGGTGGCAAACGAACAACTGGGGCACCTGATGTTAAGTGATCACCACCATCCATGGACACTAAAAACACCGGAGGAGTTGCAAGTGCGTTGCCACCCTTTGGAGGGAAGGGTTAGGGGAGGGAGAGGAGAGGGGAGGTGGGCCTCCAGCGCTCTCACTGACCGAACGAAACGCAACAATGCAAGCACTGTTACTTCACGTGAGTTTTCTATGAGAGAGTAGTTTCAGCGTGGCTCTACCACCATTAACTTATCCATTAATTTGGACACGTGAATCACTGTCAGAGTACTGCGTTCACGATAAAACTTCAAAATAAAATCGGCCCACTCTATCAAAAAGTATTGTAATTTGAATGACGACTCGAATTAAATACGAGAAAACAGTAGATAAGTAAATGCAACTCAATCTCTTACAAAAATAGGATATTATATAATGTATAAATAATATCTAAGACACAGAAAACGAAAGACTGTCTTGTGCATTAAGTTCCACGCGGACGAAGGCACCGGCACAGCTAATACTTGTATATATTTAATGAAAATATGAGCTCTTTTGAGGCTCAATCGCGTCGAAACTACTAAACGTACAAGGACTATGACCACTCATAGATGGTTCTAGACTATTCTTTGGTTTCCATTAACCCTTCTTTTTAATGCACAGTGAAGCGGACTTTTTTTTTTCTCGTACTGACTATGCTATTGACCTTTCAAGGTTTTAACAGCTTCACCGGACTACGCAGTGAAGCGGACGGTTACCATAACGCAAAGTTATTTTCAAAAACCACACACACTCCATTTTGCGCACAATCCATACATACTACCTTCATACTTGACATTCTTCTGGTTATACTAGGAGTGTCGGAGACGTTGGAGATATAGTTTGAGAGAGAGATGCGATGCTGTGTAGAAACACGTAGGTGGGGTAGGGGGTCGTAGGTGGTAGAGACACGCTGAAGTTATTACTGGTTTCAGCATGAATGGGTCGGCTCGCCCAGGGTAGAACCACCTTCTCACAGTAACACCCACGTGAAGTAACAGTGCTTGCGTTGTTGCGTTTCGTATGGTCAGTGAAAGCGCCGGAAGACTACCTTAGCTCCCTCTTCCGCTCACCCCCAAATACAGACTGGCAAGGCACTTGCGACTCCCTTGGTGTTGCTTGTATCTATGGACGGTGGTGATCACTTAACATCAGGTGACCCACTTGTTCGTTTCTCATTTCATATAAAAAAAAACCATCGCAAACTACACAGCAAACCGATTTTTTTTTTATAGTAGCACGGCATAATGACTGCCATGTGCCTGATGGTAAGCACAGTACAATCCAAAAACAATGGCGACCACCGAGTGACACACTATCCATCGCCGGTCACCGCTGTCATGCCGGCCTGCGAAATGCTGGATATGCACAGGCTGATCCCGAAACGCGACCCGCAGAAGCGAATCACTATGACGGGCTTTTTCGCCATATACATGGTGGTTGCGACCCAGTCGGGCTGTAAAACCCTACCACCCCGCTTTCGCCATTGCCTCGTTCGTTATTCAGCAGGGTGCACCACGTGCAGGTGAGGTTGGCTTGAGTGTCTCAAGTGCTAGATGTTATTCGACACCCCTTACACCCCAAAACACCCCTTACACCCCCAAATTTTTAAGTCTTGATAACTATTAAAATAAAGTTTTATGAACCTTATAAAAATAAATGTAACAAATCTTTATATCAAATACTATTTGTAACTTTACCGAATTTGAGTAAGTAGCACAATTTTTCTCTCCGTTAATTCAGTTTCAGAATGAGATTTTATTAGAGCAAGACGCGAAACGAAAGCGTCACAATGATATATTGTTAGTATTGTCATGAAAGATTTCATTTATTTCTCGTGATGTCACACCGCATTGCTAACAATATTAGAATTAAAAGAGTATTTTCAATCCGACATTTTATTGATACCAAGCATATATCGACTTCAGTTAGTCAATTAAAATAGATTAGAACACTATTTATACATAGAATGTTTCCGTTGCAACATTCAGGAATCAAATTAACGATCTTATATGTATAAAATACAAAACTCGTAATAATTAATCCTGTATACATACTTAACACATAAGTAATTGTAACACATAAAAATTAAGAATCATATTCATCACCCAAGTCAATCATATGCAGGGATCGCATTAAAGGCACAAAACATTCTGACACAAGACGTGGCAAAATGCCCTCATTAAAACGGCTTGCACTTATCTTGTAGGCATTATTTTATTTTTTTTATATCAAAAGCAGGCAAACGAACAGGTGGGTCACCTGATGTTAAGTGATCACCACCTTCCATAGACACTAACAACACCACGCAACCAAGTGCGTTGCCAATTGTGAAAGGGGGAGGGGGTAGGGGTAGGGAAAGGGCGTGGGGAAAGGGGGTGGGGAAAAGGAGAAGGGAGGTGGGCCTCCAGCGCTCTCACTGATCGAACGAAACGCAACAATGCAAGCACTGTTACTTCACGTCGGTGTTCTGTGAGAGGGTGATAGACGGACCCATTCATGCTGAAACTACTAATAGCTACAGCGTGGCTCTGCCACCTACAATTTAATATATATTTAATGAATTCAATATATTTGGAGTATCAATAAATTATTTATAGCCACAGTTGAAGATGGGCGGCGTCTGGTGCGACTTATTTTATTATATTTGAAGAAGCATATATATACGGGGAACCGTCGTATATTACGACCGGTACTAAAACAGGGTGAATTAATAGACTCTAACGCGAGCCACACTTTATATCAAAACTGAAGCCTAAGGTCGGTTAGTTATGAAATTTCAAAAAGACAACACTGCAGTAATATTAGTTTTTGAAGTGAATGTTCTTATGACACGGTAGGGGAAAATGTGCGTATGTATTTGTGTGCAAGTGTAAATATGTAAGTGTTTGTCTGAGTCTAGTAGTATCCTCAAATTAAGTAAATATATAGATTAGTATTTATACTAAGTGACTTCGTATAGTATATAATTTATGAGCATTCTCATATATGTATATTTTCATATATATAAGCCAAAAGAGTTTTACTTCCTCCGGGTGTACACACTGATACACGCACTGTTTTCTTCTTCCGAGATACCACAGTATCCCAAGACGAACAATCTTTGACAGGTATGTGTAGCCGGTGATATAGAGTGTAGTTAAAAATAAATAATAGTTTTAAAAAACTAAAAAAAACACGCTTTTACAAAAAATCCAACAAAAACAGATTTTTTTTTTAATAAATTTGGATTAAGAATAGTGTAAATTAGAAATAAATGTATATTTTTGTAAAAAGTGACAAAAAAATGATAATGATGAGTATTTTTATCATTTTTTTGTCACTTTTTACAAAAATATACATTTATTTCTAATTTACACTATTCTTAATCCAAATTTATTAAATTTTATTTTCTGATTTTTACTTGGATTTTTAATGAAAGCGTGTTTTTTAAACTATTATTTATTTTTCATTATTTAGTTAAATTTTATTAACTTTTTTTTCGGATTATTGCATTGTCATCGACTTTTGACAGGTGTGCAAAGTTTGAATTAAATCTAATCGTTCAAAGTAGGACAAAATTAAGCTCAGGGGTCGGTTACATACATACATACAGGTGAAGCTAATAAAAGCGTGATAATGAGAACTATTACAATTTTCACTTAGCACGGTAAGTGCGAAACCTTAATTTTATATCGCGCGCGCGATAAATGTTGCTAAAATTATAACGACATTAGAAACTAAATTTATCGATTAAATGCGATGTAACATATTTTCCCGTCAAATGAAACAGCTACGAAAACTAACGACCAATCACTGCTATAGCAAAAATAGCAAAGATATAGAAACCAAGTGTTTATAATTAGTGTCATACATTTCAATGTAATTAGTTTTCGTTAACGAAATTAGCGTAAAATTAATTCAATCAACTACTACATTTGTTTCCACTTTATCTAAAATCGATGTTATTAGTATTTGATTTTTAATTATATAAATAAATAAAAAATATTTCTGAAATTCACTAGTTCTGAGATACGTTTGTAAAATGAACCTTATATGAAAGTTGAAGGCCACTAAAACAACAATGAAAACAGCTGTTCGCTGCTTCAGTACGTGAGTGAATCAGAAATAATGAGATACGCAGAACCATATGTGCCAATATAAGCAGCTTATTGTATGTAGACCGTATAGTCGATGAAATCAAAGAGTTCTCTAGTGGCAACTAAGTACTGGAAGATGCAGCTTAGATAAACCCATCACTTGGTGAACCAATGACCTGTTGAAGACTGCAGAAAATATTTGCGGGAATGTAATACATATGCCCAGTATTGGACGTATTGGCCAATAGATCGCCCGTTTGTAGCGCTTTAGATGTTTTTATTTGGTAACTGAGAACAAATTAAATAATATTGTTTTTTTTAAAACGTTTTATTACAACTAGTGGTCATCCATTGGTCGAAATTCCGACCGTAATTAATTGTTTTTTAAGTTTCAATAATATTGAGTTTTTTTGAAGTTATAACTTCTTTAGGCGCGTTGAGCGGTATTGTTTTGGCAGGAGATAAACTTATGATTTCGCATCATAACATACTAGTAAGCGTGACCGTATTGCGGCTTAGGGTGTAAGGGGTGTCGGATAACATCATAAGACTTGAGACACCCAAGCCAACCTCACCTGCACGTGGTACAGCCTGCAGAATAACGACCGAGGCAATGGCGAAAGTGGGGTGGTAGGATTTTACAGCCTGACTGGGTCGCAACCACTATGTATATGGCGAAAAAGCCCGTCATAGTGATTCGCTTCTGCGGATCGCGTTCCGGGATCAGCCTGTGCATATCCAGCTTTTCGCAGGCCGGCATGACAGCGGCGACCGGCGATAGATAGTGTGTCACTCGGTGGTCGCCATTGTTTTCGGGATGTACCGTGCTTACCATTAGCCACATAGTGCAGTCATTTTGCCGTACTACAATGAAAAAAAGGTATAGCAGCCTGTGTACATCTAATATTGATATTTTGTATTGAGACTGTGCAGCCCATAATATGTTTGATCGATTAATGAACTCTATAAAAATGTATATAATTATTGCTCCGAGTGTCAATAGACATGAAAACTAGACAAATGTTAATAATATCAATAGGTATACACATTTTAAAATTTAAATAAGACTATAATTATTTTAAAAATTCAAAAGAGAACAAAGTTATTTAATTGTTTTGAGTTTTCACTTCTGTCGGCAGTCCTTATGTATACCTCGATTTATTTTTAACCGACTTCAAAAAAAGGAGGAGGTTATCAATTCGTCTGTATTTTTTTTTTTTATAAAGAGTGTACAAATATTGTAGACGTAATAAGCGTCAGACATGATTAATAGAAAGTTATAAACAAAAGCTTGGACACGTCGACGGTATAGAAAAATAAGTATTTTCAAAATTTATTGATAATACTAAAACTCGACAAAACCATTATATAAAACAACAATTGAAAATCGGTTGAGAAACAGTTTTATCTTCGCCTATCTATATAAAGTACATACTTACATATTTTTCTACGAAGTAGAAATAAAATTATGTGGTAATTAAATAAAAGAAAAACAAAGACTTGTAAATGTAAAAAAATATTTACTGTTCAGTTGTGTTCACAGATGTTCTGTAGCATACGCAATATCGTATAATTTATAGTGCATATATGTTCTTGTTAACAAACAAATAGACACTTGTTTATCGCGTGATGCAGATCTAAATTCAATTTTTATTACTCATTAACACTTCGACTGCCACGTCGGTTATATATGACCGGCATTGGTTTCTCTTACGACGTCACGATGGTCATTCAATGACCGGATCGCCAGGTCTTTTTACTATTCTAAAAAAATCGTGTTTGGCGGCTCAATGAAAAACATGTGATCGCGGCGTGGCAGTTAAAGTGTTAATAATCTTCAACTGCGTATGAACTCCAATCCTCCAAGGCCCAAGCTAAAGGTTTTGATAAAGCGGTCATTATAATTTCAATTTTTGCATGTTTAGATTGGTTCTCAAATATTAGTACCTAGCCTAGCTCGGTTCTTTAAAAAACATTTTTAAATTAAAATAAACTGTTAGATTTACATCACAAAATTAGCATGTTATATAAAAAAAATAAAATAATAATCTCTTTTGGTCTCACTCGGATTCAAACTGGGGTTAGACGGATATTCGAAACAACCGATTTCCATTTGAGCTATTTTTGTTTTGACAGTTGCGGCGAAATTTACCTTTATATTCTAGCTATATATGTTTTCATTGCCTGAAAACTCAGATAAAAAAAGTTTTCTATGAACGAAATCTAGCTAGATCGATTTATCGTCCACGAAACCACCTATATACAAAGATTCGGAAAACGCTGCCGCCGTTTCCGAGATCCTGAATATATAACAATATAAAAATATACAAGAATTACTCGTTTCAAGGTATAGATTTTTCAAAAGAGATAAATGCAGAGTGGGAATCCTAATGCTTAAAAACGCTTTAGTGTGTGAGAGTTTACCTAATTTGTTAAATTATTGAATGTTAAATGTGTAAATGAAAAATAAAAATAAAACATGGAAATATCCCTTACAGCTGTGAGAAACTTAGTTAATTTATTATGTAATAAAAATACCGATTTAAAAAAGAAAACACAAAAACATCCTTGACCATAGCTAGATACATAGTCTTGGATTCTCATGAACCTACAAATATCTCAGTCACTATACACTTCCTATTGGAGGAGTTCCCTTGTCTATAAATGCAAATTAAGATCCAATATTAATGCAATTAAAACGGGACCCACTTTCCAATAAAAAGGATTGTGTAAATCGGTTTAAAAATGACTTAAGTTCCTAAAGTAGAACCTAATTAGGAACCTCCTTTTTGAAGTTCGGTTAAAAATGTCAAAGCATACGTACGTAATATTATCGTGTAAAAGAAAATAAAAATCGCTCTTTCAGTAAAGGTCGGGAGAAAATCGAGCAACATAATAAAGAATTAGTGTCTCGTGTTCAAGAACGTAGGGCGCGACATACCGAGCCGCAATATATCTTACTTAGTGCACACTTGAAAGACACATCCATGTTCGTGTTACCTACTATACAAATATCATTTGAAATAGGCATCTTATTCTGACTACAGTCCTTGTCAATCTTTTTGGCCGCTCTGAATATAGCCGTATATTCGGACTTAGGCATTAGGGTGTCCATTATTTAACAAGTTTGCTTTTTTGACTTGGGTATCGTTCAAATCGTTAGTTTTGTACCTTATATATAAACATATAAGAAAAAAAATCCGATGCCGTTTAACAGTACTTCAGCAGTGATGAGCGTTCAAACTAGCATACAGATAGACATGCAGACATACATTTCTAAAAATGATTAAAATGTATTTTATTATTTATTCCAAGACACCAGCAACAATTTGTTTCACAAAGATCGAAAAAGTACAAACACGTTAGATTTACATTCTTATGTATAACTAGTAGCATCTGGCCGCGACTTCGTCGAAAAATCCCCGATTTTGAAACATTCTTCATTAGTGCTCCGCTCCTATTGGTCTTAGCGTGGTGATATGTAGCCTATAACTTTCCTCGATTAATGAGTTACTTAACACTGAAAGCATTTTTCAAATCGGAGCAGTAGTTCCTGAATTACCCCTACAACGTCACAAACTTTACCTCTTTATAATATTAGTATATAGATAGTATAGATAAGAATGTAAATCTAACGTGTCTGACGTCTGTACTTTTTCGATTTTCGTGATTTTTTTTTTAATAGAAGATTGAGTAAATATAGTGTTAATGTCTACGTCCGGTACCGTGACACACCCGAGAGGCGAGACTACAACGCCACCCGGGGAACCACTATTGACCTGCGATACCGCGCTATTGACTCTATCGGGGTGTTACTATTGACCTCGAACGCTATTGGTGGAAGTTATCGGCTGTTCATTATTCATTCCCGTGTGAGACTACATCGGTGGCATATAAAGGGCAAGATGTCGCTGATCTGGACTCATTCCTATGTGGAAGTTATTGTAAGGCGAAGCTCTGGCCAAATGAATAGTGACAGGATCAACGAAGTGTTTATTGGCAATCCTGACTGTATCGACCCTATACGTGATTAGTGTAACGATAGACTGAATAGATGGATGGTCTGCCAAAACTATACAGTTTCATATTACTATATTGTTCCTAATTTTAATATAATTTATATACAATATGAATAATCATGAACATATACGTGAAAGACGTAATAAACCGAGTTTAGGTAATCCATAAAGGAATATCAACGTTAGTACGGTGTGCTGAATATTCAGAGAACATTACTTCAATTATATTATATGAAACCTACAAGCTTGTGCAAAGCTATATTTAGTGGTCCTAATAAATTGTGACGTAAGAAACAATTTACTTGGAGCATATAAGTAGTGAACTTTGCCGAGAGCGGTAGTCAAAATCTATACTAACATTATAAAGAGGTAGAGTTTGTAAATTTGTGAGTTTGTGACGTTGTAAGGGGTAATCTCAGGAACTACTGGTCCGATTTGGAAAATTCTTTCAGCGTTATATAGCTCACTTATCAGGGAAGGTTATAGATTATATATCATTACGCTAAGACACATAGGAGCGGAGCAGCAATGAAGAATGTTGCGAAATCGGGGTATTTTTACCTTTTCAGAGCTTCCGCTGCGTCTTAGCGCAAGATATCCATTCCACGCGTACGAAGTCACGGGCAGAAGCTATTAACTAATTATATTATCTATAATCTATACTAATATTATAAAGAGGTAGAGTTTGTGACGTTGTAAGGGGTAATCTCAGGAACTACTGGCCCGATTTGGAAAATTCTTTCAGCGTTATATAGCTCATTTATCAGGGAAGGTTATAGGCAATATATCATCACGCTAAGACCCATAGGAGCGGAGCAGCAATGATGAATGTTGCAAAATCAAGGTATTTTTTTCCCTTTCAGAGCTTCCGCTGCGTTTTAGCGCAAAATAACCATTCCACGCTTACGTATTACCGCCCAACGAATTGGCCACGGGTCGGCTAGTATGCTATAAACTAGCTGTGTCCGCGACTCCGTCCGCGTGGAGCCCAATGTAAAAATACAGTGACCAATAAGATCATCTGCATGTATTTAGCCCATTTACTTATACTTTTCTCTCGTACTTTAAGTCACGTCGTCATTAAAATTACAATAACTTTTGATAGAGTGAACCGATTTTAAGGAAACCAAGACTAAATGTTACTCGAGGATTTGCTTTACGATTTTCATGGTTACCGTGAGCGCAGTAATTTAGCAGTGATACGTTTTCATACAAACAGACAGATGAACATTTTAAAAAATGATTGAAATGTATTTTATTGCTTATTCTAAGTTTAAATAGTTATTTTCAAAAAATCAATAGCTTTTTCACAAAAATTTTGGGGTGTAAGAGGTGTCAAATAACATCTAAGACTTGTGACATCCAAGCCAACCTCACCTGCACGTGGTGCACACGGCTGAATAACGAACGAGGCAATGGCGAACGCGGGGTGGTAGGGTTTTGCAGTCTGACTGGGTCGCAACCACCGTGTATATGGCGAAAAAGCCCGTCATAGTGATTCGCTTTTGCGGGTCGCGTCTCGGGATCAGCCTGTGCATATCCAGCTTTCCGGAGGCCGGCATGACAGCGGCGACCGGCGATGGATCAAGTGTCACTCGGTGGTCGACATTGTCTTTGGATTGTACTGCGCTTACCATCAGGCACTGTGCAGTCATTTTGCCGTGCTACTATAGCTATTATAAAAAAAATATAAAAAGTACAGACACGTAAGATCTACATTCTTATTATATATATATATATATATATAGGAGATAGATTATAATTAACTTTAGCTCACCGCTTCGCTCGTGTTAATGTAGATTTGGTGTATAGATGCATAACAGTATATTTTTTTGGGTAAAAGGTTCCATGTCCTATTTTGTACTCTTACAACGTGTATCCAAAATTTCATTATAAAGAGTAGAATAGTTAAGACGTCAATACGTAACAAACAAACAAACGCAATTTTGCATTTATAACATCAGTTATTATCATCAACCTACAAGTATTAAAAAAATTAGTAAAAATAGTATTTTTTGTAGTATTAAAAAAAACAGTTCGTGTATCATTGTGTACACGCGGAGGAAGTGAAAGTCCTTTCACTTATATGTATTAAATTATATATATGACAATGCTTATAAACTATATACTATACGAAGTCCCGTACTATAAATACTTAACTATACATTTACTCATTTTGGTATACCACTAAAACCAGACAGACGCAAAAACATATACACACAAATACATACCTTACGTTTAACGCATAACGTAAATTTTTCCCTACCGTGCCATAAGAAGAAATAATAAGTATACATTTATTATTTTAACAGTTTTATTATAACAGTATCATTATTCCATTACATAGTATAAAACAACCCTGTAAAGTACCCTGCCGCGTCTGTCTGTCTGTCTGTTCGCGATAAACTCAAAAACTGCTGAACGAATTTTCTCGCAGTTTTCACTAGTCGATAAAGTGATTCATGAGGAAGGTTTTGGTATATAATTTGTCAAGGATTTTTTTTAATTATCAGGGCTGGATAGCGTCTCTCGGGCCCGCTAGTTTAATATATAATTGTATTATATTTTCTTCGATACAAAATCTTTACCACGTAAATTACTCGATTTGAATTTTGCCGTACGTAAATACGTATTTATCGTCATCTATTGTTCTTTACTGTATGTTTTTTTTCCTAAAGTAAACAATTAATTCTTATTCATCCCACCGCCATTGCGTCGAAAACAAACACCACTTTCAAATCGACACAAACCACAGGGGATTGTCTAAATTGCAGCCAAAACTAGTTTTATAATTTGCGGTCGCATCACGGCACAACCGTGGCCGAGGCAAGAGGCGTTCTAGTTTAGAAGCACATAAGAGCCGAACAGCTCTCGCCCTGTATACAATTCTCATTAACCGTCGCGACAATATGGGAACTCTGTTAAAGTTTAATCAGAAAACTTATATATAAAAATTGAGTTCGGCGACATTCTACAGCTTTATTAAAGCCGACCGCACACGTTAGTTCGTGTCTTTCCAACGGGAACAATCTACTACCAGTACGTAAAATGTTGCGCCTTCTTGAAAACATAATCGCTATGGACTCTTTGTTATTCTGTAGGTGGTAGAGTCACGCTAAAATTATTATTGATTTCAGCAAGAATGGGTCGGTTCGCCCGGGGTAGTACCACCCTCTCATAGAAAACCGACGCCGCGACGTGAAGTAAGTGCTTGCATTGTTGCGTTTCGTTAGGTCCGTGAGAGCGCCGGAGGCCCACCTCCCCTCTCCTCTCCCCCTCCCTCCCTTTCCCCCAAACACAGACTGGCAACGCACTTTCGACTTCCCTGGTGTTGTTAGTGTCTATGGACGGTGATGATCACTTAACATCAGGTGACCCACGTGCTCGTTTGCCTGCTATGAAATAAATAAAAAATTGACACAAGAAGAAGAAGCGTTGTTTAATCAATTATAACTTTTTCACAGGCCAACAACGAAGCTAAATCTTAACTAATACGTATTATAAATGCGAATGTGATTTTGTTTGTTTGTTAAGTTTTCTATTCAATCTATAGTTATAAAATCCTGCATACACATCAGAGGTGAAGGAAAGAAATGTATATGACTGAAATCATCCTAAACGGCTGCATCGTTCTGATCAAATCATTTGTGTGCATTTGGTGGATTCAATAATGGTTTATTTCAGAGGTTCCCAGACTTTTTCCTCATAGACCATTTTCAAAATTTAGCTGATTACAATGAACCCCCTTCAGCTACATTTCTACCATATTCCCAAAACTCGACAAAAAATGTAAAGATTTCATACACGTCTCAATACGTACTGAATATGAAATACGCAAGTATTTACAAGTAACAGTCGTAGAGCTTCTTAAAGTATTATCTGACTACATTGATAGGTTTTTTCAAAGCAACATTTCAGTTCTACACTATCGAAGGCAGACACGAATTTTCGTGGACCTCCGCTTACAAATTGTGAACCGCTACTTATTTTGTCACGCTAATGTACACCCCCGTCGAGTCTCCCGCGGACACCTGGAAGTCTACCTGGACCACTTTGGGAACGAAGGGTGTAGATTCATAGTTGGACGTAATAAGTGTGGCTGCGGTCTGATTTCGGGATTTTTTTATATACAAGGCAGGTCTACGTCTGCCGGACTCGCTATTAAAGTGATATAAATTAAAAACTAAAATTTATGTTTAATTATTTAACCACTATATTAATTTATTTTCGGACCATCTTCAATCATGATTATAGTTAAATTTCGACCAATGGGCGAACACAAATCCTTGTAAAAACTAATTTATTTATTTATTTATTTAATAGGTTTACAATAATTGTTACATCGGCTTATTCTAAACACAAAATTATTACTTTAATCATTAACTACGATGTACAATTTCTTAAGTAAACACAACTTGCATAGTACACATTAATTAAAAGTGAAGACATTATCATGTTATAACATAAACTGAATTAAAAACGAAAAATTATGTATGTTAGCAATTCTTATACCTGATTAAATATTTAAATTTTGATAATGTTATACCAAATATATCTAAGTTGTTGTATTTATTATATAAGTTACTTATTCTGGACACTGGAGAATTTTTACCTAAAACAGTTTTTCTAAAAGGAGAATTGAAAAGTTTAATAGAATGACGAGGATATCTAGAAGGAATGCGAAATCCAAACATGCTCAGCAATTCAGGGCTATCTATGTAATTGTTGAAGAGCTTAAACAAAAACACTAAATCAAGAATGTTTCTACGCTCTTCCAGGGTTTCAATTTTGAATTGCTTTAATATATTACGATAATATACTAATGATTACTTTTAAAAAAAATAGATAATTATATTATGAAGTTTATTAATATTTGAATAATTCTTAACGCCCTCTGTGCAAAAGCTCAGAGATGAAATGATCACGCAGAGCTTTAGGCGACCCAAAGCGGCGAACTAAGTAAAGTTGCGAGTAATTCCGTACATAACTTGTAGATGGCGCCATTTAAACATGGAACTCCCTTGAATATAGCGTGTATATATTTTTGCCTCCTATATTTTCTAACACTATTTAGTTTTGTTGTCATTTCTATTAACCAAAAAATATACATTAAAACGGTTCCCGCATCTGAATATATTCATTTTTGACATACTGACTATTATTATAAACTAGCTTTTACCCACGGCTTCGCTCTCGTTAATGCTACTAATGCTACTTAACCAATCATATTGTGACGTGACTTGTACTCTGGTAGTCCGGTGAAGCTGTTAAGACATTGACAGGTCAATAGCGTAGTCAGTTCGAAAAAAAAACAATCATATTGAAATTTTATATACGTTGTCAAGGGTACAAAAAATAACATGATATGGGGTACTTTTCATCCGGAAAAAAAATACTATTTCCGAGATACAGATCAAATCAACATTAAAAATAGGGCAAAAGCTAGTAATCAATAGGTATATACATGTAATTAGAATGTAAATGTAACGTGTAGGTAGTTATTGGATTTTTGTAAAAAAAAAATGTTGCAGGTATTTTGGAATAAGTAATAAAATACATTTCAATCATTTGGGGGTGTAAGGGGTGTCAAATAACATCTAAGAATTGAGACATCCAAGCCAACCTCACATGCACGTGGTGCACCCTGCTGAATAACGAACGAGGCAATGGCGATAGCGGGGTGGTAGGGCTTTACAGCCTGACTGGGTCGCAACCACCATGTATATGGCGAAAAAGTGATTCGCTTTTGCGGGTCGCGTTTCGGGATCAGCCTGTGCATATCCAGCTTTTCGCAGGCCGGCATGACAGCGGCGACCGGCGATGGACAGTATGTACTCGTTGGTCGCCATTGTTTTTGGATTTTACTATGCTTACCATCAGGCATAGTGCAGTCACTTTGCCGTGCTACTATAAAAAAAAAAAAATTATGTCTATCTGTCTGTTTGTACGAACAGGCATCACTGCTAAAGTACTGCTTTCACGATAGAACGTCAAATCCAAAAATCATAAAGCATCTCCTTGAGTAACATTAAGTCTTGGTTTAATTAAAATCAGTTCACTGTATCAAAATTTATTGTAATTTTAATGACGACGCGACTTAAGTACGAGAGAAAAGTAGATAAGTAAATGGACGTACTTTCAGATGATGTTATTAGTCAATTTTATTACATTAGGTTCCACGCGAACCGAGTCGCGGGCACAACTAGTTATAAATATATAGCTACAGTTCTGTCATACCAGTTATTAACTTTAACTAGACCGATTCAATGAAAAAAATTCTTAGCGCCTTACCGTGGAATCTAATTTACAGAAAACAGTACGGTTCCGTGTATGAAATAAAAATATCACAAGGATAGAGAGAAATCCAGCTACATTCTCTCTGCCCTACTCCAGTTAGAAACAACGTGATTTGGGATAAACAGATAATTTGCATTATAGATTTTCGCTAAATTATAATTTACGTTCACTATAAAATAATATCTCACAAAATTTAGTTGGATTAAAAAAAAACGTATTTTGTATATAACATTCTATTAATCTAGTATAGAAAAAAAACGCAGCATATGGTCTCATGCCTTTCTAAAAAAGTGTTTTTTTTTTTACCCGACTAACGCCTAATAGACCTTCACAGTTTCACCGGGCAACTAAGGCAAGAACTTATGGCGCCCAGCCCCTTGGCAACAAACTCAAGGGTGCCAAACTGACTGAACCTCGGCTTCGGCTGTTGCTTGGGATGCAACATCGCGAATCTATCTAAGCTAAACTATTCATACGTATAAGAATAAATAATAGTTTAAAAAACTAAAAAAAACACGCTTTCATAAAAAAATTCAAGTAAAAAACAGAAAATAAAATTTAATAAATTTGGATTAAGAATAGTGTAAATTAGAAATAAATGTATATTTTTGTAAAAAGTGACAAAAAAAATGATAAAATAATATTAAAAATTTTATTTTCTGTTTTTTAGTTGGATTTTTTATGAAAGCGTGTTTTTTAAGTTTTTTTGAACTATTATTTATTTTTCATTTTTTAGTTAAATTTTTTTAACTTTTTTTCGGATTATTGTATTGTCATCGACCTGTGACATGTCTGCAAAGTTTGAATCAAATCTGATCGTTCAAAGTAGGACAAAATCGAGCTCAAAGGGGTCGGTTACAAACATACATACAGGTGAAACTAATAAAAGCGTGATAAAAATAGTAAGACACACGTGTGTACCTCGCGAAGTCAAACGTATTTTGTATCTGATATCCCGGTTACTGTGATGTTTATCTTATTTCATATTAGCGTAGCCCGAGGAACGTTTTCCCGCCATGAAAATAAGAAAACCTTGCCAAATTATATACCCAAACCTGCCTCATCACGAATCACTTTATCTACTGGTGAAAATCGTATGAAAATCCGGTCAGCAGTTTTTGAGTTTATCGCGAACAGACAGACAGACAGACAGACGACTTTGTTTGATAATATTTATTGATTTATACAGCTATGTATTACACATATTAATATACTTAACTTTTATTTTATTTTTTAAACTTAGTACTTAGTTATGTATTAGTATGTAATTTGTTTTTGTGGACCCCGTCTGATAAATAAATAAATAATAAAAGCCTAACCGAAGTTTGACAAATAATGAAAATAAATAAAACCCTTCCACCATATGTGTACCTACCTGTGTGTGTGTGTGCGCGCTCATATGTGGGGGTGATCTGTGTCGTTATAAGAATGGTAATTGTTATGTTTACTGCGGATGTAATAAACTGAATTATCTCTTGTAATATCACGCAAACGAGCGTATTATAAAACTAGTAGAGGTTAAATACAGACAATTGTATTCAAATGTCTCTTAAATTGCTATCACATTAAAATATTTCGTGTCTTCCCTAAATGTTACTAAAAACCCAAACGCTATCAGTATCATGTATGAAATTTACGATCGTAGGTCACATTTTGAAAACCGACGTGAAGTAACAGAGCTTGCATTGTTGCGTTTCGTTCGGTCAGTGAGAGCGCCGGAGGTGCACCTAATCTTAGCCCTTCCCCCCTAACAGGCTGGCAACGCACTTGCAACGCCTTTGGTGTTGCTAGTGTCTATGGACGGCGGTGATCGCTTAACATCAGGTGACCCGGCTGTTCGTTTGCCTCGTAATATATTTAAAAAAAACATGAGTCGACGTTCGTGAAGTCAATTACAAATTTATATTAAACACATCTATTCTTCTGTCTGGACGTGTTTGTATTTCCAAATGTTGTGATAGACATTTATGCTACTGACGTAAGAAATGAGGGTGCGTTGTACTAAAACATAAATTGGGGAAAAGTCTAAAAGTCTAGCTTGCGTCTTCAGCCAAGTTTTTAGTTTACTGTAATTCGAGTGAAGCAGCTCGTAGGTGTAGAAAAAAAATACTGTGTTAACGTCTACGTCCGGTACCGTGACACACCCGAGAGGCGAGACTACAACGCCACCCGGGGAACCACTATTGACCTGCGATACCGCGCTATTGACTCTATCGGGGTGTTACTACTGACCTCGAACGCTATTGGTGGAAGTTATCGGCTGTTCATTATTCATTCCGGTGTGAGACTACATCGGTGGCATATAAAGGGCAAGATGTCGCTGATCTGGACGCACTCCTATGTGGAAGTTATTGTAAGGCGAAGCTCTGGCCAAATAAATAGTGACAGTATCTACTTGGTGTTTATTGGCAATCCTGACTGTATCGACCCTACACGTGATTAGTGTAACAAATCAGAAGCGGGATTACCTGAATGTCCGTGCCATAATTCGAAGGGTAGGAGAACAAAAACGGCAATACAGTAAAATCTGAAGAAACGTACAAATCGCAAGAAAGATATTTAGTTTCTATGTACTATGTGAATTTAGTTTCTATGTACTATGTGAATTTAGTTTCTATGTACTATGTGAATTTAGTTTCTATGTACTATGTGAATTTAGTTTCTATGTACTATGTGAATTTAGTTTCTATGTACTATGTGAATTTAGTTTCTATGTACTATGTGAATTTAGTTTCTATGTACTATGTGAATTTAGTTTCTATGTACTATGTGAATTTAGTTTCTATGTACTATGTGAATTTAGTTTCTATGTACTATGTGAATTTAGTTTCTATGTACTATGTGAATTTAGTTTCTATGTACTATGTGAATTTAGTTTCTATGTACTATGTGAATTTAGTTTCTATGTACTATGTGAATTTAGTTTCTATGTACTATGTGAATTTAGTTTCTATGTACTATGTGAATTTAGTTTCTATGTACTATGTGAATTTAGTTTCTATGTACTATGTGAATTTAGTTTCTATGTACTATGTGAATTTAGTTTCTATGTACTATGTGAATTTAGTTTCTATGTACTATGTGAATTTAGTTTCTATGTACTATGTGAATTTAGTTTCTATGTACTATGTGAATTTAGTTTCTATGTACTATGTGAATTTAGTTTCTATGTACTATGTGAATTTAGTTTCTATGTACTATGTGAATTTAGTTTCTATGTACTATGTGAATTTAGTTTCTATGTACTATGTGAATTTAGTTTCTATGTACTATGTGAATTTAGTTTCTATGTACTATGTGAATTTAGTTTCTATGTACTATGTGAATTTAGTTTCTATGTACTATGTGAATTTAGTTTCTATGTACTATGTGAATTTAGTTTCTATGTACTATGTGAATTTAGTTTCTATGTACTATGTGAATTTAGTTTCTATGTACTATGTGAATTTAGTTTCTATGTACTATGTGAATTTAGTTTCTATGTACTATGTGAATTTAGTTTCTATGTACTATGTGAATTTAGTTTCTATGTACTATGTGAATTTAGTTTCTATGTACTATGTGAATTTAGTTTCTATGTACTATGTGAATTTAGTTTCTATGTACTATGTGAATTTAGTTTCTATGTACTATGTGAATTTAGTTTCTATGTACTATGTGAATTTAGTTTCTATGTACTATGTGAATTTAGTTTCTATGTACTATGTGAATTTAGTTTCTATGTACTATGTGAATTTAGTTTCTATGTACTATGTGAATTTAGTTTCTATGTACTATGTGAATTTAGTTTCTATGTACTATGTGAATTTAGTTTCTATGTACTATGTGAATTTAGTTTCTATGTACTATGTGAATTTAGTTTCTATGTACTATGTGAATTTAGTTTCTATGTACTATGTGAATTTAGTTTCTATGTACTATGTGAATTTAGTTTCTATGTACTATGTGAATTTAGTTTCTATGTACTATGTGAATTTAGTTTCTATGTACTATGTGAATTTAGTTTCTATGTACTATGTGAATTTAGTTTCTATGTACTATGTGAATTTAGTTTCTATGTACTATGTGAATTTAGTTTCTATGTACTATGTGAATTTAGTTTCTATGTACTATGTGAATTTAGTTTCTATGTACTATGTGAATTTAGTTTCTATGTACTATGTGAATTTAGTTTCTATGTACTATGTGAATTTAGTTTCTATGTACTATGTGAATTTAGTTTCTATGTACTATGTGAATTTAGTTTCTATGTACTATGTGAATTTAGTTTCTATGTACTATGTGAATTTAGTTTCTATGTACTATGTGAATTTAGTTTCTATGTACTATGTGAATTTAGTTTCTATGTACTATGTGAATTTAGTTTCTATGTACTATGTGAATTTAGTTTCTATGTACTATGTGAATTTAGTTTCTATGTACTATGTGAATTTAGTTTCTATGTACTATGTGAATTTAGTTTCTATGTACTATGTGAATAATACTTTATGTGATAAATGGATATATCGGAATTGACTGAATCATCTTGGTCATGTATTATCGGTGTCATAAAGCAAGTTACTCGTATTATATTCTTTTCAGATTAGGGATGTATGTGGAAATAGAATGTGACCGCCGTGGGACACGGCATTTCGCAGGATGGCCGAGTGTTAACGTCTACGTCCGGTACCGTGACACACCCGAGAGGCGAGACTACAACGCCACCCGGGGAACCACTATTGACCTGCGATACCGCGCTATTGACTCTATCGGGGTGTTACTACTGACCTCGAACGCTATTGGTGGAAGTTATCGGCTGTTCATTATTCATTCCGGTGTGAGACTACATCGGTGGCATATAAAGGGCAAGATGTCGCTGATCTGGACGCACTCCTATGTGGAAGTTATTGTAAGGCGAAGCTCTGGCCAAATAAATAGTGACAGTGTCTACTTGGTGTTTATTGGCAATCCTGACTGTATCGACCCTACACGTGATTAGTGTAACAACTGTTAGATGCTCCTTTCTTTCCTGATACCAAATATATAATATAAAAAAAAAACATTGCAATCCCCTGTTTTTCTGAACGGCAGCATTAGACAGGAAACTTATAACAAATATGACATTTACAAAAATTGCTCTCTAATTTTTCTGTTAGGGATTAATGAACGGTTGACCAATTTTTATGTTTTTGTTGCATTAATGTGTTTATGTTTTTGTACGTGTCACTCCTCAATTGGTTGACTATAAAAAATGTCACCAATAAATAAAGAAGATATCATAGAAAACAAATTTGGTAGTTAGTTTATCGTAGCCATTAAAATTAATTTGACCAAACGCGCGTGTTTCAGATTTCTGTAGGGATAATGAAACCCACGTGACCAAGATTTTTATTTTTCGCGTAGATTAACCGGAACGGTGGTGCCGCTCAAGGAGACACTATAAATAGCCTACCAAAGCTAAAGTGTACAGAAAAATTTTAATGGTAAAAGATCTCCATCACACTTCGTAACTATATAATAATAATCATAAGTACAATCGTACAACAAAATAATACCTGATTTCACGAACAGGTACCGCTAAAATCTGTAAATTGCTTCCAAAACTAATTAGTGAACTTTTAGAACAAGGCTACATTGGAAAAATTCTACGTTTTAGAATTAATATGGCTTATATTCAAATAAGGCTACATAGTTTTATAATTTAATTTCTCATCGATAATAATTGTTACGGCCTGTAACACTCCCACTGCTGGGTCACAGGCTCCTTACTGAAGGCAAGTAATGGCATAAATACCAACCCAGAACGTCTGGCGATTTGAATTGTTGGGAATTTCATAATTTTAAGTTTTTCTCACATGCGGTACTATAACGAGAATATTTCTGAAGGTCGAGTTTCCTCACAATACTATACAACTACTACCAGTCCCGGCGGACGTTGCCTTGATAATAAAATATCTAAAATTCAACCGTAGCGTCACCTACCGAATCCAATTTTGAATCTAAACCATTCTCGGATCCACTTGAGCACGCACACAAAATTTCATCAAAATCGGTTCAACCGTTTAGGAGCAGTTCAACACACGTACAAAAGAAATGTATATATAAAGATTATAAAGCTGGAGGATTTGTTTGTTTGGTTGAACGTGCTAACCTCAGGAGCTACTGGTCCAATTTGAAAAACTATTTCAGTGTTACATAGCTCATTTATCGCGGCTATAGGCTATATCACGCTAAAACCAACTGTAGCGGAATTTCACGCGGACGAAGCTAGTGTTTAATAAAGATAGGTGAATAAAAAAAATCATTGGTACACGTTGGTTTTTTGGAACCTGTGAACATTGAAACAGAAAACCATTATACTTCAATATACATTCGTGATGTTCAATATCCAAAAAGACATGAAATTTAATATTTTATATCATTTAAATAACACTTTTCAATATTAACGGAAAAAAGGGGAAACTTGTTACCTTAAATATTTACACTCAAATAACTCGCAAATAATCCACTGGCTTGTTGTTTTTGTTGAAAATTTATCATAACAAAGTGGTTTCACAAAAGGTGGCTTGTACAAATAAACTCCTTAATATAAATCAGAGCGTGGGTGTTGGGAAGTATTAATTTCTGGTAATAACAGTAAATTAACATTGTTGCCGCTAACAATATGAAATCACAAACTGATTACAAAGTTTTTTCTAATATTCACCTACCTCAGGTTGTTGTCAACCTATTCCTCAGGTTGAAAATCTGTCGCCAAGTACAATAGCTACATCTGTACCGGAGAATCAATGTTTCACTAGGTTTAGCCATTTTTGGCCAAATCGTCAACCAAGATTGTGGACAAATGCTGGAAAAAAATCTACAAAAAATAAAGCTACAAAATTTCGATAGTATTTTTTTTTAAAACTATGAATCAGGAAAACCCGTGATTTATTTTTTGTTTTAGGTCAGGTCGATTCACGTAGTACTCGTTTGTACAGTAAAATGAAAACTATGTATATTGGTCAAAAGAAATTCATAACGTGGCTGCGTAGATTTTGTTTTTTTTTTATATCCTAGGACGCAAATGAACAGGTGGGTCACCTGACGTTAAGCGATCACCGCCGTCCATAGACACTTGCAACACCAGGGGAGTCGCAAGTGCATTGCCAACCTGTGTTGGGGGGGAGAGAGGGTTAGGGAAGGGAAGGGAAGCTGGGCACTCTCAAAAATGTTATGATAAAAGGTAGAAAATACTGATACGTAACTCATTAATGTTATTAATATTTTCCTTTTTTCTATTTGTCGACACTCGTTGGTATATTTTACTATTTATTTATTTCAACATTTTGACTTCGTAAACTATTTCCAGTAGTTGAGTTATCATTTATAAAAAAAAACCCAGTTACCAGTTACAGTTATCGAATAAAAATAATCTAATCTAATTCTATTTTACACAACATATACACACATGTAAATAAAAAAGACATTTTGACATCTGTCAATAAAGGACTTCAAAAAAGGTTGTGAAGGAGGTTGCTATGCTCGACTGTATGTATTATTTTACTCTTACGTTCCAATTACCCTTTTTCATTCTACATTCAACAAATGATATTAACCCTAATAAAATTCAAACTT
>MU158805.1:2062980-2078015 GCA_015888305.1 Antheraea pernyi | reverse complement strand
TTAGCGTGATGATATATAGCCTATAGCCTTCCTCGATAAATGAGCTATCTAAAACCGAAAGACTTTCTCAAATCGGACTGGTAGTTCCTGAGATCATAGCGTTCAACCAAACAAACAAAGAAACTCTTCAGCTTTATATATTAGTATATAGATAATGGCAGTGATTGATACTTCACACTTTTCCTTCCTTCTTTCTTTTTTTTATGTATTTTTCTCTTTTGTTGCGTTATATCTATAGTCCTGAAGTTTTATCTGTGTTAATATTTTGGGAAACTTTTTTTTTCGAACTGACTACGCTATTGACCTAGTAAGGTCTTAACAGCTTCACCAGACTAATTTTTTTGGAAACCCTTAGGCTTTTAACTAGGTTAAGTCTAGTTATCTTACTCAATAAGCGAACTTTCGGACACTTTTTTTTTTAATCAGACTATTTATTTCATTTAACGCATTCAAGCATCTAACACTTCAGTTTAATAATATTAATGATATTTAGTTATAATATATATAACAATATTTCTAACACAATTATAATAACACGATCACTTGAGATATCCGTCTAACATATTTTACGTTTAAAACTCCTCATAATAGTGATTAACTATCAACAGTATGATTGTTGGCAATTAACATTGGTCCTCTTAATTGCAGATAAACAGTCGCGCTGCCGCCACCGCGGTAGCACATTGGGTGAGGTGAGTCACAAATGCGTGACCCGCGACCACAGAGTTACTAGCGACTGATAACGGATATCACATTCCAGTGCTACTTACTGTTCATCAATATCATTATTATCAAACAAATTGCATACTACTGTCAATGAAATTAGATCTTTTTAAAAACAGACAGTATAATCAGTATTGGTTGTGCATTAACTCTAATACTGTAATGTGTGCAATTTCTTGTTTATTTTCAGGTTTAATGTAGTATCTACTGTGGTGGATTCTTGAAATGGGGTATTAGAGACAGGTACTTTAATTGTAACAAGAGAAATGTGTTTTCAGAAGACAGTCCTTATTTTTTTTAAAGAACTTTAACTGATTTAAGAATAATACAGTTATCAAGAAAACGCTAAGGGTACCGCTAAGTACAGAGCTTTAGAAAATGATAATCTTAATATAAGCTTCATTATATTATAACAGATTATACTTGTCTAAGGCTTGGCATGTAATATTTACTGCCGGGGTTAATGTACTTACCTTTACTGTTTCGTCTCAAAAATTCACTTATAGTTATATTATTTATTTTCATTTTATTTACTTTAAGCAGACAGCAGTAAATAAAACATTTGAAAAATAATAACTGTATATTTATACTAAATAATGCGACTCCGACAATCATTTCAACATCTCACAAAAAAAAAATCAAAGTGGCACACAGTTCTTTTGGAGCATCAGCAAAATCAGCAAACAAGTTGGCTGACGGGAACAGCACCAAGACTTTATTAAAATATCGAAATCTTCGAATGAGGGATAAATAGAGATCTATATAATGGTCCCTAAACTTTTTTATCTCGTTAGACCCTTATCAATTTTTACTGAATTGCGTAAACCCTTTATATTTTGAACACTGAATATATACAAATTCAAATGTGTTTTAACAGGTGAAATTGTTTTTGGACTGACTTTGCTAGGTTTTACTAAGTCAAAAACTTATTTGTAGCTCGCCGCTCTTTGCTGACGTATTCTCCTTAAAGTTCGGAATCGACTCCCAGGGATCCATATGGACAACCTTGGGAGCCTACGGCCTATAGGTGAAGTCAAGCCAACGCTTTATTTCTTCACTATCGAAAGCATATAAAATTTCGTGGAACCCGCATTTGAATTGTGAACCCCCATTTTTTGTCACGCCAACGTAGAGCCCCGTCGAGTCTCCCGTGGACTCCTGGGGCCCACCTGGACCACCTATAATCATAGCGCTTCTTTTTCTTTCTATAAATTCGTAGAAGAAACATGAGGTAACTGTCATTATCATATTTGTATAAATCTAAATACAAAACACTTCAATTCGGTGAATAAGATAACGTTACGTTATTACAGCTTAGGTATAAAATGAACAATGATACGGTTTGGAGTTAATATTAATTAACAGGCTCACCTTGAGGCTGTGACCGATCTATGTCATTAAAACAAATGTACAATTTTATATACAGTAAACATAAGATATAGTCAATTAACTACTGAATATACGAAGTACATATGACCGTGCACGATTGTACCAGAAGTCTGCTTATATAAGAACTGGCTTGTGTTCGCGGCCTTAGGTAACAATTAGAGAATTAAATCCCTTAGAACAGTAACTAAAAACTAAACAGACTAAACTTAACCTAGTAAAATACTTAAGAGTTTCCCAAAAAAATTAACTGTTTTTCTGGATAAAAAGTACTGATCTAGTTGGATTCAGACACATCACTACTCTCACTGATGGATGGAATGGATATACACCGGTTACTTCTGGAACGCGACGTCACATACTTAAGCTCTATCATTTTATTTATACCAGGTGACTGTTTAGACACTGGCAGTATTCTAGTATATGACACTCCATGGTCACATTTAACATATAAAATAATAATATCAAAACAAATACTAATAAACAACCAAGAAAACCTAAGTTAAGGTTTGTTCTAAGACTTTCAAAAGTATAGCTACAAACGTGTAAATAAAATAATAAACCTAAGCGCAATGACCAGTGCCAAAAGCTACAACGGGTGACCATGAGTTAATAACTTTCAACATTAAAACGGGCAATAACCCCCTTTGTTTTGTACCTGGCGTTCCCACGTTCCCTTAATTTAAAAGTGAAATCACTCGACGGTCATTGACAGTGTGCTTTAACGTAAACGCGTAGAGGATTGCGTATAATTTTTGTATTTTTATAGATAATTATGTCAAATATTAAGCACCAATTTTTTAATTGATTTAGGACGAGAACCGAGTGCAATGTGTCCTCCAGAAATATTGCTACTGACTAAACAGTCACATGGTATAGATTACTAATAAAAGAAAAAAATCGTAAAAGTCAACCGCAGCGCCATCTACCGGGTCCAAGTGTAAATCTAAACCACTTTTGAATCCACCTGAACACACAAAAATTTCAACAAAATCTGTCCAGTCGTTTAGGAGTTCAGTTACATACACATATGAATTATATATAAAGAATTCTCCGGATTTACAGTATCAAACACTAATGAATTAAAACATTAATAAAAGTAAATTTTGACGTGGATACCTTTTAGAAATGAAAATGTTACTCGAAGAATATGAAACAAGGAGGTTAAAATAAAACTTAATTCCATAAACCAATGGCAAACTGATGCTAAATATGAAACACATAAAAAATTGCCACAATTATCTATAAACTAATTCGTGCGCCAAACTCCACGTTTTATGTTACGTGCAAACAAATCGTTATTTATGTATGTGACTAAAACTTGATTGGTATAGATTTTTATGGCGTTATTATATTTTATCATAACATCGATAGCACATTGTTTTGAATAGTTTTATTTTAAAACCGTTTCAATCGTGCTCGTATATCAAAACGAAGAGCATATGTTGAATTGAAATGTTGAGGAACATTTTGTTATGTTGAATAATAAGTATGTACCACTACTTCTACTTAAAATAATACAGGATCAAGAATCCGCAACACGGATTTAAAACATATGGAAGACTCATATTTTTATCTCGTACATAAAAGGAAACTTACGTCATTGGCGAAGATATCATAAATTTAGTTAGCGCTACCGATTTTCCTTACCGAGTATTAATTAAAATTTATATGCAATACTAGTGGGCTCGGCTGACACTGTCCTGCCTTGAAAACAAAAAAAATCCTAAAAGTCAACCGCAGCGCCACCTACCGGTTCCAATTGTGAATCTAAGCCATTCTCGGGTCCACTGGGACACGCACACAAAATTTCAGTGTTCAGTGAAACTTAAAAGAGTTCAGTGACATACATACACACGTACAGAAGAAATTTATATCTAACCATTTAGTTATATTTATCTTAAATACACTGAGATAAATGCCCTATTTTTTTAAATATAAAATACTCGATAGCCTAAGACTAAGATTATTTGTTTATACTTTATATTTTACTTCATTTTTTTTTTACTTTATGGTTATAGTTTTACTTTATATCTATGCAACCAATCTTCCAGATTATTACCATCATTGTCGAGTAGTTAATAATTTTATAAGTGCCGTGTGATTATTTCAATGTTCCAACAAGATGGTGGCCCCCTTGTTAGAACTTTCCAGAGAGTTTTTGTGGTAGTATTATTTTCCAATCACTTCACATATGCACAATATCCGAACTGTATTACGTAAAACACCACCAATTTTACAAAATATAGAGCCAAATAACACAAGATTATGAATAAAAAAATTAAAAAAACGACGAAGTGGGCTAAGACGTTAAACACGCCAAACCTAAAGGGGACTAGCGCGCAAGGCGACAGGTTGGAGGTGGTAGCTGGCGAGGCGGACTTGGAAAACTTAGAAAAGGCATAATTATGAAATTTAAGTCATTCATACTATAATTGATTTAAGAATTCAAAAGAGAACATAATTATTTCATTGTTTTGAGTTTTCACTTGTGTCGGCAGCCTTTATGAGTGCATCGACTTTTTTTTTATTACAGGATCGAATTTAGGGTTGGACAACTAACTAGAACATTAGCCCCGACGCGAGTCACCCACACTACACTTACACCACAATAATACGAGTTTAAAAAAAATATTTTACTAAGTACACATACACGAAACACTTTTTGAAAACATCTAAAAATTGTGTTCATAATTCATATTGAAGATTATTCAAGGCCTCCGTTTCGTATTTGTTCCGGTGCATTACCAGCGTTATATTCGAATTTAGCGTGAAAAGAATACACTACTTTGCAAACCATTGACGGGTATTAAACACGGTCTAATGCTATTGAATAGTGTCAACAAATAGGAACGCGTGTGAAGCAGGAAGCGAAACGCTTCACGCTCGTAACCATTTGGTGGCCTATTGCTAACACTATTACTTATGTAGTATTCAATATAAAACAAAGTTCTCTGCCACGTCTGTCTGTCTGTCTGTTCGCGGTAAACTAAAAAACGACTGAACTGATTTTTATGAGTTTTTCACCAGTAGATCAAGTGATTCGCGAGGACGGTATATAATTAGTCAAGGTTTTTTTTATTATCAGGGTGGGACGACACCCGCCAGGCCCACTAGTAATTTATAAGTGGTTTCTGCCTAATCAGAATCAGAATTTTTATACATAAAGACAAGATATTAGTTACAAAACAAATACATATTAACTATTTCAGCCGACCAGGATTTTTCGTCTACAGAACAATAATTTCTGGCCTATGAAACAAAATTACGTGAATGATTTCTCCTTAGTTGATCTCGAGAATCAACAAGTTAAGTTTGATTGTAATTAAACTAAAAATAATTAAAGATTTTTTTTAAATCATACATTAATAGAATAGTTGCTAATTAGGAGATAACACTTATTTAATATGAATGTGAGAAATGAAGTCCCATATACAGATATAAATAAAAAAGTTATAAAACTTATATCAGTAACAAATAGGTATTGGGTTTTACTATCTACAAAATTCAGATATTGACGGAATTTTAGATATAAATATATTATAATATGAAATAAAAATACTCACAATTTTGCGGCAATATCAATATAGCTTGAATAATTTTCCTCCTCACTTCGTTTTACCTCTACAAATCTTTTATAGAAGTTACTCCTAACAAAGTACAAATTCTATTACAGTAATTATTACAAGCTTGAATCGGAAAAAATGGACTAGGCTAGAGACATTTATGAAATATAATTTATGAATAGAAAAGTACATGCACATAACATGAAGGTGTGGTAAAAGGAGTTTTTTTTTTAAGAAAAGAGTGTTTCATATTCATAATTGATTTTGCGAGATTAAATAGTATATATTGTGAAGTTCCTAGATCAAAATGTTATTAGTTTTCCTGAATGTATAGTTCATTTAAATACCACTATACATTAATTCTGCCACTTCAATATGGGTTGTTTGTAAACATTTAGAATCAAAGAAAATTATAACACTTAAATGGAAAAATGACTTTAATACTATATCATTACATAGTATAAAACAAAGTCCCCTACCGCGTCTGTCTGTCTGTCTGTCTGTTCGCAATAAACTAAAAAACTGCCGAACGGATTTTCATGCGGTTTTCACAGGTGGATAGAGTGATTAATGAGGAACTTTTTAGTATATAATTTGTCCAGGATCTTTTCATAATCAGGGCGGGACACCGTCCGCCGGGCCCGCTAGTTTTTAATATAAAATCAAAATGTCAGACTATGGTATAGAGGTCTACATAACTGGAGATTATACAATACATATAATACCTCTTTTCTATGTTCAGTCCTATATTAACTTTTGAACTCTACATTAAGATGTAGTCCGGTGAAGCTGTTAAGACCTTGCTAGATCAATGGCGTAGTCAGTTCGAGAAAAAAAAATCGACATTAAGACTGGGTCATTATTTTTGGAGTCACAGATTCATTCATTCATCAAACTCTATGATATGTAGTTATCAAAGGTATTTGAGATATTTCATTATCTATATTTAAATGTATCCTTGATATATTTATAATCTGTTTTTGAGTAGCAATGAAATTAAAAGATAAATGACTATTTTATTGTACTATTATAAACATTTGATTTAAACTAACCAATAACAATTCAAAAACTTCAGATATTAAAATATATTTATAAGAAAAGTATGAGTAAGGAGTCTTTAAAATATTGACTCCACAAAATAAATCCCCATTAAAATTATTTGTTTTACACTAAAACACTACAAAATAATATTGATAATTGGTAATGAATAGTAAAAAAAATTCTTTGGTGATTGAAATCTTTTTTCCGCTAAACCGGCTAAATATGTTAATCATGTATGTAAAATAGAATTGACAGTGATGTGTATAATAAGCGGTATACAGTTAATTTTGCTAATTAATTGTGAATAAATATCCAAAAATACAGCTCAAGTCATTATAACCGCATTGGAAATGACTATTCTACAATTAAATAAACTCTATCCCAATTAAAATGGGATCTCGCCAATTGCAGCAATAGTTTTGATGTCAATATCATCTCATAAATTTAATAGGACAATTATGACCAAAGAAGGTTAGAGATACTGCATGGCTGTCATAGAACAGTGTATGACTGCCAGTATTATATTTGGTGCTAGATGTGACAGCTGCATAGTCATTGTATGAGGGATCTGTGTCTCTTTTGTTGTTGAAATAACATAATTACCTACCAAAACAAATATTTTTAAGTGATTAATACTATATAATTGATAAAATTACTAATAATCTATAATACTAATACCCACACTATCAATAAAGTACCTGAAGTAAAAATTGAAAGATAAAATAGGCCATTCCAATACCAGGCTTTTTTAGTTTAAAAAAATTTCTTTAGTTTATACTTTATTGAATTCATATGTGATATATATAGAGTTACAGGCCTTGCCAAACTTTTTGTTGGCCAAATGAATTTAGATTTCAATTCATATTTTATTATATGTATAACATCTAGAAGAATGACAAATTTTAGATTCCTACAATAATGCTTTATCTTGGTTCTGTATGAAACTCTTGATTATATTATGTGGAAGCCCGGACTCATAGCTATATTCAAAGAGGCATTAAAGATTGTCGAGGACTGTACTTTACCAGTGCCTACTTACAAGTAACATACTTTTAAATATAGTACGCCTTCACAATTTTTAGTTATATTATCATATATAGTACAACTTTAGAGTTTTTAGTTATATTATCATAATCATTATATAGTATAAAACAAAGCCCTCTGCAACGTCTGTCTGTCTGTTCACGATAAACTCAAAAAATTACTGAACAGACTTTCATTCGGTTTTCAACAGTGGATGCAGTGATTCGTGAGGAACACTTAGGTATATAATTTGTCAAGGTTTATTATTATTAGGATGGGACAACATATGCCAGGCACGCTAGTATGCATATGTAATAATGCTACTTACTAACTAGTCTACAGTTCAAATTCAAGCATTGAAATCCACAAGTTTCGTTAAACTTAAAAATATTAGAATATTATTCCTATAAAGCATACATCTGGACATAAAAAGGAAAGGGATATATTTTAACCATGTTAAGTAGGATTCCAGTATCATAATATTACCTCATAAGTTCGAAAACAGGAAGTTAATAATTAATTAAATAGTGTATGTTAGAAACTTATATTCTCAATTATTTTTATGTTAAAATAACTACTGTATGGAATTTTCCTTAACTTCAGTATTCTATATTGTTTTTTAAATCAAACTAGCTGATAAATTACATGCAGGTTTAAAATACACTTTTACAAAATAAGTTTCTATTTATTTTGCAATAGAAAGTTCCCAAATAAATAAAGAATACTGAGAGACAAGTTAATGTACAGCTTATATATTTAAAAAATATATATAATAGGGTACTATGATCAAATATTATTAAGGATATTGGGAAAGAAAGCAAAACTCTGGAAGTAAAAGTGGTATATAACCATACCAGCTGCTAAGACAAAGGGAACCCTAATAGTGTGGTCAAGGGCTCATATATTGTGTACAGTTTCCATTTTAAAATTTACATTGTATATTTTAAAATCTATAAATATAATGCACATATTTTCAATAACTAAAGGATCCGTATTTATATACTATTTTGGTAAAAATATAATATGCACAAATGCAATCAAGATTTATCAATTGTTGTTTCACTTTTAAATTTATATTATATACCCAGATAGCCACAGTGTAGATACACTTGTGTAAATAAAAATGAGGCCGTCTAAACATAACACCTTTTTCGGACAAATATATATTTCAACAGTAAGTATATATATTTATATAACTTTATATAGTATATTACGAAAATAGTTACATGTATAACATTATATTAGAACGAGTAATTTGGCACTGTGTTAAACATAATAAAATTTCATATATAATCCAGTTGCCACTGAAATAATGAAATGGGATGAAATTTGAAGTTCATCATAGACACATTGATTCATTTTTAAAATACCATTGTATAAGGCGAATGAAAGAAATTTTTCTATCTCTAAAAAAGCGATATTATCTCGCTAATGTCTCCTGTGATCTGGTATATTTATTTATGCAAGTTTGGTTATTGGCACTCACCTAACGTAAAAATTTGGAGGTTTTAATACTGCACCCACGTTTTAAATCACCCACGTCTCTTGAAAATTATAAATTTATCTCGGTGTTATTATAAATGCACAATGACTAAAAATATCCAACACTTCAAATCACTGTCCGACTATTTTAAATTATACCAACGTTTATATAGATTATTATTGTAGGTTTACTCGGCTTTCTAATGTATTTGTACAGATCTAAAAGGAAATTAATACACGGAAAACAACACCGTAAATAAAGTCACAACAAAATAGGTCGAATTGTCACTTGAAGATACCACTGAGAAAATGTTCGTACTGGCATTAGAAAAGTGAAAGTATCATAATCAATTTGGTTTCTCAATGAAGTCAGATAATGACTGCCGGTTAATTAATTTTACAGTTTTAAAGCTATCTACAAAATAAATTATTTGGGTAAAATAAATCGTACACACGCGAAAACATAATATTTTTAACAGGGCGGGCGGGCAAACAGAACAGAATGAACAATCGAGTGAGCAGGATAGATAACCGTCATTGGCTACCCATCAAGGCCCGCCGCGCTAATCAACATTTGACAGCTATGAACTTTTGACAGTGACGTTTATATGTCTTTGGTTTGAGGGCTGGATATAAAATTACCAGTACAAAAATATGAACGTTCTGTAAGAATATTACAATTCGTGTACCTGTTATAATTAATATATTGCATAATTATCTTCGATCAACAATAACTAGATAAAGGGTCACGTACAAAATTGAAGCTAAAATCTGTCCGCGTAAATATATACTTATGTGTAGCTGTTTGTTTACTAAGAAAGGGCAGCAAAAAAGTTTTAAAACAGTTTTAAGTTCAACCTTAACGCGTAATCAATAAAGTACGTTTTCCCGTTATTATGCGTGTTTGTGCGTGACGAGGCCAAACATTTGTAACACAGGTTAAAATCGGTAATTTTGTTCAAAATTTGATATTATTTGTTAGTTTAAAGCTTAAAATATAACTTATTCAACATGTATTTAGCGAAAGTAAGATACTCTGGCCGTTAAATTTTCGGGTATTATTTTTGCATCTTTTGAATAAATACACTGCGGCATGTGAAACGGGCTTACATTGGTTTTGTTTCAAACAAACTAAACAAAATAAGGGCACACATTTCAAGTGAGCTCTTATTTACCGAGACGTATTTTTCACGCCGACCGAGTTATTCAAAGATAATTATATTTTAATACATCACATTTTTCATCAAAAATAGAAATAAGTCAAAGATTTAATTTTGTGGGAAAATACGTTTGAATTTTGACCATGTTTAAGTACATGTTTGACTTAATTTTTTCTTAATAATAAATGAAGCTCTTTAAGGCAATTCTAAAAGTAGGGATAAGTAGTATAATTGCTATTTGGTCATTATAGAAAATATCATTATTTTTAACAGGAATATGTTCAAATAAGTGCTTTCTACAAAAACGTTAGTGGTTAATTCGTAATTTTTTATTTGTTATAAAATAATTTCAATACAGAGTTACAACGTAATTAGGATAAAACTTAACGCTGAGTTTAACATTGTAGGAAGAGAGCTTTATGGTGGAGGGTTACTAATGGTATGCAGAGATATTTACTGAAGAGCACGTACGGAGCTACAAATCGTAGGAAACGGGTACCTGACTGCGGAAAGATATGTAACAAACATTCTAGAGCAGATTGTAATTCTTTTTGTCTTGTTCAATGGACAATAATTTTCTTTTAATGCATGATAATGTTCGTCCTCACACTGAGGCACGGCGTGGCGGTAGTATCGAAATACCTGAATGATGTCGGAGTCCAAGGTTTGATGTAGCCAGTACGCTCTCCAACCCTAAATCCGATAGAACGTGTTTGGGATAAACTGGAAAAACAAATTAAACAAAGGAATCCAATACTAGTTAACCTAAGATACCTCAAAACTACATCGGTTGAAGAATGGAATCTAATGCCAAAATATTTAATTGACGATTTAATAACATTTAATATCGCAGACAGACGCAGGCAGTTTTGACTGCGATCGGAGGCAACACTAAATACTGATGATGTGTCACTGATTATGAAAATAGTCGGTCTTTAGAACGATATTTAATTTTCATTATGTTACGTCACGATTTCTTACAATTAAAATACTCTACTGTCTTTAATTATTTTTTTTGGGACAATTTGACCCTTTTGCACATTGACAATGTTAGCCTAGGACAATTGAATTTGAAAACCGTATCTAACTGTATTTCGGGTTCATGCGTAAAGCGAAACGGCCATCCTTTATTTACGTTTCAGTCTGATAAAAACTGTTTATAAATGTTATCATTTATCGCGACAGTTACAGAATATGTAAATAGCAAATATTTGATGTATGTGTTGGTAGGAAATACCTAGTGATGACAATATTAACTATGTATTGTAATTAGATTTCGTTTCTTATTTTTATAAATATCACAATCCGCTAAATAGTCGAACGGTCGAGTAAATATATTTAATTTGAAATTATGGCGTCTGGTTAACACCGCGACGCATGTCTTATTTGGCTTTAGCTATGAAATTATTATATGATTAAATATCACATTTTTTCTCGTACATGTATTTAAGTTAATAATACATAGAAGGAACTTTCGTACATGATTTTTAGGTTTTGTTAATAGTACTTTAGTATATATAGTTTATTTGCTATCTAATGACAGCTGGTTGTGTAAAAATAAAATATCTTCTGTATTAATGTGCTTAATGATGAAAAAACAATTTAGTACGTGGTATAATTATCTTTAAATATTATATTCCTGGTACTCATTGCAATCCCGTTATAAAAATGTGTTCGAGATGACTCAAAGTAATTTTTATTTATATTATCATTTCCGATAAGGACATATGGAAATCCGAGGTTACACCCCTTAAACCCGGAAAGGGACATCGATATACATATTAAGTGAAAAAAAAATTGATAATCCGTGCAATGTTTCACGTGTCTTAATGGAAGCAGCTCCATCAGTACACAGAAGATATCCAGGATGGCAAATTTCAATCATATATTATGGGTGATAGGACACGACAAATGTATAGTCAGCTACAATGCAGTCACTTCTTGTGCTCATAGCTTCGAAACTTTCAAATTCCAATTTTAAAAACAATTGATGGTGATGGTTATGTTGATAACTCAGGGTCGGTAACATGCGGCTCGCGAGCCACATGCGGTTTGTTGCATGTGAAGCTGCGGCTCTTTAGTTCTATACGGAAATATAATTAATAAAAAAAACATTTAATAATCACTACTTATATATGAATAAATAGATATTTTTCATAGAGACGTACTTCTTAGCATACTATGGATTCACCGTGCGGGTGCCGGGTCCCGGGTCCATCGCGTGGCAGCGAGAGAAACTCCGAGTAATTCCCGAGACTTGTGGCACAGGTGTAGGTTTATGGGGCCCTTTCCAATGTACATTAACACTCACCTTAACTACTCGTGTTTCTTTCCCTGCATATCCAAATCTGGTATGAACCTATTATTTTATGTTATTATTAATGCAATTAGGTTATTATTTTATGAAAAAACTTTATTAATGCAAGTAGGTACTTTTCATTGTTGGAAACCAAAATATTTGTGGCCCTTTACGAACTTAAAATTTTTGTAAATTGTAATTTTTGGCTCTGCCGATTCAAAAGGTACCCGACCCCTGGGATAACTAATACATTTCGAGTTTATGACCTGATATTAGTCTGTTATGACGTCATGTCATGTAGTGACTTATATTTCATTCATAATCTTGTATTATTTGTCTCTATATTTTGTAATATTCGTGGCTTTTTACGTAATACCATGAAGTATGAATTCCTAGATGTCACAAGAACCCCCTGAAAAGTTCTAAAAATAGGGCCACCATCTCATTAGAACATTGAAATTATCGCAATAATATTATTAGCTATTCGGCAAGGGCAGTAATAATCTGGACGCTAGGTTGACAAAATAACAAAACTAATACATTTCAATAAGAATTACGCAGTCACGTTATTTTACAATACTTGTTGTTTAAAAAAAGAGCTGTTGTCAATTATTTTGCTGTTGAGTAATTTAATGTTCTGTATCGTTATAATTTCGCGATTATGAAATTATTTTTTTTTTTTTCGAACTGACTACGCTATTGACCAAGCAAGGTCTTAACAGCTTCACCGGACTATTGGACTACATGAAATTAATATTCGCCGATTTTTTTTTCTTTTCTTCGAACTGACTACGCTATTGACCTGGTAGGGTATTCACAACTTCACCGGACTACTAAGGTTGGCGCTTAAGGCACACAACCGATTTGGGTTTTTTAGGTAACATACACAAGGGTGCACGCACACTTCGGCATGGGCTGTTAAAAGAGAGCGGAAAAAGACGCATCTGACCTAGCTAACTATTCTAAGCTATTCATACATATATACATTTGTGAACCATACAATCGAATTTGCGTGATTCACAAATGAATACGTGTATATCGGAATGAAACGGACTAAAACTATTCGATTCAGTTCGATGAGGGAAAAAAAACAAAACCCTCCCACCATGTGTATATATGTGCACGTGTGTGAGAGAGATGATCTCATATGTGTGTTCAAGTGATGTAGGTGAGTCACTGTATCGCGAAAATAATATCACGAGGGCTCCGCGCGGGGACGACTCTCAGGAACTACTGGTCCGATTTGAAAAATTCTTTCAGTGTTATATAGCTCATTTATCTAGGAAGGCTATAGGTTATATATCATCACGCTAAGACGAATAGGAGCGGAACACCAATGAAGAACGTTTCAAAATCGGGGTTTTTTTCTTCTTGAGAGCTTCCACTGCATGTTACCGTTAGCCCAAAGTAACCATTCCACGCGGACGAAGTCGCGAGAAAAGGCTAGTATATCATATATTAATTATTATACCACGAATTTCAGAAATAATTTTATTCATTATAATTTTATAAGCCATAAATCGACTAAAATTATATCGTACTGAAAAAATACTACTAGGTAATATTAATTGACATAAGGGTCATCTATCCGAATTAAAAAAAAAAAAACTTAATATATAGTATCAAACAAACTCATTAGTTTAACAATATATTCTAATAGACTGCATTAAAATGTGCCGCGGATATTTATTATTTTAGTATTCCATAAATGGATTGTATGGAAACAAATGAGGTTCAATGATTGGTGGAATGTAATTATGTACCAAATTATACTATACTATATTCAAAAACGATATGGAAAGCTTTTTCATTGGTTGAAAACTTAGTTTTTATAATCTGATTCCATACCATACAATAATAGGCAAGTTATGAATACAGATCAACTGGTGCCTTGTTAAAGTAAGCAGGTGGACTATAACGGCTTAACGATGAGGAAATTGATAACTCAAATACTTTCAATGGAAATTATTGATAAGATCTAAAGAAATAAACATTATATGAAAGGTAACCGACTGTTTTCCTTTTACAATCAAAAATAGATAACAGTTGATCTTCATTAGACAGGTATACGAAAATAAATAGATATAAACAATATATACTCTGAAATATTTATTTCGAGCAAATATTTATTTATTTATCGTAAAGAATCGACAACAGTCACATACAAATAGAAGCTAAAACATACTATTTATGTCACAGATGAAAATTGATTAAAGCATTTATCTAAATAAAGTACGATGCGGAAGACTATAAAAATAAACGATACAATTATCAAAAGATTAAAAAGGAAGAAGAAAATAACATAAAACATTTTCATAATGTATAATAACTTAAAAACTAAGGGAAAACAATCAT
>MU158805.1:2041716-2057718 GCA_015888305.1 Antheraea pernyi | reverse complement strand
GCTTTGGCTGTTGCCTGATACGTGCAATTCGCGACCTATCTTTTTTACACGGTGTACCGACAGATCGTTTTGTGGGGGCGGCAAGGGATCGTTCGAGCTAATCAACCTTGTAGAGCCGCCCCCACGGTCCGCCCGGCGGAAGGTGACCGCCGGGTTCCTACCTATAGAGGGATAGACCGGGTACACACCGGCTGCCCCCCCTCGTCCGCCGGACCTGTGCAATGAGGAGATGGGCCCCCCGGCCCATCCCCTCAGGTCCGGCTACGGTGGCAGGAGGAGTTGGGCGAAGCGCCTTCTCTTCCTGCCTGTCCTCCTTTGGCGGAGACGGCCGCTTTGAGGGTCTGCCTCGCGGGCCCTCTCCGCCTCCTCCTTCTGCGAGATGACCTCCTCGCAGAAGGAGGCCATTGCTCGCCAAGCCTGTTCGCTGCCGAGCATGGCCGAAACCACGCTCGGCAGCGATAAGTCCATTCCCACGGCCGCCGCCAGGATGCGGCGCTGCTCCCCCCACGCAGCACACTCAGACAGCGTGTGCTGCGCGGTATCTTCCTCAGCGCCGCACTCGTGGCAGGCGGCCGTCGGCTCCCTGCGTGCGATCCGGGGCAGGTACCACCCGAAACAACCGTGTCCGGTGAGTACCTGCACCAATCGGAACGTCAGGGAGCCCCACTCCCTGGCAGTCCACTCCCGCAGAACCGGGCGGACGGCGCTGAAACTAATACTGGTTTCAGAGGAGCCCGGCGGTCACCTTCCGCCGGGCGGACCGTGGGGGCGGCTCTACAAGGTTGATTAGCTTGTTCGATCCCTTGCCGCCCCCACAAAACGGTCTGTCGGTACACCGTGGGGTTTTAGTCTGTGCGAGTCGGACATAACCCACCCTCTCCCCCCCGGGGGGGTGGCGTATCCATAAAGGAATCGCTTGTATCAGGCAACAGCCAAAGCCGAGGTGTGCCGCGCACCCTTGAGCTAGTTGTCAAAGTAAAATCGGCTGAGTGCCTTAAACGCTCCCCTTAGTAGTCCGGTGAAGCTGTTAAGCCCTTGCTTGGTCAATAGCGTAGTCAGTTCGAAAAAAAAAAAAAAGGGTTGGATGCTTTTGCCTATGGGAAAAAGTAAAATAAGATACCATAGAAACTGATAATTAAATTGTATATGTATTAGTAATATATTATTTTATTAAATTTTACATTTCATAAGAATTTCTTGGAATCTCTTATAAATAAAATTAAGTAAAATGAATGCATTTTGTTATAGTACTCGTGTTTTATAAATAAGTTTCATATATAATTATATCGAACTTCTGTCACATATCACAGCTGACTAATTAGTAAAAATTGGTCCCAATTTAAAATAAAAATATAATGTATTGTATTAAAATATCAACGAAATAAACAAAATAAAACAATAACTTTTAGCTACATATTCTAAGCTAAACATTCTCTCTTTAATGACTAGTCTTCAAGTGTCATCGGTTTTACTTTGAGTCTCTTCGCTAATGCAGCACTGGAGTCGATTTGTTGTTGCACGTAGGATACGGTTCCTTTAAGATCCGTATCTCTGGCAGCTTGCATTTCCTTATCGCCTGGGGCTAGCACCGGCAAAGCGGGATCGGTCTGGAAAATAAAATGTAATTATCATTCCAGATCGAAAACAAAAAAATACTTTTTTCAATTTAGGCCCTGAGGAAGCGCTTATGAGCGTCAAAATACTTGAAAAACAACTCGGTTTACAAATCGATGATGGTTCAGTGCACGAAAGAAAGAGTAGAGCTTTGTTACGTAGTTCAGTGTTAGGATAGCGTAGGTTCTGAATCTAGTGACTAATACACTAAAAATGAATTAAAACTACGTGCGATATTACAATTAATTACAATTAATTTCATCAGACCACAACAAGGCAACGGTCAATTAATTCCAAAAGGAAGTGCAAAGTAATATCTTATCAATTACTTGTGTTGGATTTTCGCAATGTAACGCCTTAGTCAACCCGATAATAAGGACTCAAGACTCAATCGTTAGTGTGTGAGCTGTCTTATAAAGAAAAAGAAGTACCGGCTCCAACTGTCTCCAGTGTTGTATACTTTCGGCCAGACGGTCGCCGAATCCTGGCGCGAAGGATTCAGGGTCGACTGCAACGAAACAGTGCCCGAGGTTTGCGTGACCGCCGGCGCCGCTGTGAGACCACGATCGAACGTGATGCCCGTAATTTGAACCTGATAAAGAATGGCAACTCGTATTCTTATAATGAATGTACATAATATATTAAACCACTTAGAATTAACCACTGGACTGTGCAAAACCATAGCTGATATAGGTTTAAGCTTCATATAAGCGAAAGTAGACACTATGGGGCACTGACCAAGAGACTTTTGGCAGCATGAGTATTAAAAAAAATATCGTGATCATTAAAAAAAAACAGACAATAAGAAATCATGTAATGTAAAATTATAATTTTTAAAAATTGTCTGGATATTTAAAAACATTATCCGCCATTTTGAGATCTGGATCTTAAAAAATCAGCCGAGGGGTTAAAGTGATTGCTCCAAGTCTAAACTATAGATAAATATTTGCGTAAACTTTTAAAAAAATAAATTTACTACAAAAACAAGAAAATAATTCGTTTTGGAAGGGAAACACTTTTAATAATTTCATGTTAGAATCGAGAAAATATTTCTTTTGGCATAGGTTTACTTTAACAGCGTGGGACATTTAATAATTTATTTTTGTAAGTTTTTAAAAATCACTTCGTCATTTAAATTAATTATTATGAGATTGTACCTGATGATATTCCACAGAATAACTCTACCATGGCAGCCAGTCCATATCCTTTATATCCAGAAGTTTTCTCTCCACCACCAAGCGGCATCAGACAACCTGTTTTAAATGCCTATAAAAATCATAAGTTGTAATTAATTTCAAAAAGAGTTTATACTTATAGTTGTAGGTAAAAAGATATTCATATTTTGTATTATTTTAAATGTTTTGTTATTAAACCTTTTTACATTTTAGCATATGAACTTAATAAAACCAACAACAATTTACGACTGCTTTTTAAAACATTTATTTATTATCTTGTAATTTTATTCTTATTTTTTCACTACCTTGAATTATACTTATAAAATAACTAAGTAGAGGTAAAACAACCAATAATACGACATACTGAAGCTATGTGATGCCGTTCTGCCATCTGATGGAAATTTTATCAACGGTCGTTACTTTATTTGTATTAATTTTGAGATATAAAATTTTATATTATAACTTTCAATAACGTTAAGCCCATCTCCCCTCCCCTCTCCTATCTCCTCTCCCTCCTCTAAACCCTTCCCCCAAAGGGTGGCAACTCACTTGCGACCCCTCTGGTATTGTTAGGCTCCATGAGGGGTGGTGATCACTTAACATCAGGTGACACACCTGTTCGTTTGCCACCTATAATATAAAAAAAAAAATAGAAATATGTATAAATTTATAGTGTTATATATTTCCGTATTCATCATTCCTTACCAGCTCAGCGTCCTGTGTCTCTTTGCCGTCCGGATCTTGTGCCCAGCCTAAGGGCAATGGTTCTTCTTTACGACGTTGCATTTCTATCTGAACGAAATAGAAACAAAAAGAGAAGTGAATTGCTTACTTATATTTAACTAGCTTCTGACCGCGACTTCGTCCGAGTGGAATAGTTACTTTGGTCTAATGCTAACACGCAGCGGAAGTTGTCAAAAACAAAAAAAAACGATTTTATTCTTCATTAGTACTCCGATCCTATTGGTCTTGTGATGATATTGTGATGATATACTCGTATAGCCTTCCTCGATAAACGAGGTATCTAACACTGAAAGACTTTTTCAAATCGGATTAGTAGTACCTGAGATCAGCTCGTTCAACCAAACAAACAAACCTTCCAGCTTTATAATATTAGTATAGATTTCTACTCTTCTCTCGTACATATACCGTGATAGAATAGACCATCTTCCCATTGCACAGGTCCGGCGGACGGAAGAGACGGTACGACTACGATGAATGGCTACAGAGATCTCGTGCCACCCCAACTAGAGTGGCGGTTGTACACCGTGGGGCTTTAGTCCGTGTAAGTCGGAAATAACCCACTCTCTCCTCCGGGAGAGTGGGTATCCATAATGGATCTTCCCACGTTAAATAAAATGGTCTTTTAGAAAGGATCCTTTGTTCTTTTTTCTACGTCGTATTAAATGATTATAGAATTATTTTACAGTATTCATCTCGAACATTTATTCACGGAGACAAAACTCCGATATTAAATTTTGCATCACGATAACGAATTAGAATAATTTAAAACAAGAACACTGATCTGTTTATTTTATACATTTACAAAAGTAGGATTATGTAAATAGGTAAAATATGTTATGTAATTTTATTTGAACTAGTATCAACATAATAAATAAAAATATTTACCTTTCCGACAGATACTGCGGTTGTGGCCATATCAAGGTAGAAAGTCTCTCCTTGTGACGCTGGCGCTACCACTGATATAGGGTTGGTTCCAAGCGCAGACTGAAATAAACGAAATGCATTTACATATAAATAAAATTGCTATAAACAAAAATAATAAAAAAACTGGGTGTGTCATAAAGACTCACGGCAGAAGTGAAACTTTTGTGTTACAGAGAAGAAAAAAAATTACAACAAAAAGCTAATATCACGTGGTGCTCCCAAGCGGTCACCCATCCAAGTACTGACGGCACCCGACGTTGCTTAACTTCGGTGATCGAACGAGAACCGGTGTTTTCGATAATCTACTCGAAACAGTGTTTACCCCCACCACTTTTTGTCACACAAAAAGGTTGCCGATAAGAATTTCAAAGCCCTTCCATAAGAAGTTTCATTTCAATAACATATTTCTTTCAAGCTTCGCGAAGTGATTGTATTTTGACTTGTGGAAAACGGCTCCGTCCATAAAGAGGGACGAACATCGAGAAGTAAGTCGTCTATAACCAACTACATTGAACAATACTTGATAGCTGAAGTTTCCCTGTTAGAATTGAACGCATTGAAGCGAATCACTATGACGGGAACATACGGAGCGTACATAAATACCCCAATTATGATTTATATTGTGGACAATGACACACTTGCAGAGCCCTCAATTTTATAATTATATAGAGAATACATTTTAAATATAGTTTAATTTTTTCCAATCAATTTTTGAATTCTAGTCCTTTACCAAGTCTCATTGCTTACATAAAAGTCTTATTTGACTATCACTGTACCATATAGAGTGAAAAGATCATGACATATTAACAAAATATTGAATGAACACTAAAATATATAGATAGAAAAAAATATAGAAACAAATACAAGTTAACATTTGATTTAATTTTCTCTACTTAGAATATTGGTTTTTTTTATCATAATGGATATATAATTACATCCATATATAATACTAGCCGTGCCTGCGACTTCGTCCGCTCGGAACCTCATGTAAAATACAGTCATTAATATAGTCATCGGTATGATGTATTGATTCCATTTACTTATCTACATTTCTCTCGTACTTACGCCGCGTCGTCATTAAAATTCCAATAACTTTTGATAGAGTGGACCGATTTTAATGAAAGAAAGACTAAGTTATTCTCGAAGATATGCTTTATGATTTTCTTGGTGAGCTTTTATTGTGAACCCAGTGCTTTAACAGTAATGCGTGTTCATACAAACAGGCAGACAGATAGACAAACAAATTTTCTAAAAAGATTGAAATGTATTCGATTAGGTACTTATTCCTATACACATGCAAACATTTTTTTTCACATTCTTATTATATGTATCTACTAGCGGGCCCGGTAGACGTTGTCCCGCCCTGATTAAAAATAAATCCTTGACAAATTATACACCAAAACGTTCCTTGTGAATTAATTTAGCCATTGGTGAAAACCACATGAAAATCCGTTCAGGAGTTTTTGAGTTTATCGCGAACAGACAGACAGACAGACACGGTAGGGGACTTTATTTTATACTATCCAATATGCATAATGAAGATTACATGTAGCAGAGATACGAATGTTATGATAGATGTGTGGTGTAAACAGAACGGATAATATTAACAATAATTATATCAAAGGAAGTATGAACATATCACCAGTGACAGAGAAGCTGAGGAGTAATAGATTACAGCATGGTATGGGCATGTCTTGAGGAGAGATGAAAGTCATGTAACTAGAAATGTTTTAAGTATGAAAGTGGATGGCTATAGGAGTAGAGGGAGACCGAAAAAGGTATGTATAGAATGTGTGAAAAATAATTTGACGTGATGTCTGACATGGAAGAGAAAAACGTTGTGCCGAACCTATTTAGGTGGGATAAGGGTAACAAGATTATGAATGAATGTATAATTAAAATTACATTTACATACTCCGATTTGATGATGGCAAGGCAACCAACAGATTGTCTGTTTTCAATTCACTTGTTTTATGTTGCCAGCGGGACGTTGCAATTGAAATAAGTAGAGTTTGGGAGATGAAAAGGAAACCAAAATGGCCGGTAACCGCGATCCTCTAATCAAATCGCTCAGTTTGAAACGTATAATGTTTATTTCGTTATACGTGGACTTTGTCTGTACATTAAGTTACACATAAAGTCACATCTAAGCGGCGATAAAAATAACACGAATAGAAAATATTTTATTGAATATATTAAAATTCAAAATCAAACGCGTTCGAGGAAGATAACATCTGAGAGTATAATTCGACGTAGTTGCTATCGACATACTAGCCTATATATTTGGTTATCACCACAAAAGCCCTTGGCGTGAATTTGATATAACAACTATATAACAAATTAGATGTTCCATAAATACTTGTAGTTGCCCATTGTCAGAAATTCAACAATAATAAGAGATTCTTTAAATTGTATATATATGTAGATATTATTATTTTTATTTAGTTTTGTACAAATATTGCACATCGTATACGTAAGAAGTGCGAAGTAAGACGAATACAGTGTTACAGGCTTCGAATCGTCGACTGTATGTAAAAAAACAAATTGTGCTGTAAATACATATTATAGAAGTGAAACTTGTACCACAAAAAAAAAAAAACTAATGTCATGAGGTTTTCCCATTCAAGACCACGCTCGACGTTGCTTAATGTCGGTGATCGGACGAGAACCGGTATTGTCAACAATATACCCGACACAGTGTTTAACCCCACCATTTTAAGTCACACAAAAAGGTTGCGGATCAGAATTTCAAAACACTCCCATAAGAAGTTTCACTTCAATAGATAGACTTTTTCCCAATTTCCCAATTTTTTTATAACAATAAAGCCTATCGTCAGTAGCTACTAAACAGAAGAGAATCGCCTGTGAAACAGATGAGAAAAATATACTGAACTGTTTTACCTTCACATATTTTTATATCGATTTGTTCGTATATTTCTAATATATATTCGGAGAGTTGTGTTATTACATACCTCCTTGTTACTACATATAATAAAAAATGTTTTGTAATAACAATTTTTCAAACCTCGTTATAGTGTAAAAAAATATATATATTATTGAAATCAATAAGGAAAAACTATATTAACGCGATGTATACAATATATTACCTGTTTACTTCTAGTAGGTGCCAGCAATGGAGAGGTGTTCGTAAAGGCCATGCCAATGAGGCCTTTGTCAGCAGCTTTACGCGCCCAGAATCCAGCCATTCCGTTATGATTTGATCCTGCAATTATCAATAGAAAAAAACTATTATCTTTTCTATTCTATTATTCTCGTTATTATTATTCTCTTATTCGGACATAACACTAACTATACATAATTAAAAAGTAATTAATCTCATTATGTTTATTACAAAATATTTCCGCCGTTCCAACTAAAAAGAAATTAGAATAGATAATAAATATTCCACTAGTAGTAGTATTAATTATTTATCCTTTTATAGATTTTGTTTTCATAAAATTAACAATAGAACACTATTTACCACACTAACGGTCATTTAATGGCAATTAAAAATCAAAAATACTTTATTCAGTTTATGCTCTAACAAGGCACTTATGATCTTCAAAACTACTAAGTTAACTAATTTATAAACTAAAGACATATAGGTCCTAATCTATACATGTAATAAAAACGAAGTGTCTGTATGTAATATCAAATTAAAAACGTTTTAATGATTGGGAATGAAAGTATACACGCGACTGATAATATCTGTCTGGTTGTTCCGGTTAATCTCCGAAACGGCTGAACCAATTTTGACGGGAATTTTACAGGGGTAGCTAAAATTACAGCGGGTTACTTAGGCGATTCTAATTTAGACTAGCTGTTAATTTATTGCGTATTTAATCTTTTTTTTAATAACACGGTATACCTTTTACAGTGACCCATCCTACACCGGTTTCTTTAGCTTTTTTAATCGCGATGTCCATTGCGAAGTGGCTAGCGGTGGCGCCCAACACATTGTTAGCGTCAACCCACGCTGTTGATGCATTTTCCTTGAGTATTTTAGGTTCATTGTTCGGAAGACATGCGCCACTTATTATATCGTTAACATACATTTCTGAAAGTAAATTGTTATATTCTTAATTAATCTATTTATGTAATCCATCAGTTTTATTTGAATTTAACGATCGAAATCTGTTCATACATAAACAATGGGTACAGCAAGAGAATCCTTTATAAGTAGGAAATCTAAGTATTGTTTCAGACTTAAAAGATCTATAGATAATGTGGATATATAGAAGAATAGAGATGATATTACCAGGAAAATGTGAGCTAGTAACGCGAGTAACGCAGTAATTTAGGCTTAGCAAGGTGTCCTAGGATTCTCGTCATAAGCGTACTTACATTAACACTCCTAATGTTGTTACAATATCAGGTCGAGGAATGTAGATGGTATCAGATACTAAAAGTCTAATTAAAGGAGTGAGCCAATAAAAAGGTCCCAAGAACCAGTAGTAGATGAGCTAACGACATCGTAGCAACATCGTGGTCGTTAACTCCAGTTTTGATTTTAGACACACGTTTATTAACATACCTTTAATCAATGCGATTTTTTTTATTGTTTATAGATTTTAGCGTTAAACACAATCTCAACTTATGATAAGTGACAATGCAGTTCAAGATAACAATCCACATTATGATATTTATATAAAAAACATAGAACGTGTACAGAAAAGATTTTTATGGCATCTTTGTTACAATTGCAATGTAGACAATAAAATTACAAAATATAATGACCGTCTTAACCACTTCAAACTATCCTCCTTAAATAATTGAAGAATGATATTGGAACTTATGTTTTTATTTAATATATTTCATGACAAAATTGACAGTCCACAAATTACTAATCACTTCAAATTTAATATTCCTACTAAGCTTCCGAGATCTAATAAATACGTTCCATTTTATATTTTTCATTCATGCACTAATTTAGGCTTTTACTCTCCGGTCAACAGAATATCTAGGTCATATAACTCACTCCATAAAACATGCGACATTTTCTCAAATAAACGAAATCATTTTAAAACAACGATAGAGACATATCACTCTCTTCACAAAATACAGTTATAATTTTTTTTCAGAATTTTCTATATTTCTCTTTCTGTTTCAATCTTCTCGTTTTTGTAATTTTTTTTTAATATGTAAAATAGTTAATCTTTTGTTTTATTAATATTTAATTTATTGTTGGGGCATGCCGTGGTTGTCTGTAAATATGACTACATTTATAATGTGTTACAATAGTCCTACTTTTTATATACGCACTAATGTATTGTCATGTTGACGATCCTAAAATAAATAAATAACATGGTAAGTCTAGAGGGAGTTGCCTCTGAAATGCAGCTGTTGAACACTCGTTGAGCTTGGCGATAGATTTTCAACTTTAAACTTGTGGTTAACCAGGCAGGGTAGGATAGTTATTATATCCTCATAATATTTTCCTTCAGCGAAGGGTTATTGCGCTCAAATAAAGCTCAGCGGTATTTCTATTTATCTTGTAACAAACGTAATATAAGATTTTACCCATATTTATTTAATATATATGGTTAAAAAATTATATTTACATTTATCTCTGTCGTAAGTATTCATTAAACATTTATGAACGTTGTCATTGAAGATTCACGTGAGACACGACATAGGAAAAACAGCTGTACGGTTTTTCCTCTCACAACAGATGGTTAGAGTATTTTATAGATTCAGTAGTACTCAACCTTCGAAATGAATAACTCAATAACGAGGACAGACGACATATTGTCAAAACCGGTCACATTCAAACTTTCATTTTTAAAATTAAAATTAGGTGTTTCGTATTCATTTACATACTTAATGTACGCTAGTGATTTATTCGATTGTTTTTCTTTTTCCAGAGTCAGCATTATTAGTACAATATAACTAATGGTAGGCATATTATTAACTTGTTAACAAAGAAAACGATTGTCAAGAGAAAAATATTTCCAAAATATGTAGGAATATCGACGTTACTTTAGATTCCAAATTAGAGCAGTTAATTTGCATAAGCTGTTATAGTAAAACCAAACCAACTTTAAGAAATCTACCTTAAAGACGACGAAGTCCTACTTGGACTAGTTTAATAGTAGTTTAGGTATTAACTTAGTCTTGGATTATCGTAAACCTACCAATATCTCAATGCCTATACGTTTCCTATTTGATTTTGAGAAGTTTCCTTGTGTATATTCGATATTCAAGTTCCAAATTATATTGGGAACGTTTTCCAAAGATTCCCTTTCCAATATATATTTTTTTTAAATGACGAATTTGTGATATAAAAAACATTTTTATATATGGAATTAAGAACTTCCTCCCTCTTTAAATCGGTTAATAAACATAGATTATGGTGAACGAATTATCTTACCGAGTCTGTTTAGTCCATGGCTTGGGTGACCCAATTTATCTGCTTCTATAAGGAGTTCTGCTTGCTGTTCTGCTGCTTTGGCTGCCGCGCCTACAGCCTTCAGGCAGTCGGTCATAAACCTCATCGCATCGCTAGTCGCTACTTTCCCAATTTTAGACATTGTTTATACTGTAAACAACCAAAAATATTCTCATAAATTATACAAATTTATATCGATCGATCATTTTAATTATGTAAAAAGGAGAGATATCAGTTGGGGAAAAACATCGTGTATACTATAGCATGGTGATAAGCATTTTTTATTCTTTGCTCGGCTGGCTATAACCCTTTCATTTTAAACTTATCTCCAAACATCTATTAATGTTTTTCAATAGAAAACCGGTGTACTGAAAACTCGGTCTTTAATCTGATATTACAATCTTTGGTTACATCGTCATTAAAAAAAACTGTAAAACTGAAATGAACATATAAATGAGTTAAGTACACCTTCTTTCTCTGTTTCTGAACTAATTTTCTATATTTTTTTTTGTTTTTGTTTACTACCATGAAGTCTTTGTTTATAGGTGACGTTACATTTAAAAATGATCTAAGTCCAATTTTAGCTGATCATAAGGTTTTTGAGAGACCTTCAAATTTTATACATGTAAAATGAGTGCAAAAAAAAAACTACAAAATCATATGAACGGCAAAATTTGGACGAGGATAAATTTGATTTGGAAACGATTAAACTTATTTATTAAACGATTAAAATTGTGCTTGGTCCATTTTGAAAGGCAACGACCAATGTATATAAATACATCACAAGCGGTTCGACAGCGCCTCGTTATAACTTGGCTATATTTTATTGGCTTGGGTATATTTTTGACGACTGCCCCGTCAATCCGCCAATATCTAACCAACATGTTAGATTATAGACTATTTCTTTTTCACCATCGATATTGAGAATATGCCATCTTATTTCCACATTTTATCGAAAACAGTGTGACGTTACAGTATTACTTTACGCATGTATTTGTCATTTGTTTTGTTATAATATCATTAGCAACGAGTCATATACACTTTATACGTCATACATCACGATTCACGATCCAAACCTATAGGTTTAGTTCAGATTAGTATACTAATCTACGAACTCATACTCCTTGTCAAAAAAGAAAACTTCGACAATATAAAGACTATATATAGACTCAACAATATATAGACACGAATTATCGTCGAATTTCGACCACTGCAGCGCTGGTTAGATGAATTACATCAAATAGATTTATAAATACTAAGAGACCTAGAAATGTATATGCATATAAATGGATTTAGCTTCTTATTCTCAACGGCAATGACAAATACAATAGTCAATATGGCAAATTGACATAATAATGATTATTCAAAGACATAAATGGACTGAATGTTACCAACTTGTCATCGGGTGGAAAATTTAATACTGTCCTGGCCTGTTTGATCGCACAGGGTATATTCTGCAATATTTACTTATCATATCGACTTCTTTATTTATCAAAACACTTACCTAATGTTTTCGTTATACACCATTAAAATACTAAATTGTATATTATGAAATATGATGTAACATATAACAGTATGTAAACATAATAATTATAATTAACACTTATCGTTGTTTATAATAGCTTTATCTGTTATGTAAAAATTATTGATAAAAGTATTTTTGTTAGGAAATTTACTTGATATTTTTTACCTAACAGTATGATTGTCGCGGCCATGTAGTAAAATATAACGTTTGATTGCTTATAATACATAATAAACTTAATGAAATGTATTCACAAGGTCATGTATGGAGAAAACATAGTTTCAAGATACCGAGGAACGTAAATATAGCGACAGCTGTTGCAAAAAGTATATTCATAGAGACGAACTTCTTAGCATTCCATGGATTCACCGTGCGGGTGCCGGGTCCATCGTGTGGCCGAGGGAGAAACTCAGAGCAGTTCCCAGGACTTGCGACCCAGGTGTAGGTTTAAGGAGGCCCCCTTTGAGATGCGCATCAACGCTCACCTTCACTGCTCGAGTTTCCCACCCTGCCTAGCCAAATTTGGTAGGAACCTATAAACTAATATAACCTATAACATAATGCCTATAAACTTCAGTATCTGAATTTCCTATCAAGTTAATTTGTAAGAATTGATGATCCGCATCTAGGAGTGGTAATAAACAGCGCTTCTAGTAAGTGATATATTTATCCTACGGATCTACACTGGTTTGAGACATTGTAAAATTATTTCTGATACAATTGTGAATGTTATCAAAAATATTATGTTGTAATAATCATTTTGAAAGCAGGCATGTAATTTTCCTTTACAATATGCGTTGCGCGAAACGACGTAATTTGCAAATAACTCTTGTATTCTTGAATGTTAGCCAAGAATTTGTACTATCACTTCCTATAAGAGAAACTAATGAGCATAAATGATGTGTTTATGGGAATAATTTTCAATCTGAATAACACAATCAAGTAGATTCACATTCAGATTTCAATGCCTTACTATACTTGCGAACGATTGACTTTTTTTTTTCGAGCTGACTACGCTATTGACCAAGCAAAGTCTTAACAGCTTCACCGGACTACGCGAACGATTGACATTTCTCCGATTGTTATTGATTTGTCGCCAACGTAATCGATTTCCAGATCATAACGGAATGCTGCACGTTCTAGGTTCACGGAAGCACTACATCGCCGAACTAGATAAGACTAGGAGCCTAGACTGACTTGGAGAGCGTGATAGTAGAACTCGGATTGCGTAAAATAGATTGTTTAATTTTAACCCCATATATAATATTAATAGTTAGTTAGTTAAAGCCTACAGAAAAATTGTAAAGCTAAAAGATCCTTTCAGACTCCGTAACTATATATAAGAACCATAAACATATAATGGTACAACAAAATAATCCCATGGAGGGTTGATGTGGTGTTTTCATGGTGGTAGAGCCACGCTGAAACTTTTACTGGTTTCAGCATGAATAGGTCGGCTCGCCCGGGGTAGTACCACCCTCTCATAGAAAACCGACGTGAAGTAACAGTGCTTGCATTGTTGCGTTTCGTTTGGTCAGTCAGAGCGCCGGAGGCCCACCTCCCCTCCCCTCTCCTCTCTGCTCTCCCTCCCCTAACCCTTCCCCCTAAAGGGTGGCAACGCACTTGCGACTCTTCTGTTGTTGTTAGTGTCCATGGCCGGTGGTGATCACTTAAAATCAGGTGACCCACCTGTTCGTTTGCCACCTATGACATAAAAAAAAAACTGGCAGGCGGCCGATCGTAAAAATTAAGCCAAATCATACACCACAACATGACAAACATGTTGTAGCGACCCTACTTAGAATGCATAGAAAACTGGGATAAGGGTAAGAAGAAGGAGAAGATATGGTATTAATAGTTGGAGGTGATCTTTTAATTGTTTGAATGATATATTCGATTTACAATAAATTTAAATGTTTCAGCCAGTCTACCAAAAAGGATAACATACTCGAGTCATCAAGAGCTATATTTTCATTATTCGTGCTCGCTATTGTTGTGTTTAATGTGTACGAACCCGTTGCATGTTAAGCCTATTATTCACTTCATTATAATTCACTCTTACAATGCAGTTTTAACATATTAATACAACTGTTATCGTTATCGTGGTAGCTTTGATGTTCATAAGTGCCTTCTCAGGGCCTAAATTGAATAAAGAGTATTTTGATTTTTGATTTTGGTTATCTGCCGCTGATGTCTTATCAGTGCGGTTAGTACGTGAGGTAATTCGTCAAACGTTAGATTAACTTCGATGGCATATGTCAGCTCTTTTTCTTCTTTGCATTGGAAATAATATACGTAAAGTGTGAGGTCGTTGGAAGGAATAAAATTAAATTGAGTCCTGGAATCATTCTAAAATTTATGGTTATACATAATGACGGACGAGGAATGAAGATAAACTTATATAAAATAGAATGACAGGTGACTAATGAATATCGCAAAATGTATCTAAATACGAGAAAGAGTACACAAATGTCGTCTGCCACGAACATCCATTAAATGTGATCCGAAGTGGCAGTGATAGAAAAACAGTTTTGTATAGGAAGTCGTTTTGACGATTTTCTCTACTAAATTATTCATTTTTGGTTTTTATATATAGAATTTCTCCTATTATTTTTCTTTTTAAACCGCTCCTGTATTAAGCGAACAAAATAATAACAAATCGTTTAAGTGATTTCTGAAGTTTAGACTCTAAGTCTCTAAGGAATATAATTGATTTATAAATTGACATATATCTTATTTATATATAAACTTCTTCTGTACGTGTGTATTTTACTGAACTCCTCCGAAACGGCTGGACCAATTTTGATGAAACTCTGTGTGCGTGTTCCAGTGGATCCGAGAATGGTTTAGATTCACAATTGGACCCGGTAGGTGTTGCTGCGGTTGATTTTATAATATAGATATATAGCCCTTAAAATTATTATGTGAAGAAGTCACACGGTTACAATTATGAATACTTCGCTAAAATTATTATCAGAAAGCAATTGTTTGCTAGAAAGTTTAGTTACAATTTTATTCTAATACTAGCTGTTACCAGCGGCACGGCACGCGCTTTTTAAAAATTTATTAAAGAAATGTAAAATTGTGAGTGGGTGTGTACATTACTGAAACGCTTTTTCAAAAACATTTGTAACTACGATACGAACGCCATCTACTGTAATATGTAACGTGTACATTAGATATATGAATACTAATATGAAAACGAATGGGATGGGATTTATCATCTATCTATACTTATAATAAAAATGTAACTGGCCGCTGTCTGTACATGAAGTATATATGAGAAAAACTATTATTAGGGGTCTTTATAAATGCAATAGAACCCAAAACAATAATTTTTAGAATTTTTGTCTGTTTGTCTGTGCGTTTGTGCACGCTAATCTCAGAAACGCCTTATCCGATTTAGATGTGGTTTTCACTGATATATCGTGGTAAGGTTCACTTAACATTTAGTGTTTGTTTCATGTCAATCGGTTCGTAAATAAAAAAGTTATGCCAATTTAAAGAATCACGTCGAACATTTGTTAAACTATCTATCTACTGTTCTTTCAAAATCAAAATCAAAAATACTTTATTCAGTTTAGGCCCTAATAAGGCACTTATGAACGTCAAAGACTACTACCGGTTCGGAAAAC
>MU158805.1:1990899-2039991 GCA_015888305.1 Antheraea pernyi | reverse complement strand
GTATTGTCTATATACTTAAGTTATTCTTATACGTTGCTATAATAATTGAGTTATGTAGAAGCAAACGTGGTAAATAAAACAATATGGCCGCCAAATTGACCAAAAAGATGATATAATTCATATTACATACAAATATATGACTTTCAATTATGTATATTTATTCTTGGAGTCAGTAAGGCACACGTCTCACGCGGTTGTAACATATTTTTGATCAATTTCACACGGACGAATACATAGGTAGCAGTTAATCACTACATAGTGTACCAATTCAAATAAAAAAGAATCATTAAAATCGCTTCACAATTCACTAAAATATCGATTAACATACATAAAAAAATTCATACAACTGAACATAGTAACCTCCTTCTCTTTTGAAGTCGGTTAAAAAAAAGTCCTCTGTCAGCTTATCTGTTCGCGATAAAGTCAAAAATTAGCATTTTCATGCTGTTTTCACCAGTAGATAGAATGATAATTTATGGGGAAGGTTTAGGTATAATTTGTCAAAGTTTTCATTCTATTATCCGGGCGCGACAACGTCTTCCGAGCCCGCTAGTTATCTGCCCGTAAAACCCCGTGAAAGTCGGTCCAATCAATTAGGAGATAGTAGGATATTGCGGACGAAGTCTTGAGAAACAAAATAAAATAATTACTTCTTATAAGGTGAGTTATCTGCCAGTGAAAGTCCCGTGATAATCAGTTCAAGCATTCCGGATATTCCGCTTCAGCCGAAGGCGAATAAAAAACCTAAATTACTTTTTATGATGTCTGTTATCTACCAGTGAATACCCCGTGAAAATCGGCCCAAAGTAATGCGGACGAAGCCGCGGACAAATAAAATAAAATATGTCAACCGCTATAATTTCGGCTATCTGGCAGTAAAAAGTAAAATTCCCGTTAAAATAGGTCAAGTCGTTTTGGAGATTACCCAGAACAAACAAACAGACAAAATATAATAATATAAAAATATAGACAAAGTATAAAAAAAGTTTTTTTTGGTCATTTGTAGCCATATCCATTCATCAAAAAGTTGTTATTTTAATTGTACACACATAAACTTTATTTTTATAATACGTAATACAGAACAAATAAAAAATTGGAAATAAAAGTAGTATGAACTATTTGAATAGGAAAACAAAAAAAACTTTGAAAATGTTAGCTTTGATAGTTACTACATAACTTCAGAATTGGCAGTATGGATTAATTCCTTCGCCTTTGAACTATTTGAATAGGAAAAAAAAACTTTGAAAATGTTAGCTTTGATAGTTACTACATAACTTCAGAATTGGCAGTATGGATTAATTCCTTCGCCTTTGAACTATTTGAATAGGAAAAAAAAAAACTTTGAAACTGTTAGCTTTGATACTTACTACATAACTTCAGAATTGGCAGTATGGATTAATTCCTTCGCCTTTGAACTATTTGAATAGGAAAAAAAAAAACTTTGAAACTGTTAGCTTTGATACTTACTACATAACTTCAGAATTGGCAGTATGGATTAATTCCTTCGCCTTTGAACTATTTGAATAGGAAAAAAAAAAACTTTGAAACTGTTAGCTTTGATACTTACTACATAACTTCAGAATTGGCAGTATGGATTAATTCCTTCGCCTATGAACTATTTGAATAGGAAAAAAAAAACTTTGCAAATGTTAGCTTTGATACTTACTACATAACTTCAGAATTGGCAGTATGGATTAATTCCTTCGCCTGTCCTATTGGACGAATATTATTACTACTACTTACCACGTTACCATGGCAACGTATATAATAATAACGAAATCTCTCAAAAGTAAAAAAAAGTACCCGATTTTGAAACATTCTTCATTGGTGCTCTGCTTCTATTGGTTTTAGCGTGATTATGTGATAAATGAGCTATCTAAAACCGAAAGATTTTCTCAAGTCGGACTGGTAGTTCCTGAGATCATAGCGTTCAACCAAACAAACAAACTCTTCGGCTTTATATATTAGTATAGATTACTCTAGTCTAGTATTTGTCACTTAAAGACTGACTAGTAAGTCTATACATATAACAAGAATGTAAATGTAAAAAGCTTTGGATATGATGGTCGATGGATATAAGAGTAGAGGAAGACCGAAATAGGTATGGATGGATTGTGTGAAAAATGATATGTGTGTAAAAGGTGTTGGATACTGAGATAACATCTGATAGGCGAGAGTAGAAAAGGAAAACATGTTGTGCCGACCCTACTTAGGCGGGAAAAGGGTAAGAAGACCATGTAGAATGTAAATCTAAGGTGTGTACTTTTTAGATATTTGTGAATAAAAATGTTGCAGGTGTCTTAGAATAAGTAATATAATATATTTCAATCATTTTTAGAAATGTATGACCGTATGTTTGTGTCGACACATCACTGCCACAGTACTGCGTTCAGGATAAAATCATAAAGCATATCCCCAAGTACCATTTTGTTTCATTTAAATCGGTTCATTCTATCAAAAGTTGTTGTAAATTTAATGGCGGCGCGACTTAAGTACGAGAGAAAAGTAGATAAGTAAATGGAGTTAATACATTTAGATGACTTTATTAGTCACCGTTTTGTACATCAGGTTCCATACGGACGGAGTCGCGGGCACAGCTAGTATTATATAAATGTAGACAATAATCATTTGCGAATTTCGCAACATGGTATGCGACTATCGAATGAATCATTAACCAAAGAAGTCTTCGATATCTTTATGAGTGACGAAGTGAGGAACGTTAAAATCGTCACGTAGACATCTAGAAACGAAGATTGTATACATAAAAAAGAAAATACACAGAAAAATATTCCTTGTTTCATGACTTGTTAAATGTTGATTTTATCGTGTACGTATTTATTTATATTTCATTAGGACCGGTTTTTAATGTTAATTTTTGTCGAACCGGTGAGAAATTCTGATTTGGAAATGAGATTGCTCAAAAAAGTACTTGAGTTGATTTTGTTTATACATAATTACAATCGTATAGTACGAATCATTTTATCTTTATTGTGAAATTTAACCAGATTTTTTATTCATATATTATTATTATTTTGAATAGTACTCATGTAATTCTGTAAAGTATTTTTTATAGAAATTCTGTTACTACACAAGTTTATTGTGTGACCTAAATCTCATATAATATGTAGTGCCTACACCCTAAGACTAAAGTGAATAGTTTAATAGTTGAATAGTTTTCAAAGAGTGCTTGACGATAGTATTATCTCTTATAAATGATTTCAAAAAGTCTTTAACTAGTATATCTAGAATCATAGGTACTATATAAAATACCATGTTCTGTAATCCAACACAGAACACAATTATATATACTACTGGTGGTATAAATGGTGGTAGAGCCACGCTGAAACTATTATTGGTTTCAGCATGAATGGGTCGGCTCGCCCGGGGTAGTACCACCCTCTCATAGAAAACCAACGTGAAGTAACAGTGCTTGTATTGTTGCGTTTCGTTCGGTCAGTGAGAGCGCCGGAGACCCATCTCCCCTCCCCTCTCCTCTCTCTTCTCCTTTTCCCTCCCCTAACCCTTCCCTCCGAAAGATGGCAACGCACTTACGACTCCTCTGGGGTTGTTAGTGTGCATGGATGGTGGTGATCACTTAACAGCAGGTGACCCACCTGTTCGTTTGCCACCTATGACATAAAAAAAATAAAAAAATAGGTAAAGTATGTTTGTTTCTAGAAAGTAATCACTGGAACTATAGATCCGTTAATTATTTTTATATAAAGCTACATTCTCTCTAAGTGACATGAGCAATATCGTTTACACAATTTCCTTTGTGATTTCGGTTATGAATTTTCCCGTACAATATACAAAACATGATGCAAATGTTTCAAATACTGATCTAAAATCATATCATATAATGGTCTATATGTATTGTATTTTATTGCTTATAATGCAATAACCATGTCTTCGTATGTCCTTAATTACTTCGTCACTTTGCCTTTATGCAATCTATTATCTATGTGATACGCAAAGATAAGAAATATATCCGAAGTATAAACATATAAAATACGCAAGCGACATGCTTAAAATTATTTTAATTTACAATTATAACTATGTTATAAATTAATATTAGCAATTATTCTCTTTTTCCTGTTTCGTGGGTATAGAATTTATGTTCTAGAGATAGATTCTAATTAAAATAGCTGGTTTGGTATCTCACTCATACTGTTTTATTTTTTGCTTAGAGCTTATGAAAAGGTTTTATTGTGAAATTTATATTATCGTTTCCTGTTTTATCTAAATGAATTTTTGGCTGCCTTTTATTTGTTTTTATTATAATTTTATATGAATACATATGATTTTATGTTACTTTTGTTCAAAGTTAACATTACTGCTTGGCTCTGGTTGTAAACATAATAACGATATACTGATTAAGTAATACTCTGAAAAGTTCTCTATCAGTTATTAAAAGTCTCATTAAAAACCGTTCCGTATTTTCAGAAATCATCTCAGGCAAATAACGTATACTTCAATTTAATTTATATGTATAGAAAACTATGTGGAACGTATAAAATAAATAGTTAACTTTAGTTAGCACCTACTGTGTTTCTTTTCTATGGAATCTATAGAATTTACATTAATGTCAAGAATAACCATTATAAATATATGCTGTCTCTATGCCGTATAAGATTGTATACATAAAAAAGAAAATACACAGAAAAATATTCCTTGTTTCATGACTTGTTAAATGTTGATTTTATCGTGTACGTATTTATTTATATTTCATTAGGACCGGTTTTTAATGTTAATTTTTGTCGAACCGGTGAGAAATTCTGATTTGGAAATGAGATTGCTCAAAAAAGTACTTGAGTTGATTTTGTTTATACATAATTACAATCGTATAGTACGAATCATTTTATCTTTATTGTGAAATTTAACCAGATTTTTTATTCATATATTATTATTATTTTGAATAGTACTCATGTAATTCTGTAAAGTATTTTTTATAGAAATTCTGTTACTACACAAGTTTATTGTGTGACCTAAATCTCATATAATACTGAATTATTTAAATTTAATGATTTTTAAATTGAAATTAATAATATTAGTCTGGTTTTCACATCTCTTGGAACTTCGAGCATGAATTATATATATTTTTATACAGTTTATTAAACATATAATGGGCTGCACAAACTCTGCAACCTATCAATTTTATATGTACACAGGCCGCTATGTGTCTCTAGTCTGCCGCATGCGCAATAGAACACAATTATATATACTACTGGTGGTATAAATGGTGGTATAAATGGTGGTAGAGCCACGCTGAAACTATTATTGGTTTCAGCATGAATGGGTCGGCTCGCCCGGGGTAGTACCACCCTCTCATAGAAAACCAACGTGAAGTAACAGTGCTTGTATTGTTGCGTTTCGTTCGGTCAGTGAGAGCGCCGGAGACCCATCTCCCCTCCCCTCTCCTCTCTCTTCTCCTTTTCCCTCCCCTAACCCTTCCCTCCGAAAGATGGCAACGCACTTACGACTCCTCTGGGGTTGTTAGTGTGCATGGATGGTGGTGATCACTTAACAGCAGGTGACCCACCTGTTCGTTTGCCACCTATGACATAAAAAAAATAAAAAAATAGGTAAAGTATGTTTGTTTCTAGAAAGTAATCACTGGAACTATAGATCCGTTAATTATTTTTATATAAAGCTACATTCTCTCTAAGTGACATGAGCAATATCGTTTACACAATTTCCTTTGTGATTTCGGTTATGAATTTTCCCGTACAATATACAAAACATGATGCAAATGTTTCAAATACTGATCTAAAATCATATCATATAATGGTCTATATGTATTGTATTTTATTGCTTATAATGCAATAACCATGTCTTCGTATGTCCTTAATTACTTCGTCACTTTGCCTTTATGCAATCTATTATCTATGTGATACGCAAAGATAAGAAATATATCCGAAGTATAAACATATAAAATACGCAAGCGACATGCTTAAAATTATTTTAATTTACAATTATAACTATGTTATAAATTAATATTAGCAATTATTCTCTTTTTCCTGTTTCGTGGGTATAGAATTTATGTTCTAGAGATAGATTCTAATTAAAATAGCTGGTTTGGTATCTCACTCATACTGTTTTATTTTTTGCTTAGAGCTTATGAAAAGGTTTTATTGTGAAATTTATATTATCGTTTCCTGTTTTATCTAAATGAATTTTTGGCTGCCTTTTATTTGTTTTTATTATAATTTTATATGAATACATATGATTTTATGTTACTTTTGTTCAAAGTTAACATTACTGCTTGGCTCTGGTTGTAAACATAATAACGATATACTGATTAAGTAATACTCTGAAAAGTTCTCTATCAGTTATTAAAAGTCTCATTAAAAACCGTTCCGTATTTTCAGAAATCATCTCAGGCAAATAACGTATACTTCAATTTAATTTATATGTATAGAAAACTATGTGGAACGTATAAAATAAATAGTTAACTTTAGTTAGCACCTACTGTGTTTCTTTTCTATGGAATCTATAGAATTTACATTAATGTCAAGAATAACCATTATAAATATATGCTGTCTCTATGCCGTATAATTTCCGCAATAATAAAATGAACGTAAACTCTACGATGGTATATATTTGGCTTCGGTTGCAATTTTTGTTGCCAAAAATAAACGCTTTAGTTGCTAAAGTTTATTATCTCTTATCTACATTTAGCACATCAAAACCTGCTATGACCTTCGTTCCAGGAGGCCACATGAATACGCGATTAAGAGTAAAAATAATGATCAAATTGTTTAACCAATCATTGAACTGAAACTTATTCTTATATCCATTAATATCATATGTATATATAGGCTGTGACGTAACAGATAAAAAAACACTTACCTTTTAATTGTTAAAAATAATAACACAGACGTTTTTTCATATATTATGAAGAAATAAAAAAATGGAACGTGCGTTCTCGGACGCACAACACGGCGGACTAAAGTTTGTTTGTGTTGACTGGTTAGATAATTTGTTTGCAAGGAAAATTGTATATAATGCTAGATGTTTTACAGTTTCTAGGTCGTCGTCGATGGTAATGTTGTTGAACGATAATATATGGTCACCATTATGCATTGATCGTTCGATAAGAACGATGACCTAATTCCTTAAAATAAGTCTAGTCAGTCATAAAGACTGTTTACAGAAGTGACTCAAAATAATGGCACAGCTGTGTTTTTTTTTGCATTTTTAAATCAACTGTAGTCTGAATTATTTAAATTTAATGATTTTTAAATTGAAATTAATAATATTAGTCTGGTTTTCACATCTCTTGGAACTTCGAGCATGAATTATATATATTTTTATACAGTTTATTAAACATATAATGGGCTGCACAAACTCTGCAACCTATCAATTTTATATGTACACAGGCCGCTATGTGTCTCTAGTCTGCCGCATGCGCAATACACCACGAGCATTTCGACGTCATCGGTGACGGTCGGTGACGAGAAATCATAAGATTTAATCCATCCAAAAAATCAAACACGCATATGATACAGTCTTTTATATAGAATGTCTAGCGCAAGCGCAATACGTCACGCGCATGTCACGGTCATTGGTGACGCATCAGTAGGAAGTCGAGGTCATCGGTGATGCGAACCCATAAGATTTTCTCTTACCAAATGAAGTTTGTTGTTTTATGAGTGTAAAGAAGATTTCACAAAAAAAAAGAAATTTAAGAGTAGCAAGAATCAAAAAATTTGAAATTGATCATTAATTTGACTTTGAATAACTCGCAAACAAGTACACATATATATTCATCAAAATGCACGTCAGACCTTTTTATAGTTGGTTCAGTTATCTACAAGAATTTATATTGATTTTTATACTTATTAACGAGTTATAAATTTGAACTAAAAAAAACATAATATTTGTAAACTATCTGATACCTGAAAGTTCGCATGTGTTCTTTATTATCTTAACAGTGTATTTTATATAAAATGGAAAAATATTTAAAAAGTTAAAAACAAATATGTAATTTCTTTGTAAACAATGAAATCCGTTTATTTTCCTCTCCCGAGTATACGCACCACACCGTTTGCCTCACTTCTCTTCGTCAAGAAGATACAAATCACTGAATGGGTAGGTAGTGCTGTTAAAAATTTTTGTTTCTTAAAATTTAAATAATTTTATTTTAACGGATACATTTTCTTATGCGAACGAAGTCTCTATGAAATTGTTACAATAAAAAAATCATCGAAATCTATCGAGTATTTTTTTGTGAAGCGCGTACAACGCCCCGATCTCCATCATCTTATTTATATATTTATAGAGAAGGTAGAGGATTGGTATATATTTTTTTTAATGATATTTTTTCATCATCATCTATACTAATATTATAAAGAGGTAAAGTTTGTGAGTTTGTGACGTTGTAGGGGGTAATCTCAGGAACTACTAAACTGATTTTGAAAAATTTTTTACCAATAGAAAGCCACGTTATTTGTGAATGTCATATCATCACGCTAAGACGAATAAGAGCGGAGCAACTATGATAAATGTTTTAATATCGGGGTATTTTTTCCATTTGAGAACTTTCGCTGCGTCTTAGCCCAAAATAACTATTCCACGCGTACGAAGTCGCAGGCAGAAGCTATTAACTAATCATATTATCTATACTAATATTATAAAGAGATAAAGTTTGTGAGGTTATAGGGGGTAATATCTGAGGAGTCGGAGAAAAAATGGTCGAACGAAAACGTTACTTGCAAACGCTGCGTTAACGATGAGAAACGTATGATTGAGTTCTAGAGAAAAGTTGTAGCTTGATAGTGCCTATTAGCGCCCAACGAAGTGGGCACGGGTCAGCTAGTAAACAATAAAGGTATATAGTGTGTTTATTCTTGCATGTATCGTCGATGTAGGTTTTATGAATTGTATGCGATTGAGTGAAATGCGACCACCACACGAAACCGCACAACCACCAAAGTGTCACACCATGTACATAGTAACAAACTCGTCAATGTGTCGTTCTTTCTTCAGGTATCGAGTATCAGCTAGTGAATGCCCAGCTGCCTAGACCTATGACAATGCAAGTTTAGCAACTCCGATACTAAAAAAATACGTTCGTTTGTTATTTTTTTTTTCGAACTTACTACGCTATTGACCAAGCAAGGTCTTAACAGCTTCACCGGACTACACGTTTGTTTGTATTTTTATACAATAGGAGGAAAACGAACAGGTGGGTCACTTAATGCTAAGTGATCACCGCCGTCCATAGACCGTTGCAACGCCAAGGGAGTCGCAAATGCGTTGCCTGCGTGTTTTTGGTGGAGGGAGGAATTTGAGATGGTATCCGGTGCTCTCACTGACCGAAAGAAACGCAACAATGCAAGCACTGTTACTTCACGTCGGTGTTTCTGTGGATCAGGTGGTAGTACCCCGGGCGAACCGAGTAATAGCTTCAGCTTGGCTCTACCATATACGTAGTGTAATTAATTAAATTCATATTAGTAATAATTCCTTTATATAATTTCAAATGTCAAATGACGATCTTAATATTAGGATGGATGTTACTTTGCACTTCTGCCTGGAGGTGATAGGCCACTACGTCTCATTGCAACACAGAACGTTAGTAACACAATAAGATATAGGGTACTTCCATTCAGGAAAAAGTACTGTTATCGACGGATAGGTCACAGCCATTTTAAAGCAAGCAAAGCCGAGAGCCGTAATAAATGATACAATTATTAGCATATCTATTAATTTGATGCTTCAACAGCGTCATCTAAGTTTCATGGTATTTAAGATTGTGTTTTTTTACCCCGGTAGTGTTTGGTATTTAATTTTAGGCTGCATTTCTATCTATTCTAATCATTCGGCCACCATTTTATAAAATATAGATTGATATACATCATATCCCTTTTATTTATTTATTCGAATTGATTACGCTGTTGGCCTGACGGGTCTTCACAGCGTCACCGGACTACACGTATGTCTTTTCCATTGTCCGTTATCTTTAAGTGGTAGTTCCATCAAGTTGTTTCTCGATCCGTTTATGAAAGGGTGCAATTTTGATGTTACACGTGAGATAACCGCTTGCATCTGTCTACATAATTGTGTATTCGTGACTGACAAGGGAATCACGCAAAGTTAGAACTACTCAGATTATAAATATAAAATTTGTACAATAGATTATTTACTTGTGATGGTGTAATAGATCTCGCATTAATCTTTATATGTATAATTATTTATTCTGTCCGTGTGTATGTGACTGAACTCTTCCTAAACGGCTGGACCGATTTCGATGATTTCTTTTTTGTGTGGCGATAGGTGGCTCTGCGATTTGATTCTAGGATATTTTTTTATTATCAGTATATATATATTTTGAAAAAGAAATATTAACAGGAAAAAACTGAAATTATATTCTTCATAGTGTATTTATTAGAATACCAGCTTTTGCTCGCAGCTTCGCTCACTTTAATATAGATTTGACCTATCTCTTGGGAAGAGTAGTTTTTTGGATGAAATTTCACCATAATCCATTGAGCACTTACGGCGTGAGATCGTAAGAAACAAACAGACAAACTTACAAAGTCAAGGGAAGTATGACAATATCACCAGTGACAGAGAAGTCTTGGAATAATATATTAGTATGAGCATGTCGTGAGGTGGAATGAATTTAGAACAGTGTTCATTATTTATTTTTTAATTTTATATAGGGATCTTAATCACCGAGTATATGTCAGTCGAATCATAACTTATAGATACAAATTATTCTTATTGTTACCCTAAACCCACTTAAACAAGGTTGACAAGGTCTTCTATATTAACTGTCATCTCAGTATTCACACCGTCTTTTAAAAACATATCATTTTTCTCACAGTCCATCCATACATTCTCCAGTCTTCCTCTGCTCTCTACATACCTTGAGATATACATATACCACGATAATCTATGTATCTTATATGTATTTGTAATCTGAATAACGATACACAAAGTAATTCAAAAAGACCTTACACAGCATTCTGGTATCAATAACAGGGTCTTAACAAAATATGGACGTCTATTGTAAAGTATGATACGTGTATACAAGTGTGAATGCTTAGATGAAAATTGCTAGAACAGAGTTGGAAATGTCGTCTACTTAGGTTGGATTAGGGTAAGAAGATTATGAAATTAATATTAAAAGATATTTACTAACAATTGGTAAGCTATTCCCAGGTGGAATATTGACTGTACCCAGTCTGCCTCTCTATAGGTAGGAGCCCAGCGGTAACCTTCCGCCGGGCGGACCGTTGGGGCGGCTCTACAAGGTTGATTAGCATTGTACGATCCCTTGCCGCCACAACAAACACGGTCTGTCGGTACACCGTGGGGTTTTAGTCCGTGCGAGTTGGACATAACCACCCTCCCCCCCGGGAGTGTGGCGTATCCATAAAGGATTTCCCCACGCTAATAAAAAAAAAGGTGGAATATTGACAAAGATTAATCTTATCTTATAATAGGTCTTTACCTATGAAATTGCCGTTCTGCAGTACTGGCCATTTCAAATCAAAATAATTTTTGTTTGGCTAAGAATTCTAATTTCAAATTAATTTTATTTTAAAAACATGGAATTCTTTTTCCAAAAGTAGTCATTTGTTTATTGATTAGTGTTACATTTTCATCGCATTTCAATCTTTGTTGTCATCATGGATACGTTAGAAATTCGAGTAATTATGGAATATGAGTACCTTCGTGGCAGCAACGCGGCACAAGTGGCACGCAACATCAACGACGTTTACGAAGCTAACACTACAAACCAACGCACCACCTGTTATTGGTTTGCTCACTTCCGTTCTGGGAATTTAGACCTGAAAAATGAACCTCGCGGTCGTCCGGAGGCTTTGGTCGACAATGACGAATTAAAGGCGATTGTGGAAGCTGATGATACACAATCTACGGCTGAATTAGTAGCTGCTTTCGACGTTAGCGTCAAAACAATATTGGTCCATTTGCGTCAAATTGGCAAGGTAAAAAAGCTTGACAAATGGGTGCCCCACGAACTCAATGACCGCCAGCGCGAAGTACGCGTCGAGACGTGCCTTGCACTGCTCAACAGACACACAAATGAAGGAATTTTGAACCGCATTGTTACCTGCGATGAAAAATGGATTCTGTTTGATAACCGCAAGCGCTCAGCAAGTTGATTGGATCCTGGTTCAGCACCTAAACAATGCCCTAAACGAAAACTTACCCCTAGAAAAGTGATGGTCACTGTTTGGTGGTCTAGCGCCGGTGTGATTCATCACAGCTTCTTACCAAACGGGGTGAGCATTACTGCAGATGTGTACTGTGAAGAACTGAACACAATGATGGAGAAGCTGGCACATCTCCAACCAGCATTGGTCAATCGTTCGTCTCCGCTGCTCCTGCACGACAACGCGCGACCTCATACTGCACACCAGACGGTCTCCAAGTTGCAAGAACTGGGGTTGGAAGTTGTCCGTCATCCGCCCTACTCACCAGACCTTGTGCCTACAGACTACTGCTTTTCCAGAATTTCGATAACTCCTTGGCGGGAAAAAAATTCGATACCCAAGAGGCAGTACAAAATGCCTTTGAAGAATTTGTTGCCTCCCGTCCATCGATTTCTTTAAGAAGGGCATCAATAAACTGCCACTGCGTTGACAAAGATGTATTGATTGCATGGGTGATTACTTCGATTAATACAAATAAAAAATACATAAAAAAAATCGTTTTAATTTTTTCATACAAAACAGCAATTTCGTAGGTAAAGACCTAATATAAATAAAAATGAATTGCAAAATATGTTGCTAAGCGCAAAACTCGAAGATGGCTGGTCCAGTTCGAGTAATTTTTTATTTGATTTATTCCTTGAACTCTGAGGAAGGTTTTTATGAAGAGAAAATTTGCTTGGTAAAACCTAAATATCAGTTTTCTTTTTCTGTAATTGTGATCGCAACTTCAAATTGCTATTAGTAATTTGAACGCATCCGTAATTACGATGTTCTTTTGTCATTTTTGAGTTGACGTATGTAATTTTACCATTATACTTCAGTTTGCTTTAAAAATATCGTTTTCTCAGTTTGTATTCCGCAAAAACGAACAGTCTCTATGGGGTAGTATAGCAAAATGTTTCATATGTTGCTATGTATCTACTAAAAAGGTAGGCTAAGAAAAAAAAATCATATTAAGTTCGCGGGGGCAACTAGTTTTAAATAGAAATTTAAAAAAATATTCAAACGCTTCGCCATTTTATGTTGTCGATTCAAACGCCCGTGAGTTGTGCATGCTTAATTAGTTAAATTACCTACAGTATTGTACAGTATACATGCTCCTAATTAAGAGCGGTCAAGGGCGAGTTGAGTAGACGCATTGATGGTTTCGTTCCATCATAAAATATATATGTATGTATCATGTATGATATTCACAAAATAAAATTAGCTTTTCTTCTTTTCATTTGGGACTCTCAACCCGACTAATTTGACCATGTCACTTGACCGGTCTTTATAATATTCTTTATAATTATAATTTGCTTTATATGTTTTCTTTTACGTTTGATATAACTTTATATACATACATCTGAGATTGTTTATTTTTACCATAGAAAAAAATTATATAGCAAAATTAAATTTCTGAATACGTTTAAGCGCGTCACTTCAAAACTGCTGCTTCTATTGGCATACTTCATTGTTTATTGTTTTTTCAACTGTCAGGACAAGGTTAGTATAACAGTAATGTTGGAAAAACCGTACGGAAAAGTGAAAATTTCTTTTAAAAAGTAAAATGTCCATATAAAAAGTGAGTGAGTCACTAAAACAGAACACAGTAGGGTGATCGTCAACAAATTTGTGAGAATTAATGGATTAACGTTCAGTTGTATTTGTATTTCATTTCTTTATTATTCGGTATGGGTATACCGCATGCGAAGCCGTGGCCGACAACTATTAGATTACAAAGATTACTGATATAAATTTGTGTTCTGTTTATTATTTGTCATAGCATCTCCTACGTATCTAACAATCTGTGAAATTTTCATTCGTTGAAGGCTCATTATACGACGCGTCGATCGATGTACGTTAGTATCTATGCCAGTCATACTCAACCTTTTTTTTTAAAAGGGCTACAGACACGTTTCACTCCTGGTGTCGTGGGCCGCAAACTATATAAGGTTGTCATGAATCAAAATGCAATGGGGACCAAATTTTAATAACACCTGTTTTGTAAGATCTTTTAACAATAGCGACGCACTATACTGACAAACAAAGCGACGTGCTCTTAGCTCAAAGTATGAAAGAGAATGACATTCCCGTTGTCTAGCTCATTCCTCCCACACTGTTTTCAGTGGAACGCATCGTGATCGAGTTATCTGGGATTAATTTAATTTACTCAGCGTGCTCAAAGTTGTTGTGATGGGCGCTAAATTTTAAATAATTGAAAATAAAGTAAAATCGGGTGGGTCACCTACAAAGGTACTACGCTGGTTGAGTATAGCTGACCTATGCCAATGCACCGGAGCTGTCTGTGTAGGCAAATATCGTGATGAAGCTATAGCATGGTTGTAGGGTTATTTCTAAGCCCATCTCGCTAGCTTCTATTCTAAAGTTGACAATCTGCCGCCAAGCATCATCAAGTGAATTCTGGTAGATGCACTCGAGAGCCAGTTCTCCTCTAAAGATTAGGTTGTTCACCATTTTAGACTACATAATCATCTAACATCAGGTAAGATTGTGGTCTAACGTCAAAACCTATAAAGTATGTAAAAAAATTACTGCTCAAAAACCAAAGCTTTTTAAAAGTAAAACGGACTAAAATGAAATGTAATGTTTTTTTATCTTTATTTTTGGCAACCAATCTTTTAGATTATGACTGCCATTATTTGTGGCAACTAGTCCTCTAGTAGACTATACCGCTATTGTCAAGTGAGTATCGATATTACAAGTTTCTTGATATAATTACAATGAACTAACAAGATGGTGGCCATCTTGTTAGAACTTTCCTGGAAATTTTTTTGGCATCTCAGAATTCATGGTCCGTGATATTATTATCCATTCACTTCACTTATGCACAATAAACAAACTATGTTACATAAAACACCACCAATTTTACACAATATAGAGGCAAGTAACACAAGATTATGAATAAAATATAGAATCCATTACATGACAGACCAAAATCCCGCCAAAAACTCCGAAATTTAATGTTATAATGCTCTCTCTATATGGAAATTATTGATGCAAATATGAATATTTAACATTTATTCATATTTATACTAATTACTTTATTAAAATTAAACGAGATAATTATACTTTAATGATTATTTTATTTTTATAATGCTCCAGTTTTCCGCATCTCATGTTCCGCATCCAAGCTTTCATGTTCCAGTTGCGGACTGTTGCTTTATAATCGTTACATATTATAAAATAAAGTCCTAACCCACGTCTGTCTGTCTGTTCGCAATAAACTCAAAAACTACTGAGCGGATTTTCATGCGGTTATCAGCAGCAGATAAAGTGACTCAGGAGGACGGTTTTGGTAAATCATTTGTCAAATTGTGATAAACCCAGCAGTGTCTGTAAGAAAACAACTAGGCTTATATCCAAAAATAGACTAGGTCTTTTAAATCATAATATTGCTCAAAATTTATCTTTGAAGACTTTTATTAATCAAGATCCAGATAGTGACTATGACAGCTTATTTAATATCATAAGCACTGAATTTAGTAAACGTTGCCCAAGAAAAGTTATTAGTGTAAGGAAAAAAAAAAGTTTTAGTGAATGGGCAACTACAGGCATTAAAATAAGTAGAGATCGATTGTACGAGCTATATTACAAGAGATCACTAACAAATAGTGAATCATTTCATGCTTATGTTAGAAATTATTCTAAACTTTTTAAACGTGTTTGTGTAGCAGCCAAAGCAACATTTTTAGGAAATAAAATTCTCAAGTCTAAAAATAAGACCAAAACTGTCTGGCATATAATAAGTAAAGAATTAGGAAAAAACAAAATAAATGATAACTCATTTAATCTAAGTGTCGACGGAGTACGTATTTCAAACAGTTCAGAGGTAGCAACTGTTTTCCAAGATTACTTCACTAATATACCTTCACAAATAACAAAGCGTATAACATCATCAGCCGAGGGCGCTGCCGATCTTTTAAAAAATATAAGTGCACCCACAGATTCAAAATTTAAGTTCTCATTTATTAGTGCAGGTGAAATAATAAGGGCATTCAAACAATTAAATTTAAAAAACACCGAAGACATATGGGGAATGTCAGTAATAGTAATACAGTCCTTAATTGTCACTATTTCACCACATTTGGCTAATATATTTAATCAGTGTATAGCAAAAGGAACCTTCCAGCGTCTTCATATGCCTTGGTTTAATGAATGTAATTTCATTCGATAATATGTCAAGGTACCTACTATTAAGATTTCTTTCGGAGCAATATCCGTCGGGAAATTTTATATACCTAAAATTAAATTAAATTAAAAAAATAAAAGTCTAGGACTAAATAAGGACACAATACGCTCGGTCACACTTACTAGCATGTTGCTGATGCGAAACTATAAGTTTTTAATCTGCCAGACAAATCGCTCAATGCTCCCAAAGAAGTCTTCACTTCAAAAAAATCGTAATGTGATGTTTTTGTTTTTTATATCTATGGAGGCAAACGATCAGGTGCACGATCAGATCAGATCAGAGGAACGACACGACTAACAACATCAGGAGAGTCACAAGTGCGTTGCCATCCTGTGTTTGAGGGAGGAGGGAGTTGAGAAACGGGGAAGGGGAGGGGAGTTGGATATCCGGCGCTCTTACTGACCAAACGAAACCAAACAATGCAAGCACTGTTACTTCACATCGGTTTTCTGTGTGAGGGTCCAGCGGACTCATTCATACTGAAACCAGTAATAACTTCAGCGTGACTCTACCACCTACAAATGTAAAGCTTATATCCCTTTACGAATAGAGCAATGCTTTTAACTGTGTAGATCATGATATGTTATTATCGCTTCTTTCATCTCTCAACATGTCACAATCAGCTATTGAGTGGTTTCTTCATACCTGAAAGGGCTTCGACAACGTGTCAAGGTTAATGAATTATTTTCTGATTGCTACGATGTGGTTGTTGGCGTATCTCAAGGCGGTGTATTGTCACCTCTGCTTTTTTTTTATTAATACTCTGGTTACAAAAATACACCACAGTAGTTACCATCCATACACAGGTGATGTTCAGCTCTACCAACATTTCAAACTTGATGTCGTTTCAGAGTGCATACAAAGGATGAACGATGACCTGAACCGCGTTCACTCTTGAACTGAGGAGTACAGTCTCCTTATTAATCCAGTAAAAACACAAGTCACAATTGTTGGTCGTCGAGCTGCCCTAAATCGGTTAAATATTGAAACTTTGCCCAAAGTTACATACAATAACTTTACACTAGAATATTATTCTCAATTCAAGAATTAAGGTCTGCACATTTCTCAAGGACTATGTGCTCATATGCTCTACATATCAATACAGTCAGTAAAAAGGTTTACGGAGTTATGCATTGCCTTAAAAGAATGCAAAAATATGTATCACTTCCGATCAAGAAAACACTTATCAACTCACTGTTACTCCCCATAGTTGATTACGCCGATGTAACTTATACAGACCCTACAGAGAAGTAACTCAATAAACTCGATCGCCTCCTAAACCTATGCATTCGTTACATTTTCGGGCTGCGTAAGTACGATCACATTTCTCAATTTCATTCCCATCTAACCTGGATTGATATCCGATCTCGTCGAAACACTTACATAAAGTATTTTTGATTTGATTTGATTTGGTTTGAAAGGTTTTTTACTATTAGGGAGGGATTACATCCGCCGGTACCGCTAGTGTTTGATAAAGACAAAATATTTATATATAAACCCTTATTACTACATTGCGTAAAATCTACTAATAAGATGAAATCCTCTTCTTCTTACCCTTATCCCATATAAGTAGGGTCGGTACAACATGTTTCTCATGTTGTGGTATATGATTTGGCTTAATTTTTACGATCGGCCGCCTGCCTGACATCAACCCTCCTTGGGATTATTTTGTTGTACCACTGTATGTATGATTATTATTATATAGTTACGAAGTCTGATGGGCTCTTTTAACGTTAAAATTTTTCGTTCGGGTTAAAAACGAAGTTCTTCCACATTATGGTTTGTATGTTATATTGCCATTTTTTTTGTCAGGATTCGTGGATAAGATAATAAGATGAAATCTATCATACGATATTTTATTAACTCTACATATATAAGAATAGAAAGGGGATGAAAGTGGTTTCATAATTGTCGTCACTTTTAAACACAAGAATGTCGAATATAAGTTAATTATGAATTTTAAAAATATCACTTTTTTGTTAAAATATGTAATATATTAGTGGCTATTCACGTCGAGAAAATGTGGAAATTTGCTGCTTAATATTCAAAATCGAAATACTCTTTATTCAATTTAGGCCCTTTTTTTTTTTTTTTTTCGGGGGGAAAATCCTACATGGATACCCTCACGCCGTCGGGGGCAACGTGAGGGTATGTCAGACTCCTACTGACTAAAAACCCCCCGGTGTACCTCTGCCGCTATAGTCGGGGCGGCACGAGATCTCTAAAGATTTCATCGTGCCACCCCAGCGGTTGGCCCAGCAGCGAAAGCGCCGCCGCCGGGCCCCGTCCTGTTAGGAGACAGCCGGGTACACACCGGCCGTCTCCTCCGTCCGCCGAACCTGTGCAATGGGAAGATGGGCCCCCCGACCCACCCTCCCTAGGTCCGGCTACGTTGGCGGGAGGAGGCGGTCGAACTGCCGCCTCCTCCTTCCTGTCCTCCGTTGGCGGAGAGGGCCACTTAGAGGATCGTCCTCGCGAGCCCTCTCCGCCACCTCCTTCTGCGAGACGACTTCCTCGCAGAAGGAGGCCATTGCTCTCCACACCTCCTCGCTGCCGAGCATGGCCGTAACCACGCCCGGCAGCGAGAGGTCTTCTCCTACCGCCGCAGCCAGAGTGCGGCGCTGCTCCTCCCACGCAGCACACTCGGAAAGTGTGTGCTGCGCGGTGTCCGGGTCAACGCCGCACTGGTGGCATACGGCGGTCGGCTCCCTGCGAGCTATCCGGTACAGGTACCAACCGAAGCACCCGTGCCCGGTCAGCACCTGCACCAGACGGAACGTCAGGGAGCCCCATCTTCGACTACACCATTCCAGCAGGACCGGGCGGACGGCGTCGATAGTGTATCTACCGTACTGCGCGTCCGCCAGGTCCTGCCTCCACCTCTCCATCATGAGATCCCTCTCTACATCTCTCTTTACCTCCACTTCCCTGGGAGCCAGAGGCTCCCCTGTCCGTTTCTTAGCCGCCGTAAACTCGTACACGGCGGCTAATACCTCCGCCTCTAGCTCCCAGGGAAGGGAGCCGGCCAGCACCATGGCCGCCGCCGAGGACACCGTTCGGTAACCTCGTATTACCCTCAACGCCACTGTACGCTGCGCGGCACGCAGTGCACGAATGTTGGTGGCGTTGAGGGCGTCCACCCATAACGGTGCTCCGTAGGCGGCCATGGACCGCACCACCCCCATGTAAAGGCGGCGGCAAGCGGCACCCGGCCCCCCCGTGTTGGGGAGGAGTCGTCCGAGCGCCGCTGCCGCCTTGACTATGCGCGGTCCGAGCCCCTTGAAGTGGGGCTCGAACCGCCAGCGTCCGTCCAGGGTGAGGCCCAGATATTTCATCTGGGTCCCCACCCTGACCCGGATGCCTTCCACAAAAATGTGGGCCCCTGGAGGTGGCCCCCGCCGAGGCCCGTGAAACATTAAGGCCTCGGTCTTGTTGAGGGCCACCTCGAGGCCCAGCCTTCTTATGCGCCCGACCACGAGAGTTACGGCCTCCGTGGTCAGGCGCACCAATTCCGGGAATTCCCCGCCCCGGGCTACGACTAGAGTGTCGTCCGCGTAACAGATGAGGCGCGCTCCAGAAGGGAGCGCGCCGCGGAGCACCCAGTCGTAGCCCATGTTCCACAGGAGTGGCCCTAATGCCGACCCCTGCGGAACCCCGCACGCCGTATTGCGTCGGACCATCCGTCCTCCGGCGTCCACGAAGGCGACCTCTCTGTCTTCTAGGTACGCCTCCAACAGCCGCCGCAGATACGGGGGCACTCCGAAAAAGCGGAGTGCCTCCCGTATGACAGCATGCGGCAGGCTGTTGAAGGCGTTGGCGATGTCTAAGGACACCGCCAATACCCTCTCACCCTGAGAGGTCGCCTCCGCGGAGACCTGTTTCAGGAGGGTCAGGGCGTCCAGCGTGGAACGCCCCGACCGGAAGCCGAACTGCGCGTCCGACAGGTATTCAATTTAGGCCCTGAGAAGGCACTTATGAACTTTTGGCTTATGAGAGTTTTGACCCAGAAATGGGATGTATAAATAAAAAAACAATTAAAAAATATAATTGTATACTTGACACAGTGAAATCGTTTAAGTAATGTGATGCATATCATTTACATATGAGATCAGTCACAAAATAGTAATGTCATGTAATTATGATAGTTTACTTTGCCCCGTCGTAATTTTCTGAAACATTTAATGTAGTGATTAAGGGTAAAATGTATAGCACGTGCTATCATGAACGGACTGTTACAGTCAGGTTTATGTTAAACGCCATCTATCTATTCGTTCTTCGTACTATAATGTTCGCTATACACGCATCTATACTAATATTATAATGCTGAAGACTTCTCTTGCTTGAACGCGCTAATCTCAAGAACGACTAGATTTTTTCAGCGTTAGATAGCTCATTTATTAATTATTTTTATTTTTTATATCATTAATTGTATAGACTTATATCATTACGTTAAGACCAATAGTAGCGGAGCACCAATTAATGTTTCAAAATCGACCTTTTTTTAACTATTCCACGCGGACGAAGTCGCGGCTAGAAGCTAGTTACATATAATTTATATTAACTGCCATATACCTGTATTATTTTCTTGTAGTGTAGGTTTTTTTATATACCATAGCAGGCAAACGAATAGGCCTTATGTTAGCAACACCAGGGGAGTCGCAAGTGCGTTGCCAGTCTGTGTTTGGTGGAGAGTGGGGGCTAGGGGAAGGGGAAGGTTGCCTCCGGCACTCTCACTGACCGAACGAAACGCAACAATGCCAAGCACTATTACTTGGCGTGGTTGTTTCTGTGGGTTGGGTGATACTACCCCGGGTGAGCCGACCCATTCATGCTGAAACCAATAATAGCTTCGGCGTGGCTCTACCACCTACAATCGAAATATCTCTTTATTAAATCTGAGCAGAATTTGATTATATTTTTACGTCACAATTGGTTCTAAAATAAATTAGGTAATATAATTTAAATTCCTTGTAAGAAATTAACGATTATGTACGTAATAGTGTTTATTTAAAAATTAAGATTTTACCGCATCGATCGACATTGGTTTGAATCCTTGCGTTTGAAATTGTAGCTTTCGAACTGTAACAGTTGTAGAGCTTTTTCGATGTCCGCCAGCGCAGCTCCCTCAAATTGAGAATCTGTCGACAAGCACCTGTTGGTGTGTTCCGGCAGCAGAGTAGCAGTCCAGTGTAGGTTTAGCTTGTATACCATTGTAGCATGCGCACCGCCGAAGTGGCTATCTGCTACTCTGGGGGACCCCGAAGGGTCTTCGAGAACCTTTAGCGTTTTCGTTCAGATCCAGCTAACAACAGTAAAGATACAATGCACGTACCTCGTGATCTCCTCTCTGTTGCAGCTGGCCGCTGAGCTTCCACGAACGTTGGATAATGATTCTAGTTTTGATGTTTGTTTTGATAATGATATTTGTTTCAGCTGCTGCTTCTAACCAGACCGCTCGATCGTTCGATCATAAACAGGACCGTCACGATTTTCTTTTTTGTTGACGTTCACGTGCATGACTTCCAAAATGTTGGAGTCTCGATATTGCTTATTAACGAGATCTGAACGTCAACAACCGATATATACAAAAGAGGTTTTATTCAATAACGATAGCGATACAACCATATTAGACCACATTTACATTTAATATAAGATGAGATTGTGGTTAAATGTTTAAAACCTATAAGTTTTTTTTTTCTTAGGTGGTAAACGAACAGGTGGTTCACCTGATGTTAAGTGATCACCACCGTCCATTGACACTTGCAACACCAGGGGAGTCGCAAGTGCATTGCCAGCCTGTGTTTGGGGGAGGAGGTAGGGGGTAGTTGGAGGGGAGATGGTCTTTCGGTGCACTCACTGACCGAACGAAATACAACAATGCAAGCACTGTTACCTCACGTCGGTTTCCTATGAGAGGGTGGCAGTACCCCGGGCGAGCCGACCCATTCATTATAAACAATAAGATTTTTATGAATTTAATTGTCTTTAAAAAATAATTAATTTTGAAGTTACATGTACGAGATGCGTACGTTTTAAAAATGGCTTTATTTTTATTTTGTCGTCATGGCCTTGATACTGTTATATAACTACTTCTATTTAGAAAAAAAAATCTTTTATATACAAATATATTATTAACGATATAAATCTAAAATCTAAAAAGATTAATACTAGAGTATCAAGTTCCTACAACTCTTTCACCAGTTTTGTGTTAACTCTGTTGTTTCTTTTTTTGCAGCTTAGTACCTACGGGAAAGCTCGCTGATATAGTCTAATATAGTATAATATTCTGAAACTCCTATGTACTGCTAGTAAAACTTTCGTGATTCAATTCATCAGTTTCAACGATTATTAGCCTACATAAACAATAAACTCTCGAATTGCATTTTTATATCATTATCATCGTTACCCTTATCACACTTAAATAGGGTCGGCACAACATGTTTTCTTTTTCCACTCTCTCCTGTCAAATGTCATTTCAGTATTCACACCTTTTACGCACATATCATTTTTCAAGCAGTCCATCCATACCTTTTTCGGTCTTCCTCTACTCGTATATCCGTCCACAAACATACTCAACACTTTTCTAGTTACATGGTTTTCATCTCTCCTCATGACATGCCATGCTAACCTATTACTCCTCAACTTATCTGCCACTGGTACTATTTTCAAACTTCCTCTGATATAGTCATTCTTAATTTTATCCATTCCAGTTACACCACTCATCCACCTTAACATTCGCATCTCTGCCACATGTAATTTTCTCTCATCCGTCTCTTTCGTAGCCCAGCACTCAGATGCATACAGCATGACTGGCCTTATCATAGCTTTATAAACCTTCCCCTTGAGTTTCAAAGGCATTCGTGGGTCACAAGCTACCCCAGACACATTTCGCCTTTTCATCCATCCTGCATTTATTCTATTCCTCACGTCCTTATCAATGCCATTAATAGATGCATTTTTATATATGTATAGATAAATATATATTCTTTTATAAATCAAATGACCTCATTATTTTAATAATACAATTCAAATATTGCCAAGATAATATTCAAATATCTTGTTTCGCCCAAAGGCGGTGTTAAAAATTAACACAGCCTGACAAAAGTATCCGACGACCGAGCTTTGAATTCAAGGTCTTTGAACTCATTTTGCAGGTTGCTCCTTATTATATCCCTTTTTGTCCATCTAAACATATAGAATGTATTACATGTAGGTATGTTATTGCGCAGTTGAAATTTTTTTTAATTCAGTTTTATTTCAATTTATTTCTATTCTTTCCATTCTAGGTATCGTATTGTATATTATATATCGTTATGGAAATCGTTGTCAGTAATAAAAAGTATAATTATACTACAAATACGTCTAATTTAATACCTACTGGATGCCCTAGATAGGTTGCAGAGAAGAGCTGTCCGCATTGTCAATGATGCAGACATTACAGAGTTTATAGACTCGCTTCAGTTGTGCAGAGCCATTGCCTCAGTGAGCCTGTTCTACCGTTTGTATCATGGCGAGTGTTCTGAAGAGTTATTCAAATTAATCCTTTCCTCTCCTTTTCACAACCGAACCACGCGCGCTGGTCTTCGGAGCCACAGTTTTACGGTAACTCCTATCTGGGCACGAACTAAAAAGTTCGCTACATCTTATTTGTTGCCGTACCGTGAAGCTGTGGAACAATCTCCCGGCTAGTGTGTTCCCTCCTTCCTATAACATAGGCTCCTTCAAGCGTAACGTGAAGAGACATTTACGCAGGCCGGCATGACACAAGAAAGTTTTTTAACGAAATAGACTAAATATAGTGTTAAAAAGTGTTATAATTTTGAAACGAAACTTCTTATGGGAAGGCTTTGAAACTGACATCGGCAACATTTTTGTGTGACAAAAAGTGGTGGGGATACACACTGTCTCGGGTAGAATGTTGAAAACATGGATTCCGTCCGATCACCGAATTTAAGGAACGTCGGGTGCGGTCTGTATTTGGATGGGTGACGGCCTGGGAACATAGCGTAACCTTTGATTTTTATTTGTAATTAAAATGTTCCCCTGTAACACGAAAGTTTCACTTATATCGTGTGTCTTATAACGACACATCCTGTTGCACAGAAATCATTTGGAATTGGCAATATAAAGGGAGAGAGGGGTGATCGTAATTTGATACAATTCACTACTCACTCCCTTGACGTGTTGCATGAGAATAATATAAAATTCGCCAAGATTTGTCAGTCATTCAGATACCAGTCAGAAAGTTGTGGTAATTTTAAAATGATTTAGATGTAAGTCAAAGAGTCGTGGCAATTTCAAAGTCCGTTAAATGTCTTAACATTAGTGATGACACGCTTGATAAAATTATCGAACGATTTGATAGCTCCTAGACTCCTTCATCCATCCATCCATCCATCCAGCCCATAAGATCGAATGAACATGTACAAAGATTATCATAAAGCATTATGTGCCCTAGTTTCATCGCGCTAAACCTGGGGCATTCTTGAAGCAAATGTCCAAAGTTTTGCACAGATGTGTTATCGCAGAGGCAGTTATTGTCAATAATGTTAGAGCGGAATTTTAATGTAAATTAACCTTTAAATAACTTGTAGGCCAGAGTGATCACAATTTAGTTCAATTTAAGCGATAATATATACAGACAGTTTGATCTCATATCTTATTCATAGATGTATGTTATACCCATCTAAAAGTCTTATAATTGAGCTGGACTTACATCTATGATTTTTTCGAACCGGGGAAAACTTTAGTATGACACCTCTACTATCTAACACTTGAGATTAATAGATATGTTAGGAAATATTCCCGTGATAGATCCATCGTACACATCTACAAATTTAAAAATCAACCTGAGTGTTGCAAAATCAAAATGAGCAATGAAATATAGTACGACGGGATCTTGATGACAGCGCTTTAACTGATCAACAGACCATCATCAAATTTTGTATACAAGTTGTCAGGGGTACAGACAGTGGCGTAGCGTGCCTTGTCGGGGCCCCGTTTAAACATTTTTTGGAGGCCCTTATATGCAGGTAAAGATTTTTCACAAAAGAAAAAAAATATTGTGAGAAGAAATATTTATTTATCACATAATTTACCCATTTTACAAATAAAAATCGAATTTTAAATATTTACTCTCCTTGCCTTTTTTTCGGCAAACTGATTTATTAAATCATTTATGGCTGATGATGATTTTAGTTTTTATAAAGTTTCTGCCTCTATGGACAATAGTGAGATATCTGACAGCCGTTCTTGTCCCATCGAAGTTCTTAAGTAATTTTTTATTAGTTTTAATTTTGAAAAACTTCTTTCTGCCGTTGCGGTTGTAACTGGAAGGGTCAAGAATAAAAAGCATGCTGTGATTACCTCGGGAAAACTGGATGCAAGACTATTGAATTTTACTAGCAATAATTCAATGAGTTCTTTAATGGAATTAATTTTTTTTAATTTCAGAATTTAAGCATGTTTTTAGAGCCTTTAATTGGTCACAAACATTAAGTGAGATGTCTTTACTGTATTTAGCAGACAGTTTTCCGGAAGCGTTTAATATCTCTTCGCTTGAAGAAGATAGGAGTTTCTCCGGTTGTAATATTTCGAATATACTACTCAGGTTGCAAAGGCTCTGAAATCTTTCTTTAGTTTGAGAAATTAATATATCTAAGCAGCAATAGTATACATTGACTTTGAAATAGGATTCCGGGTCGGAAATTCTCTCATCTTGTGATAACTCATCAAAAAAACGCTTCGTTATCTTTCGCCTACTGTTTTTAAAAACAGTTGTTACCCCCCACTCTTTTGCTAAATCTTTGGATTCATTTAGCAAACTATTAAATGAATTCTGATTTCTTAATTGGCACAGTCTATTTAAAAGATTACTTAATAAAATACTAGATTTCTGTAAGTCATTATTTTCATGCTGTAGAGCTTTAGAAACAGGATTAATAATTTCAAATAGTGAAGAAAAAAATGTAACGAGCACTAAGAAATCAAAACTCTCTAAAATATTAATTATACTTTTACATTCTTCACGTTCATCTTTTTTATTTGAAATTAAATTTAGTTGGTACAAAGTTTTCATGATTAGTAAAAAAAATTTCTTTACTGCTAATAAAGCGTCGTTCCTAGAAGACCATCTGGTAGGACATACCTTTTTAAGGGTAATCAAATATTTTTCAGATGAATCGTCACTTAGCATAGCCCAGCGTTTTATACTATTGCCAAAAAAAGTATATATTTTTTCTAAATTATCGAAAAAAGTCGATACTTCACGAACATGTCTCGCAGCATCGTTCAAAACCAAGTTTAAAGCGTGCGCAGCACAATGAACATAATCGGCATTTGGAGCATGCTCTTTTATTAGGGTTTGTAATCCTCCATACACACCCGACATAACATTTGCTCCATCGTATCCCTGTCCTCTACATTTAGTCAAATCAATTCCATATTCTTTAGTCAAATTTAAAATGACAGTTTTCAGAACTGCAGCACTGCAATCGGTTACTGCTATAAATCCTAAAAAGGACTCACAGATTTTTATTTCTTTAGGCACATTATCATCATTTTCTGTAACCGAGATATATCGAAAAACTACAGATAGTTGGTCAATTTTTAACAAGTCTTGTGTTGTATCCAGAATTATTGTCAGAAATGGAGCTTTTTTAATTTCTGAGATAATATTGTTCCTAACGGTGGTACCAAGCAAACTAATAATTTCGTTTTGAATCGTAGGGCTTAAATAATTTATTTCACCTTTCGGTTTTAGAAGAAGTTCTTTTAAAGTGGCATCATAGTTAGATAGCAGACGTGCAATTGCCATAAAATTGCCAGAATCAGAATCATGCCCCCTCAAAGGTAGAATACAAGATACTAAAGTAATTATAACATTAATTATATGATGCAGTACATCTCTCCAGAATGTAATTTTACTATAGATTTCACTTTTCAATAGAGTATCGATGGTATTTCCTTGCGACCAATTATTATAAGAGAGTGAGGCACTAATATGCTGCTAATATAGTTTGTGTGAAATTGTTTCTAACCGAAACACCGTTAACCCAAGCAGAGGAGTACGATTTGTTTTGACGATCTGTTAATAACCAACAGAAGTGACAGTACGGTTTGTTTAAAACGTTAGAATAACATAACCATGGTCTTATAATTTTTATGCCTGCCTGATTGAAATATGAATAATAATAAGCCGAAAAAGGTCGGTTATTTTCTGAAACTTTTGGAAATGGTCCTTGTGGTTTAAATGGACCCAATTTAAAAATTATTTTTCGTTCGCATTCAGTTAAATTGTCACCAAAATTTCCTCTATCTGATGAAATTATATTACAATCTGCAGATATATCAGAATCGTTGACTTGGGGTTCCTCGATTTCTGGATGGACATCCGATAAAGTATATGTTTGGCTTTCTTCTATTTCCGGATGGATATGTGACGAAGAACATGCTTCAGAAGAATCTAAAAATAAACGAGTAATTGTTAAAAAATAAATACGAATGCTTTGATACTAAACTAAAAAGAGTTATATATAAATAAATAACGTTACTAAGGGTCACAGTTAGAGAGTGTTCAGTTCAGACGCACAGACTCTACGCGGATTGTGCTCGTACCTATTAGTAGATACAAAATCACCTGCAGCCCGTCCGTGCATTACTATACACCATATACAACTTTTTGTGACGGACAGATGGCCAGACCGAAATTAAAAGATTTCCTTGTTTATCACTACGGGCCCCTAATAAATGGGTTGGGTAGTACTTACCTTTCCAATCTAAATCACTCACAGTATCTTGTCTCTGAAAAAATGAAGAAATTTTGGGCACTTTTTTTATAACCTCGTCCCTTTTCTGTTTAATTTTTCTTTTCTCAGCGCCGCTGGGATAATCTCTTTTCCTTTCACTCATTTCTTTTACAAATCGCTACTAATACTGCTAAACCAGAAGAACAATATTGTTTGTACTGAATTACAATGTAATGCACATTTATATAAAGCGCGTAAATAAACAGTGCACTGCACTCCGTGGTTTAACATCCAATGCAAAGTACAACAACGTACACGTACATCGCGATATCGATGAAGGATTCCCGGGGATTCCCCGCTGAGTTGAAGATGAAGTAAGTAAAACGGGGAAGTCCCGCAACCCGCCATAACGATGTAGAGTGTTGCCAACTTTTAAACGCACGCTTAAGGCGGGAAAAAAAGGAATTGCTTTATAGAATTTTGTCATTTGTAAAATAAAATAAATTAGAAAGTTTTTATTATTTTTCCTTACACACTTTGGGGGCCCCCGTGGCCCGGGGGCCCCGTATAATTGATACGGCAAATACGGCGGTAGCTACGCCCCTGGGTACAGAGGAGGACATAAGGTACCTTTAATCTCGATTAAAAGTTTTGCACGTTACATGTTACAGTGGGAAGTGTGTATGTCGTACTTACAAATGTTTTTAAAAGAGCATTTCTGTCATTGTACACCTTTTCATAATTTTACATTCCCTTAATAAAAAAATAAATAATGCCGTGTGAAAATAATGAGCTGCGATGAGATGAGATAATAATCAGCTAGTTCTTAAATATTTTTTCAAGGATAAAGATTTACTATACTCACTAAACCATAATTCACTACTAGATGGCGCTAGGTTGTATTTTAATTTCATGTTTCAGTTAAATGTTTATTAAGTACTTGGCCATCGCTAGTCTATATCTTTATACATAAATTTATTCTGTACGTGTGTATGTCACTGAACTGCTTCTAAACGGCAAAACCGATTTTGATGAAATTTTGTGTGTGTGTTCCAGTGGATTCGAGAATGGTTTAGATTCACAAATGGATCCGGTAGGTGGTGCTGCGGTTGAATTTTAGATCTCTTTTTATTATCAAGGCAGGACAACGTCCGCCCGGCCCACTAGTATAAGTATAAATTGCCACATGTATGTAGTGCATCATTTCAAAACAGTTACAACTAGTTGGCTATTTCTTCTTTGTTTTGTTATTTTTTTTTTTTTTTTTTTTTTTTTTAAATTTAAGGGCGACCTTGCGTCGGCCCTCGCCAGACACTCCTCTATCGCGGGTAGACAGAGACCTAGTTAATCTTTACTTTATTTTGTCATCTTTTTAGGTTTTATAGTTGGGATGTGTTATTTTGATCTGTTGTTTCTCAGCTAGTTTATTGATGCTTTTGTAACGCTTTTGGCTTACTATTAAAAAATAGGAGTCCTAAACTGTCACTTTTGCTATCTATTTTTTTAAATTTACTTTGTTTTATTAGGGTTATTTATAAGTTCTTCTCGTTCTTTTGTATATCTCACTCATAGCCGTTTTCCTTATTTGTTGTTCTTTTATGTCTTTGTGTTTTTTGTCCTGGAGTCTAACTAGTTTTTCTTATTTGTTCTTTAATTTTTGTCACTTTAATTGTTATTTCTACTTTACTATTTTTATTTCTGCTATCGTATTTTTTGTGTTCTGTTTTGTTACTTCTTTGTTTATTCTTTGCTTAAGTTAATTTTCCTTGTTCCGTTTTATCTTATTTTATTTATTCTTGTTTTACTATTTTCCTATTTTGTTCAATTTTCTTTTTGTTTTCTAATTTTGTGTCATTTGTTATTTTCACTGTTTGAAAGCGACTAGGGACTGGTTTTCCATTTTGGGTAGTTGCCCATTTTTAAGACTTTCTCTTTCCTGCCTCGTATCAGTTAGTCCTTCTAGCTTTCTCTATGGGTATGTCCCGCTCGCTTTTCATAAAGCAGCTTTGGCATTTCCAGATTTGCATTTTAGGTTTATATTCTGTTCCGGGCGGATTTGCTCCGACGTCTTTTATACTCTTTAATGGGCCCTGTCCCAAGACAGTCCCTTTTTATTCTTTCAACTATTACTGTACTACTTAATTGTTTTTGATTTTTCTGTAAGTATCGATCTTCTAGTTTATATTTTTGTTGTATTTCTTTATTTGTTTCACTAATAATTTTACATCTATATTTATTAGCTACCTCAAACTTTATGTATTCTATTGTTTCTATTCTTTTTCTATAATTTAATTTTACTATGTTTCTACTATTTATGTTCTGATCTAATTTATCTTCTATACAATACTTTACTCTATTCTCATCCTTAGCAATATGTAACACCTCTTCTGGCTATAGTGTCCCATTTCTTTCGGCATGGGCAATCTCTATCGTATGCATTGTGCTTTGTATTTTCTAATTTGCCTATGGTGCAATTTCGACAGTTAGCGGCATTCCCAGTTAGATACTCCTGACAATCTGCCCTTAGATGTTCCAGTCCACAGTGGCTGCATTTGTCTGTTTTCTCCTCGCACCACTTCTTCCCATGACCAAAACCCAAGCACCGCGTGCACTGCACGAGGGGAGACTGATCTTCTACTATTACGCGTTGTAGATCTATATAAATTTTTCCCGCTTTTGTCAGTCTCCCCCATACAGTGGGCGATACCTGAAGTATGACATTGTTCAGGTGTGGATTTCGGGCTTTCCGTTTGTATTTTACTTCCGCTCTGTACTCTGAGTGAGCTATATCTTTAAGAACGGTTTTATTTTGTTTTCTAATTAACTCCAATAATTCCTCGTCCTTGTGAACCGATAACACATCCCTAATGATAATCATCGGGTCTTTCTTCCTGGCTAGGTCTACTTTTAATGTGGGGGCCTCTGTTCTTATCCTCTCCGATATCCTCCTCATTTCTTCCTCCTCTACACTCCCTATCACTATTCTCTGGTCCTTTATTTTTGTCAACTTGTCTATTTTCAGTCCCGTCTTACTAGCGTCTATCGCCCTCCTTACCTTTTCGATTACGTCCCCACTCGTATCTCTGTCATCCATGGATGAGATGATGACAGAGTGGACTTGTGGCGGTATCTTAATTTTTGTAGTTACAGTATCTTGGGATTTTTGCTGATGGTCTGCTATCCTATCTGTTACGTTTCCCCCACTACTTTGCCCCGCCTCTATTTTGCTTTTTAGGTCCTTTACCGTTTCACTGAGTGTTTTGAGTTCTTCCTTCATTTCTTTGGCCATCCTTATCAATTCCTCCTTTGCTTCATTCCTAGTTTTGCTTATAGCTCCTTCTATCATTTCCCTAATATCCTTAGTGCCTATCACATTCTTTTTCGCCTTTTCTACCTCCTCTACCAATCTAGTCTCGTGCTCCATTTCGTTCCTTTCCCAGTCTTCTACAATTTTTGCATCCTTTTCTAGTATCCCTTTAACTTGTTCCTCCTGTATTTCGAGTTTTTCACTCACCCTTAAAACTATCTCATACAGTCTTCCTAAACTTCCTATCGCTAATTCCTTGACTGACTTTTTTAAGTTAGTCGTCTGTTCGAGAACACCTTTAGTATCTTGGTAGATTTGGTTTGCAAAGTTTTTTGTTTGGATCGTGTTCTCTATGATCCTATCAATATCGGGAACTATCTTCTCCTTTTCACTTGGCTTACTTTCCACTGCTTTACCCACTGACCGTCTGGCGGTTGAAGTCATCGTGTCAATTTCCTTATCTAACTTAGTTTGTAGAGTTTCGTAAATAATTATATCCTTTACTTGTCTATTATGCCTTATTTTTAAAATATATTTGTCCACAGTAGTCTATATTACATATAGAAGGCACAGTCACTAACAATAATTAAATATAAAATTGTATAATATTCGAACTTTGTTCGTCTTAACCTAAGGCCGCTATCACCCAATATCTCTCCAATTATTAGCTTCTAGCTATAAGTCCCGTACAATTAATTGTTTCTTTTTGCGTGTGCAACACGATCCCTACCTGAAAAACCCGAAAAGTCGAAAATAATTTCCTCAAGTATGGGAATCCACCTACCCAAGAGCGATAAATGGGTGTGGCGGGCGGGCAATTTTTAAAAATTTTTGATGGATTTTCGCAGTTTTTCCTGCGGTTTCACACTCAGGACGTCTAAGACTATCCCTGAGTGTGAAAAGTCTGGAAAATTGTGAAAATTTATACGGAATTTTAATGTATGAAATTTTAATGAATTTTTGAATTTTCCAGATCCCGGGGTATTCCCTCGACGGTGCCAGCGGTTGCGGCGGGTGAGGGGTGGTACTCCCACTCCTACACTACGGAATCTGGATGAAAACTTGGTAAGTTTGCGGAAAATTTTGAATTTAATGTTTTTAATAAAAATTTTATGTTTCAGATCGCGGGGGCGTCTCTCGGCTTTTCCGACGGGTGCGGCGAGCGAGGGGTCACGCTCCGGATCTGATGCTGTTAAGAAATTGTAAAATTTGGCTAGAACTTTGCGAAAATTGTTATGTTTCTATAGAAAATTTTGAAAAATACAGTTTTCCGAGTTTTCACTTGAGTTGCGAGTTTTATTTACTTATTCTATCTATGTATTAGTGTAGCTCGCGTCGTGACGAACACACTGATATACGACACTTGTGCGTAGGTGGGATATTTGTATAGATATTTGTAAAATTGGGCAGCCTTGTTTTGTTATTACTTGTTAGGGCTAGGTTCTTTTATACTGATATTATAAAACTAATATATAGGCTATAGACTATCATCACGCTAAAGTCAGGGTTAAGCACGTATTTAAAAATATTTTCATCTTCTACGTAAACAAAGTCGCGAGTTAAAGTTAGCGTTATCCACCAGGGCGGGTATGAAATAAAAGAAGTGAGTGAGAGAGAAAACATTACGGAAATCTTTAAAAATATTGACAGATAGAAGTACTTTTGTCAGATGCCTTTTTATTTTTTACGTGGTCGCACTGTAAAAGAAAGATTTGGTCAACTTTTTTCCTTACACACCAGTGCAAAGCCGGGCCAGACAGCACGGATCATAAAAAAATAAATGTGTTTTTGTTTGTTCCCTATGTATTTCATTCTATACCATTCATTCGATTGTCATGAAACCTTGGTGAATTGTTGTGCGCACGTCCGTGAAGGTCTCTGAATTAGTACATGCGTTTTGCAATAGATGGCGCGTGTGTTATTTCTTTTCGAATAAAATAAACACGAAATTGTGGATGACTTGTTTAAATTTAATCGATTGTCTTTAATTTAATAAAAGATGTTTTTTTTTTAATAAAAAAACGATGTAAAGCAAAACTAAAGTAATTTTTACTACGAGCGTATAGTGACTTCCGTTTGGACCATGATCATGTAAATAAAGAAAATACCTAATTAATAATTGAACGTCAGTCGTTCAATGCTGTCAATATACTTCGAGATCTCATTTACTTTTTATGTCGATATTTTAACCCAAATTTTTCACTTTTCTGTATGTTTTCTTTTATATTTTCTTTCTTGTCCAGAAAATTACAAAGATTATAAAAAAAAATTTGGTGAATAGCTTAGAATAGATGAATGAATAGATTTAGAGAAGAAATTAAGTTTTGTTGACAGAGGTTACATACAATAATGCTTATACTAAATGAAATCTTTATCAAAGTACCTTCAATATAAGCATCTTCATCTATGATACATATACATGGTCGGGACATAAATACCGTTACAATTAAAAATAAACAACATATTACATTTGAATTTGGAATCTGTCATTTTTATATGATTATTCATTGAGTTTTCTCATTTTGGCACCAATACATTGTACAATATTTTGTGATATTAAAATGGAGTGGGGTAATAAAGAGAACCGAATCGCTGTGATTGCATTACACAAAGTAGGTATGGAGCAAAATGCAATATTTAAAACTCTCCATACACTTGGTATCAGTCAAATGTTTGTGTACCGGGCTATTAATAGGTACAATGAGACCTCCTCTGTTTGTGACAGAAAATGATCTGGCCGTCCACGTAGTGTTCGTACGAAAAAGGTGATCGAAGCAGTAAGGGAAATAATTCGAAGAAATCCTGTCCGATAGCAAAAGATTTTATCTCGAGAGATGAAGATTTTTTTTTTATATCATAGGACGCAAACGAACAAGTGGGTCATCTGATGTTAAGTGATCACCACCGTCCATAGACATTTGCAACACCAGAGGAGTCGCAAGTGCGTTGCCAGCCTAGGTTAGGAGTGGAGCAAAGGTAGAGGGAAGGGGAAGGGAGGTGGGCCTCCGGCGCTCTCACTGACCGAACGAAATGCAAACATTGCAAGCACTGTTACTTCACGTCAGTTTTCTGTGAGAGGGTGGTACTACTCCGTGCGAGCCGACCCATTCATGCTGAAACCAGTAATAGCTTCGGTGTGGCTCTAGCACCTAGAACCATGTCTCGTATTTTAAAAGATAACTTAGGACTCACAGCCAATAAGAGACGTACTGGTTATTTCTTAACTGATAGTTTAAAAAAGAATAGGGTGGTAATATCGAAACAACGACTGAAGCGGTACGCAAAGAGAGGTCACAGAAAATTTTTGTTTACGGATGAGAATTTTTTTCCATTGAGCATCATTTTAACAAATAAAATGACCGTATTTATGCTCCGAGCTCTAAGGAAGCTTCCCAATTAGTCGACAGAGTGCAACGTGGGCCTATCCGACTTCAGTGATGGTTGGGTGGGGTATTAGCTATGATGGAGTGACTGAGCCATACTGTTTTGAGAAAGGTATCAAAATATCGGCACAAGTGTATCAAGATACCATTATTGAGAATGTAGAAAATAGTCCTTCCAGCAAGACTCTGCGCCGGGTCATAAAGCTTGGTCTACGCAGTCTTGGTTGGAAACGAACGTTTCGGACTTCATCAGAGCTGAAGATTGGCCGTCGTCTAGTCCCGATCTTAATCGGCTGGATTATGATTTATGGTCAGTTTTAGAGAGTACGGTTTGCTCTAAACGCCGAGTGCGTGCTTCTATTGATAACTGGCCTCAACGTTTAAAGGACTGTATAGCAGCTAACGGAGACCACTCCGAATAAGCTTTTTATATCTTAAATTGTTTTATATTTGTGTATTAAACTAACATACTGTAAAAGTGACAAATGTTATTATTTGCAATAGATTTTTTTTTTCTTTGTTTCTGTATTTATGGCAAGACTAGGTATATGCAATGGTTTTTCCTAAGTCAATTTTCTGTTTGTTGATTTTTTAAAATAAAAATATTCTTTTTTCTTATGTAATTGGCAGACCTATAATAATTATGTACCTTGTGTATGGATCGTGGAGTCTCAACAGGTCGAATTTTTTTAGAATTATCGATGCACAATACTGTGTATTCATTCGAATGGTACTCATGATGTGAAACAAGTATAATATATACTTCTATACTAATATTATAAAGAGGTAATGTTTGTGAGGTTGTAGGGGGTAATCTCAGGAACTTCTGTTCAGATTTGAAAAAATATTTCAGTGTTACAGAGCTCATTTATTGAGGAAGGCTTTAGGCTATATATCATCACGCTAAGACAAATAGGAGCGGAGCACCAACGATGAATGTTTCAAAATCGGGATTTTTTTCCTTTTCCGAATTTTCACTGAATGTTTAATTAGCCTAAAGTTACTATTCCAGCGGACGAAATCGAGGGCAGAAGCTAGTCATTAATAAAGTTAAATACAAATTTCTTTCAGTTGATTTTTATGCGCAAAATCGTATTTTTATTCTATAACCGTTTAGGTTAGAAACCGTGCAATAGAAGCAGACATACGATAAAAACAGAAATACAATGTATGTAACATTGAAATTATCCTTTTCTGTGTTTACCATTATAGACCACATAACCACATAAAAACATTTTCTAGTGCTCGATTAGCTACCAACGTTAAATTGAAGTCAATGAAAAACCAACCTATATGATTAGCTGTATTTGCATCGTTAACCTGTAATCCAATACTCAAAGCACTGACACATATCTACATTTATTACAACATAAAATTATAATACTCTTACCGTGTACTTAACTTATCGGTAAAATTTGAAATTATTATGACATAATATATGAAACACCTGTAATACTATATTATAATTCTACACTGACGTTATAAATTAAATATCCACACACATTTTGTCGAATATTTTAAAGATATCCCAAAGTTTCATATACGAAATCGAATCGAATTTTTCTTGTATTGAAATAATTGTGAAATTTACATTTCATTATATATACACTACTTTGCTCGCGGCTTGTCACTTTCGGGATTTAGGACGACACCCTAGTCATAGCCCGGAGGGGGGAATGGAATGAAGTGGAGCGTCTGGCCACGATGGCCACAACCCTCGTGGTCAGGCGCATAAGGAGGTTGGGCCTCAGAGTGGCCCTCGAGAAGACCGAGGCCCTACTTTTCATGGGCCTCGGCGGGGGCCACCTCCTGGGGCCCACATTGTGGTGGAGGGAGCCCGGATCAGGGTGGGGACCTAGATGAAATATCTGGGCCTCACCCTGGATGGGCGCTGGCCGTTCGGGCCCCATTTTGCGGGGCTCGAACCGCGAATTGCTGGGGCAACGGCGGCAATCGGCCGGTTGCTCCCTAATATAGGGGGCCGGGCGCCGGGTGCCGCCGACTCTACATGGGAGTCGTGCGGGCGATGGCCGCCTACGGGGGACCGGTTTGGGACGACGCCCTCGGTGCCGCCAAGCGTGCGCTCCGTAATGAGCAGCGCACGGTGGCACTGAGGGCGATCCGGGCGTACCGAACGGTGTCCTCGGTGGCAGCCTTCACGCTCGCCGGCTCCCTACCCTGGGAGTTGGAGGCAGGAGTTCTCGCCGCCGTGAATTCGTAATTGAAACGAATTGGGGAGTTTCCGGCTCCTAGGGAGGTAGAGGGGGAGAGACGGCGTCTCAGGGAGAACGCCGTCGAAAGGTGGATGCAGGACCTGGCGGACGCGCGCTTCGGGACGTACACCGTTGACGCAGTCCGCCCGGTCCTGCGGAATTGGATTGGAAGGGAGTGGGGCTCCATGACGTTCCGACTGGTGCAGGTGCTCACCGGACACGGTTGTTTCGGGTGGTACCTGCGCCGGATCGCATGCAGGGAGCCGACCGCCGCCTGCCACGAGTGCGGCGCTGTCGAAGATACACAGCCACGCTGAAGCTATAACTGGTTTCAGCATGAATGGGTCGGCTCGCTTCGGGTAGTACCGCCCTCTCACAGAAACACTCACGTAAAGTACCAGTGCATGCATTTTTGTGTTTCGTTTGGTCGGTGAGAGCGCCGGAGCCCAAGCCCCCTTCTCTTTCCTACCCACAAACACAGGCTGGCAACGCGCTTGCGACTCCCCTGGTGTTGCTAGTGTCTATGGACAGCAGCGATCACTTAACATCAGGTGACAGCACCTGTTCGTTTGCTTTCTATGATATAAAAAAAATCTAGACTCAAAGATTTCTAGGTCAACTGGCAATTTTATTGGATTTGGCAAAGTAGGGGTAATACGGTGATTTTAACATTGACCATTAATTTATTGATCTATCCTTAACTGGTAACGATATAAAATTAATTCTTTGATATCTGTGAAGTGTTTTAATGTTTAAAATATTTATAATAATAGAAAAACTGGATGACGAGTAGTAAGCTTATTTCTAAATTTAGTTTCTTACTGAATTATTTGTATTTAGACTATAATTATAAATTTAAATAATTAATAAAAAAAACATTAAAGTGTAGGATATCGGTGTGCAGTTTAGCTTAAATGGTATTGGTTAGGACAATTAGCCAGATGTGACAATAGAAAAACTGGATGACGAGTAGTAAACTCGTGTTATTCTAAATTTAGTTTCTTTCTTATTTGTATTTAGACTATAATTTAAAATTTAAATAATATATAATTTAAAAAAAAACACTAAAGACTAGAACATCGGTGCGCATATTATAGTTTAGCTCAAATGGTGTTTGATAAGACAATTGCCCAGATGTGATAATGGCAAGTGGAGTACGTTTCTGATTAACTGATGGCCAAGAGTGAGCTGGCAAATTATGGAAATATCAATGGTAAGATGAGTCGACCGCATCGTATATCAAACAGTAAAATAAGAATGGCGTAAAAGGGAGGAGGCTGCAGTGGATTGAAAAGAGCTGTAATACATGCAAGTATCTGTACATAATAATGTAAGGCTATAATTTACACAAAAGTTATATTTAATCTAAATCAATATTCTTTTAAAAAGCTAGAAAAAACAATATATTTAATAGTACAAAGAAAAATAAACAAAATTATGTAGCAGAATATTAAATTTTGGATAAAAAATCGATTTCCCATTGGAGCACTAAAACTTAAGATTCTCTTGACTTTTCGACCCGTTATCATCACTCGTTATGGTGCCGAACAGATTAGTGTGACCTATCTCTGCTATTGATAAAACAGAGTACGAATCATAAATGTGTTATGTAAAACTGTTGTTTCACATAATTATGATATTTTATTTACTTGCCACAAAATGTATGGAAATTGAAATGTATTAAATATATTATTATACAATGTATTATTGTATTATGTAAATGTATGTATTGTATGGAAATGTATGTGACATGACACTGACATGTCACTTTATTTGCATTTATTTTTCTATAATTGTTTTCATATTTTATATTATTATAACGGTTTATTGTATCTAATTTTATATGAATACCCTGAAAGATACCAAATTTATTCATTTAAGTTAATATACACCGATTTACGTGATACGAAATCCTGAAGCCGCGCAGGCGAATTCTGTTATGACAGTTATAAACGTTGAAAAAAACCAGTGAGTAATTGACCTAAAAATTTTATACGAAAGCAGCTGCACAATAGAATGCGTATTTGGAAGTACTGAAAAAACTCAACTAAAAGTAAAGCTAATGGATCCTATCAGAACTATATACTAATTATCATAAGTACAGTGGTACAACGAAAGAATCCCAAGGAGGGTTGATGTCAGGCAGGCGGCCGATCATAAAAATTAAGCCAAATCATATACCACAACATGACAAACATGTTGTACCGACCCTACTTATGTGGGATAAGGGTAAGAAGAAGAAGAAAATGTATGGAAATTGTTCATACAGCACACGTAAAATTACTTTGTGATTTTTTATATTTGCAGTTACTACGTGACGAACACGCGCTCAACCATATAAACGTAGGTCATTTTTTTTGGCCTCAACTGTATTTTTTGTAGTTATCATTCAAGCAGTATAAAAATGTAATTTTAGTGGAGTAAATAACAGTATTATCGTCAGTGTATCCGTCAGTTTCACATAAAGATAAACGCTTACTTGTACACTTGTAAACTTGTACCTCAATATTTATGTAATGTTAACAAACGAGTGTCGATTATAAAATTAAACAGATTTAGTTTTGTGCCAGGTAATAAATATTTTGTATTGCATGTTTTTTCCTTCAAATAAATTAATAATATTCACGTATTCAAATAGATTAATAAAATATTGGTATTTATATGTGTTATTTTGTGATTATTTGGGTTTTATGTCTTCATTTACGGAGTATTGGTAAGAGGAATAAAATGTGGCGAAGTTTTTGATATTTTGAAACATTATTGTCTCTAATTAGTCGTAATTCATGAGAAGTATGAATCTTACATGAAATTATTTTGAGTTGTCCTTTTATATTATTTTAATATTACCATTACTATTTATTTTCTATAACCTTTTTATCGATTTTATTTATACTGTTTTAACCTCTATCTATATATCTTAGACGATGTTTGGAAAAAATCCACTAATTGCCTGTGAGAGTCTCCTCAAAATCGTTATTTACTTTTATTCCTATGTACACACTAGTAACTACTCGCGACCCTGTACTCCTAAATTATGATATAACATTTAATAATAAAACATAGCCTACCTTACTCGGATAGAACATTGCTTTCTATAAATAAAGGATTTTTTTAGAGTGAGATTACTAATAGCAGAGATTATCTCTTACAAATATATAAATCCAGAGTATTATTAAAAGATATAAAGTTTGTGAGTTGTAGGAGGTAATATTTGGACCTTATGTTCGAACCTAAATATTATTTTATCGAGATATACCTACATTCTCATTGAGTTTCATAACCTATATTTTACTTGTTTTATATTGTTGTTAAAGTGTACAAAACCGTTTGTGGTTGCTATTAATAGATAAATTTGTATTGAATAATTAATGTTATTAAAATATAATCATATATTAGGTACTCAGAAAATGTAATTTTCTAAAAGTATAAATTTAATCAGTAACTGTAGAATAGATCTATTTCATTTACTGATTTCAAATTTCCGCGGTTGTTATTTGATATTTCCCTTATGACATGCCTTTGCATGTACAGGCTGATTTAAATATGCTCATTTCTGTTAGTTTTTGTAATAAACTATACATTTACGCTTTGTATAAGTCAGAAACATAATGAGTTTTTATTGTATAGAGGCCAAGCTAAATGTATATTCTATACATATAAATCTATTTTAAATTGTTTATCGAATAAAATGCGTCTTAGATAAATCTATATGTTAAGAATCCATGATTGTAGTTAATTATTAGGTCTTTACCTACGAAATTGCCGTTTTGTATGAAAAAAATTAAACGAGTTTTTTCATGTATTATTTATTTGTATTAATCGAAGTAATCACCCATGCAATCAATGCATCTTTGTCAACGCAGTAGCAGTTTATTGATTACCTTCTTAAAGAAATCAGCTAGACAGGAGGCAACAAATTCTTCAAAGGCATTTTATACTGCCTGTCGGGTATTGTATTTTTTTCCCGCCAAGGAGTTATTCAAATTCTGGAAAAAGTAGTAGTCTGTAGGCGTAAGGTCTGGTGAGTAGGGTGGATGACGGAGAACCTCCAACCCCAGTTCTTGCAACTTGGAGACCGTCTGCTGTGCAGTATGAGATGGCGCGTTGTCGTGCAAGAGCAGCAGAGACGAGCGATTGACCAATGCTGGTTGGAGATGTGCCTGCTTCTCCATCATTGTGTTCAGTTCTTCACAGTACACATCTGCAGTATTGCTCACCCCGTTTGGTAGGAAGCTGTTATGAATCACACCGGCGCTAGATCACTAAACAGTGACCATCACTTTTCTAGGGGTAAGTTATCGTTTAGAGCATTGTTTAGGTGCTGAACCAGGATCCAACCAACTTGCTGAGCACTTGCGATTATCAAACAGAATCCATTTTTCATCGCAGGTAACAATGCTGTTCAAAATTCCTTCATTTGTGTGTCTGTTGAGCAGTGCAAGGCACGTCTCGACGCGTACTTCGCGCTGGCAATCATTGAGTTCGTGGGGCACGCGTTTGTCAAGCTTTTTTACTTTGCCAATTTGACGCAAATGGACCAATATTGTTTTGACGTTAACACTGCTTTCGCTGCTGCTAATTCAGCCGTAGATTGTGTATCATCAGCTTCCACAATCGCCTTTAATTCGTCATTGTCGACCAAAGTCTTCGGACGCCCGCGAGGTTAATTTTTCAGGTCGAAATTCCCAGAACGGAAGCGAGCAAACTAATAACAGGTGGTGCGTTGGTTTGTAGTGTTAGCTCCGTAAACGTCGTTGAGGTTGAGTGTCGCTTGTGCCGCGTTGAGGCCACGACGGTACTCTTATTCCATAATTACTCGAATTTTTAACGTATCCATCATGACAAAAAACATTGAAATGCGATGAAAATGTGACACTAATCAATAAACAAATTACTACTTTTGGAAAAAGAATTCCGTGTTTTTTAAATAAAATTTAGTTGATATTAGAATTCTTAGCCAAACAAAAATTATTTTGATTTGAAATGGCCAGTACTGCAGTTCGGCAATTTCATAGGTAAAGACCTATTATATAACGTAAATATTTTACGTAGACTTTCGACGTAATGCTCGCAAGCCTATACAACAACTGTGGATGTGATTCGATTTTTTTCTGTTCTATTATATACTCGTAAGTATATACTTAAGTTATCATACCAAAGGTTTTAAAAATCATTTGGTTTTTTTTTATTCTTACAAACCTATATAGTCTTTGATTGTTATACATCTAAAGATTTTTTAACTACGCTTCACTTTGTTTAATGGAACTAAATCTAGTTTTCATTAGAAATGCCCAGTATCGTATTCAAATGCATATGCGAGATGAAAAGTAATATTATTAGTGAGTTCCGATCGAACCGTTGACTTGAGCGGTTGTCCGTTTTGCTGCGCGCGCTAAGTTCGATTTTAATACTCGTGATTTAGTGACGTCAGTTATTGTTTGTTTCGATCCGGCACACCTGCGCTTCACAGGTGCGCTGCACCTGCGTTCTTTTTCTTGGAACTGAGTGAGACCTTTCCTTGTATTTATTTATTGCTTTATCTATTTCTTGGTATATTTATTTATTTACTCTTTTGTTTATCTATTTATTTACGTATTTCTTTAATTCTTCAGTGATTTATTTTTAAATTTATTTTCTTTTTATTGTTTGTTTATTTAAGTAGTCTTATGTTATTTTTCCCCTGTCTCGCTCAGGTACTTATTTGCGTTGTTTTCCTATTTTGTTTAGTTTTAAACAGCTCCCTTTGATCCGGACTTGGGATAGTCCGTTAAATTCATTAAGGCGCGCCCCCCTGCCCCTCTGGCAGGGAGGTTTCACATGTCTTCCCCCGACCCACTCCCCTCCTCAGGCCCCGGTATGGCCGCTGAACAAGAGATCAGTCTCTTAGAGACTGAGCTCATTAGCCTCCGCGGCTTCATAGCCGCTATCTGTCCTCGTCTCGTAGACGATTACGATGCGTACGCTGCAAAGCATCGCACCGAGCTCCCTTACTCCTCGAAGCCCACTCCCTCGATCTATGCCAAGATCGAGGCTTCCAACAACTCCCCAACCCCAGCCGATCGCGATAGCGATGACTCCGACTCCGACTCCGGCTCCGACATGGAGCAAGACCCTCCTGCTCAGCAGGATCCCCCTGCCGAGCAAGCCCCTCAGGCTGAGCAAGCCCCTGCTGCGGACGATGGCTTCACCACCGTCACGCACCGCAAACCGCGCAAGAACAAGAAGCGCCCGAACTCACCTTCCGATCCGGAGGACAAATTGCCCTCTAAAAAGATCGCAAACGTCGATGGCGCGAAAGTGCCAAAGGCGACACCAGCGCCCTCTAGACCCGACTCGCCCGTGGCCGCGGGTTCCGCAGTCTCGGGCAAGAAGCCCCGCCCACCGCCCCCCGTTACGATCCAAGACAAAGCGTCTTGGGTTGAGATTTCTAGCCTGCTGGAAACGGCAGGTATCCCTTACACCTCCGCCGTGAATACCGCTGTAGGTATTCAGGTGAAGGTAGCCACGTCCACCGCCCATCGCAACCTCACTCGTTTCCTTCGGGACAACCAGTGGGGCTATTTCACGCACTCTCTCGAAGAGGAGCGTAAACTACGGGTTGTGATCCGTAGAGTCCCCTCAGAACTCCCGACTGACGACATTTCAGACGACCTCAAGGAACAGAAGATTCCTGTTCGCGAGGTTCATCGTATGCGCTCTCCGCGCACCAGGGCTCCATATGATATGGTTCTCGTTGTCCTCGATCGCACCCCTCAGGGGAAAGCGATTTTTAATCTTACATCCCTTTGCGGCCTCTCCGGCGTCATAGTCGAGCCGCCGCGCAAAACGTCTGTGCCCTCGCAGTGTCACAACTGCCAGGTGTACGGACACTCCGCACGAAACTGTCGCCTGAAACCCAGGTGCGTTAAGTGCCTCGGCGACCACTCCACTAGGGAGTGTTCTCGCACGAAAGACGCCTCCGACCCTCCGAGCTGTGTTCTGTGCCGCGGCGTGGGCCATACCGCGAATTATCGCGGATGTCCCCGCGCCCCGCGCACAAAGCGCCCTCGATACCCCAGGCAGGCGTCGCCGTCTAAGACGGCCGCTGCCCCCGCCTACTTATTTGTGTTGTTTTCCTATTTTGTTTAGTTTTAAACAGCTCCCTTTGATCCGGACTCGGGATAGTCCGTTAAATTCATTAAGGCGCGCCCCCCTGCCCCTCTGGCAGGGAGGTTTCACATGTCTTCCCCTGCCTCACTCCCCTCCTCAGGCCCCGGTATGGCCGCTGAACAAGAGGTCAGTCTCTTAGAGACTGAGCTCATTAGCCTCCGCGGCTTCATAGCCGCTATCTGTCCTCGTCTCGTAGACGATTACGATGCTTACGCTGCAAAGCGTCGCACCGAGCTCCCTCATTCCTCGAAGCCCGCTCCCTCGATCTATGCCAACGAAGTGTGCGGGAGCTAATAGGGATCGATTACAAAAGCGTGGGCGCAACACGCATTTTATAAGATTGAATTTAAATTTACTAACGGTGACGGCACCGAAGTCTAAAAATAGACATAACAAAAATTATTATTATTGTTTGACGGTTATTTTTAGGGGAAGATAGACGTAAATACGCGATTTACTCTATCTTATTTGAGTTATTGAGCCCTCTTGATATTATTTTCGCGATACAGTGACTCACCTACATCACTTGAACAGACATATGAGATCATCTCTCTCACACACGTGCACATATATACACATGGTGGGAGGGTTTTGTTTTTTTTCCCTCATCGAACTGAATCGAATAGTTGTAAGTTCGTTTCAATCCGATATACACGTATTCATTTGTGAATCATGCAATTTCGATTGTATGGTTCACAAATGTATATATGTATGAATAGCTTAGAATAGTTAGCTAGGACAGACGTGTCTTTTTCCAGGAAACAGCCCAAGCCGAGGTGTGCGTGCACCCTTGTGTATGTTACCCAAAACCAAAATCGGCTGAGTGCCCTAAGCGCTCGGCCTTAGTAGTCCGGTGAAGCTGTAAAGACCTTGCCAGGTCAATAGCATAGTCAGTTCGAAAAAAAAAAAAAAAGAAATATTATTAGTGTTTTTTTTCTGGGAAAACCACTATCTAATATAATCCGCCGAATTAACCGGCACTAATGATATATTTACTTCACAAATGAGTGTGGTATATGATATTTTCGTGTATTTTTATATTTTTCTCCAGTTCTCCTTCTAGCTAGTATGTTTAGTATATGCATACATGTATATACTAACGTATTATATAGTTACTGAATAAGTTTATATCGGAATAAGAATTAGTACTAATTTAATCAGCCTGTATAAACGAGTAGACTTTCTATCGACTTATAAAGTGTGTTCCACTTTTAGTCGCCATTCTCAACAATGCCTGAGGTACGAGTAGAAGAAGCCAGACGATTTATGGCAGAGAGCCTAATGGCTGTTGGAGCACCGGAATCTGAAGCGACAGCACACGCCGATCTGCTCGTCCATGCCGATGTCGTTGGACACTTTAGCCATGGTCTGAACAGACTCGGTAAGTTATTAGTAACTAAATGTTTCCCCTTTTACTGTTTAATAAATTATTTACTAATAGGCTAGAATACATAATCACCTACCAATGGATCATGTAATTTAAGATGATACTGACTTTAGAATCAAGTTTTCATCGATCGGTCTAGGATCAAAATGTAAACGCTATGCCATAAAAACAATAGCCTCATTAAAAAATACGTCCTAAAGTAAATAACAGTCAGTTAAAAAAAAATCCCAATAACTACTCACAGATACAACGATTTTTGACGTATATAATAAATTAAACGACAAAAACAAAAAAAAGTGCGGACCAGCCTGCAGAATAAAAAGCTTAAGTAATACTGACCGGCTTCTAAGTTAGTTGAATCCGCTTACCACTTTCCACTTCAATATGGAACTTCACTTCCACTTTACGCCGAAGAAAACATTAATTGATGAATTGGCATACGTTCAATTTATTTTTATGATTTAATAAGTATCAATTTTTGTTTAAAGTGTTATACTTCAATTTTGATTCCTTAGAGGTGAGGTTATTGATTTATTTCGATGCAATTTATATAATAGTTAAACATTTAATCAATTAGGAAGCAAATGTAGCTATTATTTGTTGTTGTAGTATTCTAAGGCTTTTAAGAATTTGTCATTTCTAAAAATAGAATGATAACGATGCTATGTGATATGTAAGTTTTCTATGTCTAAATATATAAAAACCCAGTGTCATGATGTTTGTCTACGATGAGTTCCGAAACTACTCTACTACTTATATTTCAATTTTCAATTAACGGCCTATATATTTTTAAATTACTAATTAAATTATTGTCAACGTTGATTATTGTATTGGATGTTTCATCAATCTCAAATAGATGGCGCTTTGAATTAGTTTTGATGACAGAAAACTGAAGGACCGACTGTTATAGATATCTCATAGATGACTTCACATTTTAATTTCGAATCTCTTTTTCAATAACTGAGCCACGGCTAGTTATTCATATAAATTAAATCTGTTCTAAAGTTGCTAATATGTACTTAAACAGAGTTCTACGTAAACGACATACTAGCAAAGGCGACGTTTCCCAACGCGTGGCCGGTTATATTGAAGGAATCTGCTGCGACCGCGTGGGTGGACGGATGTGACGCGCTCGGTGCAACTGTTGGCAACTTCTGTATGGACGTAGCTATAAGAAAAGCTAAGGAGTCGGGAGTCGGATGGGTTTCGGCTAAACGTAAATATTAAAAGAAATGTATAGTAATACACCGCATGTGTATGTGTAAATTTGTAAATAGATTTATGCAGGTATGGTAAGTATTAGGATAGTTCATTTCCGCAATCATTTTTTTTTTCGTTGCTCATGCAAAATATTAATCTACATATAGAAAATAAATTCACACCAAGTTTGAGCTCTTAATATTAATTTTAAGTACTGACAATTTAAATTTAAAGTGTTATCATTCAAAAGGTATGTAAAAATTTTTTTTTTCAAATTTCTAATGCTTACCCGGCTTATACAATATTGCAAATCGGTTTGATGAAACTTGTGGGGAATTTCACGCTCATTAAAATAGTCTTAGTGTTTTTTGTGTAACTCGCACTGGTTCACTAGTAGGAGTCGTCAAAGTACAGTTAAAAAAAAAATCTCTTAATTTTTCGAGCAAACCGCCAACAGTAGGAAGGAAAAAAGAATTGACTCACAAAAAAAAATTTTTTCCGACCAATGTTTAATGAATTTACAGCCATTTTTCTTACATTTTCTGGTATAAACGATTGATATAATAAACTATTCACACAGAGTCACGGGAGTCAGCTAGTTGTTTTATGTACACCTGTTAGTTATGAAGTTTTCGGAAGGACATTATTTTTAAATTTAACTGTAGAATTTATTTTTATTCAGGAAGCAATCACTTCGGTATGGCCGGATACTGGGCTCTGAAGGCACAGAAAGAAGGTCTTATTGGTATGGCGTTCACCAATTCCTCGCCAATCATGGTTCCAACTAGATCCAAATACGTAAATATACTTAATATCATACCCATTTTTTTACAAATAAACTAATAAAATTACATTAAAAAAGGTGTTTCTTATACAAATTATTCTTATACAAAAGATTTAGTGATCTATTGTTGGAGTTAATTTTGTTACTAAATTAACTGAACTAATTGAAACAATAAAAGGTCTTTGCTAAACTCATAATTGAATCTTGATAAAGCTGCAATTAAGTAAACAAAAATTTAAAATCTCATAAAATGAAAGACATTATTTTTAATCAGGATACATTACAAAGAAATTAATTTTTTTATTAGCTTACTAATACTCAATACACTATAAATAATTAGAGATATAGCACTTTCTTAATATTATAATTTTAGGGTGCCCTTGGAACTAACCCCATATCCATGGCGGCTTCAGCAAGCGGCGGTGACAGTATTGTAGTAGACTTGGCCACAACAGCCGTAGCTATGGGAAAGGTTAGTACCTCACGTTGAATTAAAGTAACAATTTACTTGATTTCCACGTTAATCTTTATCCTAAATTAATTTATATTTATTGCCGAAGTTTGTTCTTTGTGTACTTTTTTTTATTAATTTTGCAGTCATTTACGTAATATTTTAAGCAGATGTCGTTGGATTCACTCTTTTACAGTATTGCTATTTCGCATTTGCTATTACTAATCAGCATATTTGTTCTTTAGATAGAAATGCAAATACATAAAGAGGAACCGATACCTGAAGGTTGGGCGTTGGGACCCGACGGTAAAACCACAACAGACGCTAAGTTGGTGAGTCTTTTATAAAACTGTCGCTGGAAAGACTAATTCAAACAAACCTCGTAACTAATTATTTTTTCCACCGTGGATAGTATAGCTAATATTGTATTTAGTTATTCATGTTAGACTGTTTGTAGTTGAACAAATATTTTTATCATCGTGAGTTGCTTTGAAAATACTTTAAATGTTTTGTAAATTAATAAACATATAAGCGCCTACGTATTTGTGAATTGCAAAATTAAGTGAATGTATTATAAATGAAAGCATACAATAGGGAGTTTTATTATAATTTATTCAATAAAGGAAAATTGACTATTATTAATGTTTCTTAAGGCTACAGCTGTCCCATTTCCTATTAAGAAGGGTAATAAAATATACTTTATACTAACAAGGTACCGTACGAAACTTTTTTGGAATTAATTTAAACGTCCCGTGAAAATCCGTTCGGTAGTTTTTGAGTTTATCGCGAACAGACAGACAAACAGACGCGATAGGGGACTTTGTTTTATACTATGTAATGATGGTCCACATAAGGCTAAACATTATAACAGCATTCAAAACTACAATTTCCACGAAGCCTTAGTTTTTTAAATTTAAAGATGCCCAGAGTGGGTTGTGTCTATTGTTTTTTTTTATGTCTAAGCAGGCAAACGAACTTGTGGGTCACATGATATTAAGTGATCACCACCATCCATAGACACTAACAACACCAGGAGAGTTGAGAGTGTGTTGCCAGCCTGTGTTTGGGGGAAAGGGAGGCAGGGAAAGAGG